>CM068297.1:4799693-5186401 GCA_034768395.1 Linum lewisii | reverse complement strand
AGCAACACGCTTCAAATTCGTGGGAAATATGATCATAAACAGCTTTAGCAATGGTTTTTTTACCAATCCCCATATTCCCACCATTCGAACATCATCCAAACCAATATGCAGTTCATTCTCCACTTCCTTTATCCGGAGTTCCATTCCAACAAGGCCTGATAAGGACTTGTTTAACACTTGAGGACGACTCAATTTCTTAAGCATATCTGCCACTATCTCTTCTATAAGAACATGCTCATCTCTGCAATTGAAGCTACTTGAGATTATTGTTAACCTAATGAGAAATAATCAATAAAGAAACGAGTACGTACTTATTGTAAGAGCACCATCCGCTTTGATTAGCGGCTTTTCTGAGAGAAGCCTTCCAAATTTCGAGCTTATGATCTGGGAAATCCTTCTTGTGTTTGGCAAACGACTCCGCGTAGCAACTGCTGTTATCGACATTGTTAACGTCGTTCGGTTCGACGCCGTAGAAAATTGGTAGAAGAGCGTGAGGAGTCTCTTCGACGATGTTGAGTTCGTCCAACCCCGGGAGAGCTGTTTCTGAGAACGACTATGGAAAACTAGATTGTGAATTGCAGGAGATCTCTTCGATGGTTTGCGCGTTCCAGTCTCGATCGTCCTGAAGTCAATCCTTCTCATGACATGTAGAGGGATGAGGGAAGCGTTCGCGTGTCTTTCTTGAGCCAGGAAAACATCGTTTTAAACGAGGGAGGACGCAAACGAGAGTGGCGACGGAGCAAGTGCAAAGGGTGGATGAGAAGCTCACCTCGTCGTGATTGTAAATTGGGACAGACTTTTCCCAAAGTATGAGACGAAGTACTAGTCCTCGAAACAGGTAGAATTCTTATCGTCAGGGACGGAATGAGGAGGGAAAGTTCCGGGAAGGTGGATTGTCCGTCGGAGCAGGAAAGCATCATCATCGGCGGTGGGATATTAAAAGGGACGCGGTACGGAATGATGAGAGGAGTCGGAAGGAGGAACTCCGTCAGCCTCCTCTCGTCAGGTAGAAGAATGACGACGGTGGTCAAAGGGAAGGAAGAACGTTAGGGCGCGTGTCAAGGCAAATTTATCCGGCGACGAACGATGCTTCAGTTTCGCACAGGTCAGGAGCATATCTCGACAATCGATATGAGGTTTAGGGTATTGATTCACCGGAAGGAGATCATGTCCGTCGTTGGTCAGTGAGCATCATATGGGGTGGTATGATATTAATTAGTAACCTAAATATGGGGTTTAATCCAGAAGAGTAATCTGTTCAGTACCTACCTCATCCGCAGATCAAGAAAGAATTATTTTTACCAATAGGTAGAAAAGTAATTATGAACGGTTCAACCATTTAAAGGCAATATCTAGTTTTACGGCACAAACGAATGCACATTCATTTAGATGGGTTACATATCTCAACAAATCTATATAAGACCATTTTAGCTTTTTTTCACCTAGGATTCTCCATTGCATCTCCTTATTTGTAGGAAAATAGACCAATATATGAATTTTATATGATTTAAATTTATTAAAAATATTTTTTTAATAAAGGTGATAATTTTTCAGTAACTACGAGACTCGAATCCACAACCTCAAGGATAAAATTATGTGCTTTACCAACTAAGCTAGACAAATTAATTTATAATTACATTAAAACATTAAAGCACATTACTCCTATGTATTTTACGGCACAAATTGAAGCACATTTCACTCTTAATGGTTAACACATTCATTGATTTTATGATAACCAATAGTTTATTGTAGAAATACACTAACAAGTTGAATAGATAGTAGAGTGAATGAAATTATGATAATAATTTATTCATATAGTTTATTCTAAGATGATGATACTTTTTTTTAAATGGGCTCTGTGTTTTTTAATAATCGGGCTCGACGCTCTGTGTAGAATAATTAAATCATTATATTGGATAATGTATTTGCTCACATGAATTTTTAATAGACACTCAAGATAACTAAGTCATTGATTAATTCCCTTCAAAAAAAAAAATGGTCAATGATCGATTTGCATAAAGCTTAAAATTTATGAATATTTAAGAGATGTATTTTTCAATTAATATATCTATAGCTACAAAAAACTGAACAAATAAAGTTGTACAAATTTATGAATATTTAAGAGAAGTATTTTTCAATTAATATATCTATTGAGCTACAAAAAACTGAACAAATAAAGTTGTACCTTAGTAACATCAATGGTGAGTGCAGTCATGAGTGTATACAAGTATGAGTTATGAGATCGTAAGTGAAACGAAGTATTAACAAATTCAGAGTATCGATCGAGTTGTGTTCAGTTTGAGTTGAGCGTATTCATTAAACATAAATACATTCATATAATATGATCCTCATTTTCAAATTGTTTTAAGTTTTAAAGGGTCAATTGAACTTTCATTTTTCATTATGTTTAACTATTCCTCATTTTTTTTTATAGTGATAGTTTCTTTAGTCTCCACTTTATTTGTTTGCATATGCTTTGAGAGAATTGTAATTTTGTCTTCCATTTGTATTGAACTGAATTTTGTTGGTAAATTATTTGAAGGACTCTAAGTTTGGTAAGTCATTTCAATTGATCAATGATCAAACTGCTAAAATTTTAAAATTTACGAATATTTAAGAGAATTATTTGTGATTTAAAATATTTATTGATCAAGAGAAAACTAAAGAAATAAGGTCATACCTTAGTAAGATCATTGGTGAGTGAGGCCATAAGTGTATAAGAGTATGCGTCACGAGATCGTAAGTAAAGCGGGTTACATGTCAACTATTAACAAATTCAGATTATTGATTTATTTGACTTAGTTTGAATTAGGCATATTCATTAAACTTAAATACATTCATATAACATTATCATTATTTTCAAATTATTTTAAGTTATAACAGACAAATTGATGTTTGATTTTTATTACGTTTAACTATTCCTTAAAATATTTTTTTTACATTAATGGTTTTTTTAGTCTCGAATTTATTTGTTTGAATGCATCGAGAAAGTTGCAATTCTTTCCAATTTGTCTTGAACTAAATTTTGTTGATAAATTATTTGAAGAATTCCAAGTGTGGTAAGTTATTAATTAATTTGATCAAGGATCAAACTGCATAAATCTTAAATATTTATGAATATTAAAGAGAGTTATTTTCAATTAATATATTTATTAGGCTAGACAAAATTGTACAAATAAAGTTGTACGTTAGTAAGATCAATGGTGTTGAGTTCATGAGTGTACCGTAAGTAAAATTGTCATTAATTGTTAACAGATTAAGAGTATTGGTCGAGTTGAGTTAGTTTAAATTGTTAAACCTAAATACATTCAATATAACATGATATTTATTTTTAACTTTTTTTTAAAAGTTTTAACGGGCCAATATAATCGAGGTTTTGATTTTTCATTATGTTTAACTATTACTCAAAATAATTTTTTAACAGTGATGGTTTCTTTAATCTCGACTTTATTTGTTTGAAATGCTTCGAGAAAGTTACAATTTTATTTTTCATTTGTCTTGAAATGACTTTGCTGGTAAATTATTTGAAGGACTCCAAGTTTTTTTTTTTTACTTAGATAGCTCCGTGAGGAGAATCAAAGTAGTAAGCAGTAAATTAACTACAATCTACCCAGGGAGTGAGGACTACCGGCAACACCCCTGGGAGATATCTAAGAGCCAAACGTGCCACAGAATGGGCGGCCCTATTTGCTGAACGGCGGACCGTAAGCAGCTTGAAGCTTGGACTGGGGCCCATCAGACGAAGGATCTCTTGAACGATAATCCCCCCAGTGGATCTTAATCCTTCGTGATCACAAACAGCCTTCGAAACCATCTCTGCATCACCTTCAAAATCAACCTGAAAAAGACCAGAAAAGACACACCAAGCCACCGCATCTCTACATGCTAAAAGTTCAAGGATAAAAGGATCTAATATACCTGGGTAAGGAGTCCCTACTGCATGAAGAACCATACCATCAGGAGACCGGAGAACCCACCCTGTGGCTCCACCATGGGGAGAGCAGACTGCACCATCAACGTTAACCTTTAGACGGTCACTACAAGAAAATAAGCCATTTGTCACGGATTTTTAGTCACGGTTTAGTAAACCGTGACAAATTAGTCACGGTTTTTAAAAACCGTGACAAATTTAGTCACGGTTTTTAAAACCGTGACAAATTTAGTCACGGTTTCTATTTAACCGTGACTAATTTGTCACGGTTTCTATTGAACCGTGACTAATTTGTCACGGTTTTTATGGAACCGTGACTAATTTTGTCACGGTTTTTATTGATCCTTGACTAATTTTGTCACGGTTCAATGTGAAAACCGTGACTAAATATTTGTCCACGTTGGCAATCCGTTCCTTCTTCCCTCTTCCCTTCTTCTTCTTCCCTCTTCCATTGCTACTGACTTCACTTCTTCTTCTTACCTCTTCCCTTCTTCTTCCCTCTTCAGCCTTCCTTTCCTCTTTCACCGCCGTTGGAGCCAAGGCGACGGCCACCGCCACCGCCGTCCCGCAACCGTTGTTAGCGTCGGACCGAAGAGAGAGATCAGAAGAGGAGGAGCAAGATTCATGGCGGCCGACGGCGAAGAAAGGAGTTGGGGCTCCGACCGACATTGGACCGACGAAAGAGGAAAGAAAGGAGATCGATGGTGGCTGTGGCATCAGACGATTGCAGGGAACAAAGGCAGACATCTACCAACTCTTTCCAAGTACCGGGGAGCACCGGCAGCACCGACGACGGCTCGCCGGCAACCACGAGCTGACCGGAGAAGAAGATGGACCCCTGGTCATTTTGTAAAGTAATATGATTGTTGGGTGATTAAAAGTACAACCAATATAAAGTTATGTGACCAAAGGGGGATGATTAAAATTACAACCCACAAAAGTTAAGTGACAAAAGGGGAATGAGGACATGATGTTTAATTGAGACCTTTTGTTAACTTTTTAATTGTATGGATTAGTTTGCATAACCGAAGAAGTTGAGGGTTTGGTCCTCTAATTCGAAAAATGACAAATTGGGTCACTGGAAAGTTTGTGCTTACAATTTGGTCACTAACCTTTGTCACGGTTTTCGACTAAACCGTGACAAAGATTAGTCACGGTTTTGTGGCAAACCATGACTAACCTTTGTCACGGTTTTGGGGCAAACTGTGACAAAAGTTAGTCACGGTTTGCCACAAAACCGTGACTAACATCTTTGTCACGGTTTCTTAAAAAACCGTGACAAAATTGGGTTAATATAGTCACGGTTTCACAAACCGTGACTAATTTTTTTAGTCACGGTTAAAACCGTGACTAAATGGCCAAAAAAACTATGACTAATCTAGTAGTTTCTTGTAGTGGGTTTTGCAGCGGGGGGAACCATCGGGGGTGCCGAGGAAGTAAGGGGAGCGGCGAGATAGAGGGTTGATTTGAAGGACTTCAAGTTTGGTAAGTCATTAATTAATTTGATTAAGCTGCACAAATTATAAAAATTTATGGATATTTAAGAGAATTATTTTTCAATTAATATATTTATAATATAGAGAAAACTAAGGAAATAAGATTCTACCTTAGTAAGATCAATGGTGAGTGAGGTCATGAGTGTATAAGAGTATGAGTCATGGGATCGTAAGTAAAATGGGTTACATGACATTAACTATTAAAAAATTGAGAGTATTGATCGAGTTGAGTTAGTTTAAATTGGGCATATTCATTAAACCTAAATACATTCATATAACATTATTCATATTTTCAAATTCTTTTAATATCTAACTGGCCAGTTGATGTTTCATTTTTCATTATGTTCAACTATTCCACAAAATAATTTTTTTACGATGATTTTTTTATATGAATTTTTTTTACGATGATTGATTCTTTAGTCTCGACTTTATTTGTTTGAAAATGTTTTGCCAGAGTTGCAATTTTGTTTTTCATTTTTCTTGAATTAAATTTTATTGGTAAATTACTTGAAGTACTCAAAATTTGGTAAGTCATTAATTAATTTGATCAGTGATCAAGCTGCATAAAACATAAAAAATCATGAACATTTAAGATAAATTTTTTTAATTAATATATTTATTGATTTAGAGAAAACTAAAGAAATAATGTTGTATCTTAGTAAGATCAATTGTGATTGAGATCATAATGAAAGAGTATGAGTCATGGGATCGTAAGTAAAATGGTTGCATGTCATTAGTTATTAACAAATTTAAAGTATTGATTGAGTTGATTAGTTTGAATTAGACATACTCATTAAAACTAAATATATTCATATAACATGATCCTTATTTCCAAATTATTTTAAGTCTTAACAGGCCAATTAAGGTTCCAATTTTGTTTATGTTTTTAACTATTCCTCAAATTTTTTTATAGTGATGATTTCTTTAGCCTCGACTATTTGTTTGCAAATATTTTAAGAAAATTGCAATTTTTCCATTTGTCTTAAACATCTTTTGTTGGGAGAGCATTTGAATTAATATTTGATTTAGAAGACTTCGCTAATTTGAAAAGTTTGTTTGAATAAAAAGTAAATTTTGATGTATTTTCTCCTTTTCAATGATCATAAATGGACCTATTTTATTATGTAATTGAAATTAATTACTGTCCAAAATATCCTATGATTAATCACAATATTCAAATTAAATATTATATTTTCTTGGGTATTGCATAAATAATTATATATCTATTATATGAGCATTTAAAATTAGAGAGATATAATTTAAAACTCTCTATTTAATAATAGGATATTAACCTATCATATTATTTTGTTTCTTCTCATTTTAAATCATTCAATAAATTAAATAATTAATAAATAAAATTCCAAATAGTTTTTAAACATAATAAAGTTAAGGAAAAACTGAAAAAGTAAAATTATTCATTTAAATTAGTTTAATTGAAATGATTAAAGTATATTTGAAAAAACAATGTGTGGCTCACTTTTTAATTTTATTTCTATATTTTCTACTTTAAATTGTTTAATTTCTCACTATGTAATATGTTAAGTAATTTGACCCATGAGTGTTCTTTTAATTTTAATCATTCAATTCAATTTTTTGTTAATTTACAATTTATTAAAAATAATATTAAATCTATCATTATAAAATAATATTATTTACTAATTATACTAAAAAATATAACATATCGGCCAACGGGCCGAAACAATGCTATATAAGTTTCTTTATTAATTGTGGGATTTATTCTGGTTTATCTGGAGCGAAATGAATGATAGGATTTTTAGAGAGATGCATAGGACTAGTGCGATGGTGGTTTGGAGAGTGGCCAATGCTATTGGCCGATGGATGCGTGTTGCGGGCATTATTTCCACTGGTGAGCTTCGAGTTTGGTTATCTATGTGGCGAGGCGGACACGATCCGGGCTGAGGGGCTACATTGGGGGGGGGACTTGCGTCGGGGATTCTGTCCTTGATTTGTTTCTGGGCGGGTGGCTGTGACGTGTACAGCTTCTTATTTTGGGGGATATAGGTTTAGTTGCTGTGTGCAGCCTTGTTTTTTGTGTTAGCGTTTTTTGAGGTGCCAGTTCTCGAGAGGGATTTATCCTCTTTTTTGGCATTTTTTGTTGTTTCCTCAGGTTTTGGGGTGAGGCCTGCGGACACCCTTTGTATATGGTTTTTTTTTACCTTTGATTCGGTGGTAATATATTCATCAGTCATAAAAAAAAACTTATATATATTATACAGTGGCTTTGAGTTGAGGTCGGCACATTAATTAGCAACTTAGGAAATCAAAATCCACCAAAGAAATATGATCAGTAATGACTAATCATGATGATCATCATTCATCATATCATCAAATCCTCCATATCCCAGTTCCCGTAATCATCATAATCAAGAAGAAGATCATCATGATCCTGATCTCCTCCCATAGACGACAGTATTAACCGATCATCATCATCACAATCTTCGAAAACACTTGCAACTCCTCCACTAATGTCACTAATCTCCATTAATGGATGATCATCAACCCTGTAATCATGATTAATGTAGTCTGCATAATTACCATTAGTCTGTAACCCAATGGATGATGTCGCCGTAGTACTAGTACTAGTACTAGTACTAGTAATAACACCATGATTGTGTTGATTGAATAGAGGGAATTTGAAGCCATTAATGGCTTGATGATGATGGAGTGAAGTTGTACAAGTGGTTATGGAACTAGTACCAGCTGCTGATGAGCTGCTGCCTTCGTTGTAATTAGTCGATGTCAATGTCATCATCTTCATTCTTTTCTTGAGGGTTGAATTCCAAAAGTTCTTTATCTCGTTGTCTGTTCTTCCTGGTAGTCTAGCTGCGATTTGAGACCACCTATACATTAATTGAGAATAGTCATATATTTGGTTCTAGTACAATTTATAGCCAAACCAACTAATTAATTTGTTTCTATGGAACAATAAGTGAGTAGTAATTATATGGATTGATAAATATGGAATACTCTGTCTCATGATACATGTCCTATTAATAACTCGAATTATTGGAATAAAATGAGTCTTTATATGATATCACTATTTTTTTATTGAGATGTTATGTCGTTCAGTCATGTTAGTCCTAATATAACCATTTCATTTACTTAAACAACTTTCGCCTATAAACACTTTGATTAGCTTTCATTTTTTTTTTATAAATGATAAGAAGCTTTGTTACTTATTTGACGAATAAAAGAACCCATCACGACTATATCTCACTTTCAAACATTGTCGCCAGAAATTATGATCCCTAAGATGTCAGAACACAGAGAAGGGAGCACAATCAGAAGGATTTTCACACACAAGACAAATCACCATGTCAACAACGACACATCTCATTTGAGGGACATGTTAATGAATGTTAATAAATTGATATATTGAACTTCTGTATTAAAACTAGAGTTATTGAGATTAGATGACTCTCCGCACCATGTGAATGTCGCCAACAATTGTGATCTCCAATGGAATTAGCCATCGGAGAGCCAAAAGAAGGGGCACAATCAGGTGGATTCTATGTAACCGAGCCAACATCAACACATCCCGTTTGAGGAGCATGTCAATGAATGTATATGAACCTCACTCTCTCAACAAAACTCGAGTTATTCGAACGAAATGTGGTAACATCCTCCACATGTAACGTCTCAACAACCTGAGTTATTCGAATGAAATGGTTCTAAGTACGAAGAATTAGACGAGAATACCTGTTGCCAAGAAGGGAATGGAGGTGGAGAATGAGACACTGTTCATGAGGAGAGAAAGGTCCACGCTTGAGATCAGGGCGCAAGTAGTTTATCCATCGAAGGCGGCAGCTCTTCCCACATCTTTGGAGACCAGCCTTCCTAGCTATCTCACTCCAACAACCTAGGCGCCGCCCCACAGTTGAGGACATGTACTTCTTCAGCTTCTCATCTTCCGCCGCCGACCAAAGCCCTCTCCGAAACTTACTATTTATGGTATTATCATTGCTATCACTGCTCATGGCCTCCTATATATTGATATTCAGTTGATGTTGTAGTTTTGGATAGTAGCTTGCTGAAAAGTATGGGAGATATATATATATATATATGGTGAACACTCCGATGCACCCACTTTTACACCCATAACATTTTGATAGATAAACATGTTTTTAATATTTTTTTTCGAGTATAAGAATCTACATGTTGTTAAAGGATATATAGGACGATTTGAAAAAAAAAAACTAATTTGTAGAGATGATAATCTATCATATTGAGAAAAATGCAGCTGTAGAAAGAAACCTGAAGAACATTAGGTATAATCTTATACTATGATGACTAAAAATTATAATTAAGATCAATTTAGACTTATTAAGATTAAATCTATTGATATAAACGATTAGTTCAATGAAAATATCACTCTAGATAGCACAAACGTTAATGGGTGTACCTGGTGCACCCACTTTTAGTGGGTGCACCGAAGCATTTACCATATATATATATAAATAAGGGTGGAAATCGGGCGGTTTCGGTCAAACCAAACCGAACTGGGTCGGTGACCGAAATCGAGTTCGCCCAATATAGCTGACCGTGGCCGAAACTGATTTGCACTTCGGTCAACCGTGCCCGAAACCGATTTGCACTTCGGTCAACCGTGCAAACCGATCTGGCCAATTTCATCTTCTCCCATTGACGAAGGGGGCGGTGGAGGAACCAAGATACTGATGTATTTGTTTGTGCTCCGGCCGGGGGAAAAGAATCTGAGTGCCTACTTGCCGGAATCGGAGACGAGGAGTTCGCAGTCAGTGAGGGAATGGGTTTGGGTTAATTTGTCGATTAAGGACTTCGCAATCGGTGAGGGAATCGAAGGATCTAGGAAGGAGTAAGCAGATCTGGAAAATCTAAGAATCAAAGAGGAGGAAGAAGAAGAACAGAAGAATCGAATAAGAAGACCGTCGAAGGAGAAACAGTATTCGGAGAAGGGATTCGTAGGAGGAGGGTCTGGAAAGAAGAAGGGACAAGGGATCTGGGAATCGAAGAAGAAGAAGGAATCAATAAGAATCGAAGAAGAAGAAGGGACTCTGGTACAGATCTGAAGAAGAAGCCCAGGATCGAAGAAGAAGAAGAAGGGACTTTGGTCCCCGAAGAAGAAGAAGAAGAAGAAGAAAGTCAGTCTTAGGAGAAGGAATTTGGGAAGAAGGGACTTGGTACAGATCTGAAGAAGAAGAAGACTAGAATCAAAGAAGAAGAAGAAGAAGAAGGGACTTTGGTCCCTGGAGAAGAACAACAACAACAACAGTTCCGAAGAAGAAAAAGAACAAATCGAAGAAGAAGGAAGAAGAAACCCAGGTGAGGCAGAGATGCATCAGCGGAGGCGGAGTTCAATGCAATCCGGTCAATGACCAAAATTGACCGATGACCGAAATCAACCCAAAATCAATGACCGTGCCCGAAACCGAACCCTTGAATTCGGTCATCCGGTCGCCGAAACCGATTTTAAGTTGGTCATGCAAAAGCAACTGGTTCATGCAACTCATTTATAGTGGATTTACTATTTTATTTGTAGGAATTTTTTTTGTTAACTCGAGATTTAAGTAATTATAATATTTTGGAAAATAGCACTTTGCCCCCTCTATTTTGCCAACTTAACAAATAACTCCCTATACTATAAATCAATATTTTTACCCCCTCCTACTATAAATTTGAAATGGAAGGACCAAAAAGGCAAAGTAGTCGAAGTAGGAGGGGGTAAAATGAGTGATTTATAGTATAAAGGGCTATTTGTTAAATTGGCAAAGGGGGGAAGTACTATTTTCCCTAATATTTTATTAAAAAATAGTATTTCATTACATTCCTTAAACACGACTACATTCCATTCAAACCCAACTAGATAGCAAATGTCCTTAGTATACTTTTATAGACATAAACGGGTTGATTGGACGTACAAAATTGAACATGTTTGTCATGAACGGATTAGGAGTGGTGACAAAATTATGGATTATGTCTATAAGACATAATCATAAGAGCCATTAGATCTCCATAGAATAGATCTAATGGTGGAGGGATTATAGTAATAAAATAATGAGATTCCCCTATTTATTGTGCCATATTAAATATTTTTATTACCCCAAATTTCATTATACTACTTACCTTTTCCATTTTCATTCCTCTTTTAACCGTTGCCACAAAAAAAAACCGCACCCCCATTCTCTCTCAAATCTTCTCTGCAGTCAAAAACGAGTCTGCTCTTAGTCGCCGATTGCAACCACCGTCGCTGGAAGAGCCGACTCAGTCTTCTCGTTTAGGTAAGCACTATCGAGCGACATTCCCTCTGCCGATTCATCCCAACTAATTTCGATTCCTGATTTGGTGCAGTTGTTTGGTGCAGCCGCTGTGGTTTCGTGCAATCAGACGTTTTTGGGTTTCGATTGCGTTGGGAATTAGGTTTCTTAATCAGCATTCATCGCGATTTTCCGTTCTGCTGCAATTGTTTGGGAATGGTTTGGGTACTATTATTAGGTTAATACTAGTATCGCATATGAATCTTGTTTGAAATGTCTATGTTTTGATTTCTCGTTTTGCTGCAAATGTTTGGGAATGGTTTGGAGAATACTATTATCAGCAGAAGTTGTTGTTTCAGATGAATGATTTGTGTTATTGTGGTTTGTTTGATTCCTTTTGTACGAGAATTCTTGTATTTAGTTGATTGACTCTGTTTTTGTGTTCTATGAAAGGGTTGAAGTGGTCCTAGATGAAGTAATAATAGTATTGTAGCGTTACTATTATTGATTTCGTAAGCCTGATGAACATCAAAATTGATAAAATACTATTATTAGATATATAACATTATCGGTTATTTGAAACTAAAAAGGAACAATGAACGAAATATTATTATGAACACAAAACATAAAAAATAAATCATTTATTATCGTATTGAAAATCGAGTTGATACTGAGTAAGTAAAAAATGAAAGTTTAGAAATAATAGTATTAGCTGGATAATATTATTAGCTGCATATTGTGTCCTTGCAAAATTTTGAGATTGTCTGCCGATGGTACAATATTCTCAGTCGTTTCTGAATGATTTTCGTCGATTGGATCATCGGGTATGAGATTAAGATCAAAACCTTCGCTCCTAGGCTGTTGGTTGGCTTCATCGATTACAACATGAGACTCCATGAGACAAGCAAACAGCCGCAAGCTAGGGAAATGAGAATAAGGACTGAATAATGAAAAAATAGCAAGTAAGATATAGGTTTAATCTCGGATTTGAGCAGGAATAATATTAGTAAATAATTTGGTAACAAAATAAAGGATTGATTACAAAGAATAAGAATAATATCATTATATAAATGCCTTCCCAAAATGACTCAAATATAATCAATGAAATTAATTAACTAATTCCATAATTAATTAGTCCAATCGATCAGATCCTATGGCTTGTGAATCCAACGGCTGTGAGTGGATATTGTTTGGGTGACATAATTTAAATTATGTCACCATCCTTTGGCCGTACATATTATTTTTAGTCTTGTTTTTTAATACCTAGAAAGTAGTTGGAATAGGGTCTAATAAAAAATTTTTTAAAAAAAACTTATTTTCATAACAAGGTCTCTAAAATTCATGGAAGACCCCTGAAGCCAAAAATCAAGCAAGAAAGTATAAACATCAATGAAAATTTAAATTTATATAATATTTTCAAATTTTAACAAAGTGAAATGTAATTAAAAATTATTAAAGTAATTTTAGGCCGTCAAATAATTGAACCAATCCAGTGACTAATTGAAGGACATGGAACACTTTAACATATAGGGTGATGTGGAACAAGTGTCTCTCCTTCTTCACTCAGGTACTGCTTCTCTAGCCACAAGATGAATGATTTTCCAAGATTTACTTTAGATGCTGACACGATACCATCCATTCGTCTCTCAACAGTACTTCGTTCAGCAAATCGAGCTGCCCATTCAGTGACATATGTCTGGCTCTTACATTACATATCTCTCAGAATGTTGCTTTCTATCTTACTATCTCCGAATTAGCTACCTCATCCAACAAACGTAGACGATAAATAACGAGTTTGACAGCCAGACCAATCAAACCGGACAAGAGAGAAGAGAGAAAGGAATGATGAGCCATGATTGTGATACACACATGTTGCGGGGGGATTTGCTTAGCTACAAATATTATATAATTAATTCGTTATGCCTTTTTATGCGGCTAATCTTGATTAGTAATAAGTAATAAGTTGTTTTAGTGATAGGGGTAAGTAGAAAGAAATGTCTGTGCGCTTGTTAAGTGGAATTACAAAAATCATAATTAGGGTTAATGAGTGGTAAAACGGTGGGAGAAATGTCTATTCTTGTCTTTTGTCTCTTATTGTTTTCTTTCCATATGCATATGCCCATTTATGGAGTATCTTTTAATGCATTTTTCTTTACTCTTTCAAGCTAATAATCATCATTAGGTTAATTATGATCCCTAATTCTAGAAATAACCTACACAAACCAGTAAATATCTTCCTACCAAGACTCTCTCATTTATACTTAGTTAATGAATGGGAATAATTTCGAAAAAATTGATTTCAAGGTTATAATTTTAGATATTTTTGTCACTTTTAATATGTGTTTTGCAATCAAAATTACGTAACAGTGTACAATCAAGAAAAAGTAAGAAGATGTCTTCATGGTGGCACTCAGTGATGAGTGCTCGATTTTCCTACAAAGCAAGATATATAGTTAGATGATGCCACTACAAGAGCCCTTCTCATGTGCAAGATCTTTCGTTAATGACATTATGGGGGTCACTAAGAGTTCATGGAATTATTTATGCCCAAAGATGTTGTGCTCCATTTGAAACGTGGATGGATTCATTAATGTGTTATGATAGACATAAATTTGTACAAGACATAGGGTCATGCTTGGACACATGACGCGCAATCTAAATTGGTGACATGATAAGGGTTCAAAATTTCTTATGAAATGCAAAAATTCAATTATGACGAATCACAGTTGACACTAATAAGTTATGAATAAGGGTTGATATCTCATTATTGAAAAAAAAAACATATCAATTCTCTCAACCAACCTCTCAGAGAAATTAAATTGTTGATATCTTCTTTGTATCTTTATCATGTTCTAGCACTACATTTATCTTTCTCTCTTGTGAGTTCACGGTAAAAAGATAAAATCATTCATCCAAAAAAAAAAAAAGGGAAAATATTTTATTGATGTAAACCAGAGCAAAAAAAAAAATTCTTTTTTGAGATACAGAAAACCTCAAAAAAATTAGAAAACCTAAAAAAATATGTTGAAAAATTAATTAGAACTAAAAATATGTGAAAAATTTTTGCCCTCACGCAGGATTGAACTACGGACCTTCAGTTTACAAGACTGACGCTCTACCACTGAGCTATAAGGGCAACTGCTTGATTTTATAGCCAATGATTATTAAATCAAACATTTATTTCATAAGCCCATTCGTCAGCACCTTGTGTTGGTTGATTACTTGATTTCATTGATTAGTTAAGTTTCTTGTTTTAATAGGATTGATGTTTGAAAATTGAAATTATAAGTTATTAACAAGTATTTGCAAACAGACGAGTATGTCGCATCTGAACATGTACATAAAACTTTCAATTAGCACAAGGAAGGACATGGAGCCTAAAATGAACTCCCAACGAAATTTGATGAGCACCAACAGGTTGGCTAGCTCATTCTCCAGGCATGCTTCTCTTTCTTTAATTGACACTGTCATAGCCATTAGAGAACTCATCCACTTTATTTAATAGCCATCAGACAATCCATGCTTTTTACTTGATAGCATTCGTATCGAAATGGTATTCATAGGAGTTGAGATTTGGTTTTAACTTGTTCGATACTTGTGTCCAAAGATCTTGTAACCCAAGAACAGTTTGATCAGATGTCACCCTCATCATTCATATGCAAGTGGCCAATTGACCGGTTTTGCAAAAACTTTGGCTCAATTCATCTCAGAATTTTCAAGCTTTTTCAAGATTAAGTACATTCAATTACCACAGTACACAGATCTATTCTACTAGCAGTCAATAGCTCGAGCAGTTATCAGAACGTTCGATCAAAAGAAAACAGCACATGATCACAATATATTATGCTCAATCACAAGAAGACTCAAACTTTCGAGCCGATAAACAATCTGTCCTCCTATTCAAAAGTTATATTATTTCAAATCAACAATACCGACAATTAAAGGGCTTACAAAGTGTAGCAACTCGCTCAATTCAGTCGGATACCAAATCCATTATTTCCATCGCATCACAATTGTGCAAGACGGAGTCAATTACAGAACTAAAAAAAAAAAAACCCTGCATTTTTCCTCCTTCGAGAGAGGAACTGGACCAGACTCGTCTAGGACGAACTGAAGTTTATTGGTTCTCGGAGGGACCTCTCCATCTGTTGCGCCCTTGTCTTAATGGACATGTCAAAGACCTTCTGGGAGAACTCGACCACAAGGCCTCCAAGGATGCTGGCATCAATCTGGCAACAAAAATAGGAGAGAAAGTGAGTAAGCTGCTGAATGTTCATTGCGGATCGACACAACTATTAGTTTCGAGATGAAGTACTGTGTACCTTCTGCTCAAGAGTAACCTTCTTCCCTTGTCCAATAATCTCCTGTAGAATCTCCTTCAGTTCTTTCTCTTCTGAAGCAGGGAGGGGCTGGTACAAACCATGTCACGATGTCAGATAATACAACGAAAGATAGTCGTACTTTTTAGTTGATACAGGCTGGAAAACTTAGGTTTTTGTATGAAGATTGATTGAAGTGAGTCTGATCAAAACTGGTTCGCCAGGTTTGAAAAATGTGGGTTCTTGTTATAGGAGTATGACACCAACTGGTTCAAATATCCTTATTCTTAAGCTCGGTGCAGGGGTGATTTCAAACCTTAGATTCTAGATGGCATATTCTAAGAAATCGGCATTTGAAATAGAATGGTGCAAATCAGATAATAAAAAAAAAATTAGAATGGTGCAAAACGATGTATGATGCTAAGATTTGTAATGAGTTTGTGTTTCATTTTTTCCCTTTACATCCAAAAGTCACAGTTGGAAGGTTTAAATCACGTTTTCTTTATCTCTTCAACTTATTTGTATAACGCCCTTATTTACTATACATTCTAGGTTTCTAACAAATCACCGGTTCCAAAAGACTACCAAGGTATCTCAAACTCTTTGATATATGGGTATACAATGCCTAGATGAATGAAACACAGGTAGATACTGGCAAGGAAAAACAAAGCATTGATTATCATTTGTATCTATTGTCTAGGAAATGAATGCACAAGCAAGTAAACCTCACCTCAACTGTTGTCACCGTAGCCTGGACGATTCCTTTGTCTGCCATTGTCAGCTGTGCGAACTTCTTGGCTATTGTATCAACGAATCTCAACCTCCCGTTCTGAGCAAGGACAACTGATTGGAAAAGACATAAAAGAACCCTCAGCAGCGAAACACTACAATCTACCACAAACTGTTTTTGTCCAAGTGACTTTCACAATAACAGGATTGTAAATAAGGTCAACATTTGCTAGCATAAGGTATTGGATGCAGTTAAATTCTAATGGTAGCCTTGCAAACTAATACAAGGAGTCCTATCCTATTGTTCATCAAAACTTGAAAGGGCATATAATGCCTATCCAAGCCACCGGTGTTCTTGTTCAATGCTAGCTTCAAGTGCATCAGATCCATTTCTAATCTACTATCTACCCTTATACCGAGGGAAAGAAACATCTCATAAGATGAAAGATAATCAGGAATGGTTATTTTTGTCACAAAAAAAGGTGCTTCCAAAAGTTCACCGTATAATTCAAAGGATTTCCACACACATTGACACTATTTCAACAAGACAGTTGACCAGGATGATAAAAAAAAAAAAAGAACATAGGAAGAAAGAAGATGACAACAATGATAAAGAAAAAACTATGACAGAAAGAAGAACAAAGAGATGAAGGTTTCTCAATGCCTAAACTTAAGAGACAGATGTCCTTCCACCTTGGTTAGTATCCACATTGTTACATAACAGTCAGTACAAATTCTGAGTATAACATAACAGACCATCATTCAGGTAGCAAGAAAAAAGAAGTTAAATATACTCGCAGAAGATATCCTTACCCAAGAAGGTCTTGGTAGTTTCAGAGAATTTGGCCTTTTCAGTAATATCATTAATAGCCTTGACTCTCGTATCAGCAGGCACTGACAAGTCCTTTGTGAACTGAGCAAAGGTAGGACTTTTCTCCAAAGCTTGAACAAGGTCAAGAAGTTCAGACTCCACTTTATCTAGAGTGTTGGCCTTTTTGGCTGCAATGTATAGAGCAGAGGCGTAGTTTGCAGCTCCTCCGTACAAAGCAATAGGCACCTACGCGAAAAAATAGAAACCATAAGATTGATAAGTGATAACAGACCATGATTAACGTACAAACTTTTTCATACTCAACCATAGAGTTCAGACATTTAAACATGGCAGCATCAAGATCATCTCCTCAAACAACCGCCACTGCTAAATGCATTCAGATTCACAATCACAGAAGAGCTCAAAGGACCGATGGTCTAGCCTCAAGCATGTTACCAAATGACCCGACGAACAGATGAAACAAAAATTAGAACAAGCACAACAAAACAGGGTAAGAAAACATCAAAATGCGAATGAATGTCCTACATCGGAAATTCTAGCGAATACACAAATGTATTGAATACACATATATAAAGCACAATGAATAGGACAGAAACTATAACTAGGAGTGCCATGAGTCAATAATACCTTAATTTTCACCTCCTTAGGAGGTGCAGCTGCGGTGGCATAATTTCTCGAAGACTGCAAGAAATCAGAGCAAAAGTTACTGAAACGCGTAACCTAGAATGAGTAATAAACGTCCATTCTCTATTCGAGCACTATCACAGATTCGCCAAACCACGAATCACAATCGAAAGGAAAAGTAATAGACAAAGAGCGTAATCGCTGTTTACCTCAGATGATGAACCGAACGCCGGGGAGAGAATTGCGCGGTGAGCGGCGGTGATGTGAGAATCGGATCTGGCGATCCTGTTGAGGAGAGGAAGAGCTGATCTGATACGGCCAGCCATTGTTCCTTAAGCGGAGGAGAGAGGAGAGGAGAGCTTTCGATTGGAAGAGGTTGAATTGGATTTCTGATGGAAGGGGGCAACGATTGCAAATGGTTGAAACTGAGCTTTTTGTTATCGATTTTCCAGTCGAGGGTTTCTACTTTCGTGTTGTGTCACGACTGGTTCGATGCGCTGCGTTGCGGCTGCGGGAAGAATGTGTGGGCCCAGTGTGTAAACTCACAAGCGGGTGAGATTGGAAATGATTATGATGGGCCGGGTGATAATAGCAGACCCGGCCCGCTATATTAACCTGTTTTGTTTAGGATTCCACATTCTGAACTGATTATTCATTCTGAATTTTGAAATCATTTGAATGGTAGCACTCATTAATTTCAAATGAGTTTTTATGGGTTTTTTATAAATAAATAATTAATAATAATTCACTCAATTATGAATGACCTTTTTGTTGATATTATTAGTGTAGAGATTTGGTTGGAATTGTTTACCCACACCCAACCGTGTGCACTAGGTATTGTATTTATATTAGTTGTGAATACATGGAAAGAGAATCATGAAGAGATAAACACAAATATTTACATATCTATAAAAGAGGTAACTAAATATTTATAGAAGATTGCTCCTTATCACCCTCCCGCAAGCCAATGGGAGGCCTCACATTGAGCTTGAGTCGTAGGTGAGTGAATCGAGGAGCCGGTAGGGACTTTGTCAAGGTGTCTGCAATCTGGTCTTTCGTTGATATGTAAGCGATGTGAAGTTGCTTTGCCGCGACCCGCTCCCTAACGAAGTGAAAGTCGATCTCCAAGTGTTTTGAACGGGAATGGAACACCGGGTTCTTTGTCAAGTATGTAGCCCCAACATTGTCACACCATATCGTTGGGGCTGTGGTCGGCGGGCAGCCTATCTCCCGTAGTAACGATGTTAGCCATAAAATTTCCGATGCCGCCGTTGCTAGTGCCCTGTATTCAGCTTCTGTGGAGGATCGCGAAACAGTTCGTTGTTTTCGGCTGGACCAAGATATTATATTTGAACCAAGGTACGCAACGTAGGCGCTAGTGGAGCGGCGATCCTGACTATCTCCAGCCCAATCTGCATCTGTATATATGGACAAAGTATGAGCCGTACTAGGTTTGAGTAATATACCGTGGGTTGCGGTACCTTTTAAATATCGTAACACTCGCTTAAGCTGCATCCAATGAGTCGTGGGGCTGTGCATGGCTTGGGCTAGCCGATTTGTTGCGTAAGAGATGTCAGGACGGGTCATGTGCAAGTATTGTAACCCTCCAAGAAGCTGGCGAAAAAGCTGAGGGTCCTCAAACGGTTCCGCGTTGTCGTCGGTCGGCTTGTACAACGGGGTCGCCACTGGCTTTGCATTGCTGAGTTTGGCTTTGGAAAGTAGCTCATTTATATATTTAGGCTGGGAGAGATGCATTCCATCTGAGTTCCGGCTGACCTGGACGCCGAGAAAGTAATGTAGGGAGCCCAAGTCCTTGAGCTGAAAACGGGCAGCCATTTTCTTAATTATTTCTTGCACTCTCTTTGTCGAGGCTCATGTGATTATAATATCGTCGACGTAGACTAAAACAAACATCGGTGAGTCCGTAGTAGTATAAAACAAGGAGTGGTCAGTCTTAGATGTACTAAACCCGAGAGCGAGTAAGACGTCTCGTAAGCATGCAAACCAGGCCCATGGTGCTTGCTTGAGCCCGTAGAGTGACTTGTGCAAGCGACATACATGATTTGGCCGCATTGGATCCGTATACCCCGGTGGTTGTTCCATATACACGAGCTCATCCAGTTGTCCATGCAAGAAAGCATTTGAAACGTCAAGTTGATTAATGACCCAATTATTCGAAATTGCAATGGAAAGTATTAATCGAATCGATGCTGGTTTGATTACCGGGCTAAAAGTCTCGGTGTAGTCTAGGCCTTCTTTTTGGTGGAATCCCTTCGCCACTAGCCTCGCTTTGTATCGAGCTATCGTTCCATCCGCGTTTCTTTTGCTCCGGTACACCCATTTATTACCAATTGGCTTCTTCTCCGGGGTATATGGTTCTAGCGTCCAAGTGTTGTTATCAAGTAGCGCGTTGAACTTGCTATCCATGGCCTCCCGCCAATGTTTATGTGGTTGTGCCTTTGTGAAGCATGTTGGTTCTTCCTCATCCGAACCTGCTGTTGCTAGAAAGGTACGAGGTTTTAAGACTCCCCGTTTGTGAACGTGTCACCATGCGTGGAGGGTTTTGTCGTCGGTTTTGGTCTTGTGGCGGTCGGGCGGTTGGCTGGTTGGTGGCTGTTGTATTTGTGTGGCTGGACGTGTTGGCAGTGGAGTAGGCAAAAGGAGTGGTATGGGCAGCGGCGGAGTGGGTAGGCTAGGAGGTTGTGGCGCTTCACTCTGTATCGGAGACACCTGAAAAGGAAAGGTAGCTTCGTCAAAAATCACGTGACGAGAAACTTGAATTTTCATGGTATTTAAATTCAAGCAAAAGTATCCTTTATGTTGCACACTATATCCAAGGAAGACGCTCGGTGTTGATTTCACATCGAGCTTATTGGCCGCATACGGCCTTAGCCACGGGAAGCAAAGACATCCAAAGGTCTTTAACAATGAGTAGTCAGGATGGGTGCCGAAGAGATGATGGTAAGGTGTGTCGTGTCCTTCTAGGGAGCTTGTTGGCAGTCGATTGATGAGATACACCGCTGTCCTAAATGCATAACTCCAATACTTCATTGGTAGCTTCCCTTGATGTAGCAACGTGCGCCCCATTTCAGTTACATGGCGATGTTTCCTCTCGGCACATCCGTTTTGCTCCGGGGTATGAGGACAAAGAGCTTTGGAAGACGATTCCTTCTTCCTTCAAGTATTGAGCTAATTTCTGATACTCACCGCCCCAATCTGCCCTGAATGATCTGATCGGCCTAGCAAAAAAAAATTCAACCATGCGCCGAAACTCTTTGAAAATAGATAACAAATCAGATCGATAGCGTACGAAATATATCCAGTTATATTTGCTATAATGATCAAAGAACAAAATATAATATCGCTGATTATCAATCGAATCAATAGGTGAAGGTCCCCAAACATCACTGCAAATGAGATCCAATGGTCCAGAAGCCTTATAATGAGAAGTATTAAAAGGAAGCTTATGCATCTTGCCAACACAACATTCATGACAAATATTTGGCAGGCGCTTATTAGAAAAGGGAAGAGCATAACGACGTAATAGTTTCTTGACGCTATCTAAATTAGCGTGACCCAATCTTCTATGCCACGTGGGCAATGTGACATTATTCACTTTCGGCATCCTCCTCCTTTGGTCGAACAAAGCCAACGGGATCGGGTAAAGGCCATCTTTACTCCGGCCTTTGTATAGTATTTGTCGGCTGCCCAAGTCCTGAATATGCACCCAATCACGATTAAAACAAGATACCAATATTGTTATTGATAAGGATTAATATTTATTTGTAATTAGTTACTCGTTTTGTATTTATCCTGTAATTAGTCTCCTACTATATTTGTAATTCTTCGATCTATAAATATAATCATATGCACACGGAATAATTAGAAGTATATTTGTCGGCTGCCCAAGTCCTGAATTGTGCAATATCGATGTTGAGAAATTGCAAAAATACAGGAGGATGAATGGGGTAGACCTCCCACAAGGGGTGAGCTCTTTAGAGAAACGCACCAGCGTACTGGACGATCTGGACCTGATAAATATCCGAATGAGGAAACAAGAGAAGCAGTTGTAAGTACTTAGTTAGATGTAGTATCTACTTCAATTGTATAAATTACTGTTTTTGTCTGACTTGATTGTGGTTTTGTGTGTAGGAGACCGTTGAGCGTTTCATGGAGGATCCAGCGACTCATAATCACATTAGCTCGTTCGATGCTGTTGGTCGAGCCTTTAATGAGAAAGAGCATCATGGTCGTGTTCGCGATCTTGGTTTTGGACCGACACCATCACAGGTATGACAACTCCCTGGTCTATGTCCAAGCTGAATAGATGGCTGTATCTGTTAGGTTACTGCTGAGTTTTTTTTTTTGGGTTAAGTACTCCTGGATTTGTTTTGTTAGGTTACTGCTGCTACTTGTTGATTTGTTGATTTGTTGATTTTTGACCAGCTGATGGAATGAATGATATGATGTACAGTGTAATGTATTGTGTTCCAGCAAGATGTCATTTTTAATTATGTATTCTGCATTTGTAATTATGACAGAGCATGGGTTTTGAATGTTAATGTTGTGGTTATTGGTAGGCCACTAAGTGCCATTCTAAACCATATGACTAGTGAAGTCAACCTATACATTTAGAGGTTTCAAATCAAATTAGTTTCTTCATTCTTCATTGTAGCCACGTTTGATGTTGCTATCATGATGTCTTCTGCTATGTGTATGTGTTGAAGTTATATTTATGTGATTTTCATGATGTCTCACTGTTATATGTGATTAGTATTGTGGACTGTGCAGTGGTTAATATTTAGCTATAGCGTGGCTTGTGCATAGAAAGGAGTACTGATAGTTGTATTTATGAATAAGTCATGACGAAATTTCTGAAATACTTGTGTCGTCTTATTATATTGTAGGTATTTGGTAGCAGCTCTCAAAGGTCAGCCTCTCAGAGCTCCATATACACGGATCCGGGATTACGGTTGTTTACCGATGGTGTACTGTCAGTACTGAACCAAATTGTGAGCTCCAGTCAACTTCCACCTGACGTAATGGCGGCAGTTAATCGCTTGACTCAGACGTTTGGCGATGTTCAGTCGAGTCAGCACTCACATGGTGACCCACCAGGAGAGGCACCACGGACGATACGACAACTACAAATGTACACCCTTAAATAATAACATCAACATCTACACCACCCCAATGCAAGGACGCGGTCAGGCCCGCTGCAACCGACCCCGCCAGTACGCTGCTCCGCCCACAGCCCGTGGTGGTCCCTATGTTGCTCCGAGCTATGCTCCTCCCCGACCTACGGTGGCTACTACACCGCCCCATCCTACCAGCAACGTCCGACACATACTTATCAGCCTCGTCCAGGCCAACACGATACCCAAGTCATCCGATGGTGTGCTTTAATTGCAATGGGGTTGGGCATCACTACAGGATGTGCCCGTCCCCTAGGACAAGCCAGCCGAACCCACAAGCCAACTACGCAACCTCGCCGACCCAGCACCATCCTTCCTGGACCCTCGACTCCGGAGCCACACACCATCTGACCAATGACCTGGCTAACCTGGCTCTTCACTCTGAGTACCGAGGCACCGAACAAGTGCAGCTAAGCGACGGTAATCTCGTTCCTATTACTCACTCTGGTTCTGCAAGTTCATTATTTAATGGGTCACGTGTCTCTTGATGATATGTTAGTAGTGCCTGCTGCTTGCCAAAACTTGCTATCCATTAGTGCTCTAACACGAGATAACAATCTTGCTATACTTTTCTATGGACGTTGGGTGTGTATTCAGGACTTGACCAGCAGAGAGATGATTTACCAAGGCCGGAGTAGCAATGGTTTGTACACCATACCGCTGTCATTATTACATAGGACGCAACCCAGTGTGAATGCCAGCTTAACAACGTGGCATAGGCGATTGGGACATGCTAATATGGAGAGTGTGAAGCGGACACTCCGGAGTTCGGATATTTATTTTTCTAATAAGCGATTACCGCATATTTGTCATGATTGTTGTGTTGGAAAAATGCACAAATAGCCTTTTCCTTTGTCTACTTATTGATGTGACTTTAATTAGTTCATTTTAAGCTTATGAATGACCTTTGAAATGCCCGTGTTTATTCGTGAAATGACATGACTTATATGCTTTTATTGAAGTTTTGTGCAAAGTGTCATTTTGTTGTCCGGTTGCCACTTTGGAGCCAAATTCGTGGTCTATTGGAGTTGCCTCTGTGCATTTCAGGTTATGGCATCAAAGTACGGATGACAAGGAGCGCATAGGAGCAAACGGGAGGTCATTTGGAGGCCGGACGAGGGAGATATGAGCATTACAAGATCGAGCTTTCTGCAGAGTGCAGGGGTGCACGCCGTGCAGATGTGCACGCCGTGCAGGGGTGCACGCCGTGCACTGTCCCCTGCACTATAAATATTCTTGTTTTTGGCCATTTTGGGGAATTCTATCATCTCTTTTAAACCCCAAACACATACCCATGAACCTTCAAACCCTAGAACACATTTTTGGAGCAATTTGAAGCCATTGGAGCTAGGATTGAAGCCAACAAACCTTGGGAGAAGTGCTTACAAGTGGAGAAGTGAAGATCATCTCAAGGATTCATCCATGGTGTTCTTGGTGACCATTCTTCCTTCTTTTCTCTTTACTCCCTTGGCCATGTGTGGCTGAGTTTCTAGGGTTCATCTTGGATGGGTAGATTAGTTGTGCTATGATAAAGGGATGATTGTATAGAACTTGCCATGATTGATCTTGGTTGTATGAGGATGATTCCTAGACTTGTTCTTAATGCCATTTTATGCCATGTTTTCTTGATTTGGTCCATTCAATGTGATTTGATGCATGAGAGTGCTTGGATTGCATAGATTGTAGGTCTAGGGATTGAAGTGAGTGTGTTCTAAGAGATTAGATCATCTTATTTCAACCATTTTCACTTGATTTCTCTCTTGGGCATTTTATCGAACACTTGGTGTGCATGTGGATTTTCATTCAATTGAGTTTGAAAAGGCTTTTTGGTGAATCTCTTAGTGTTAGAGCATTGATATGAGAGTGTTGTGCCTAGCCTTGTGGTCATAGAGTCTTAAGAGAGGGTCTTGAGTCTTGGCATTTCATCAAACACTTAGAATGCATCCTTTTTCACTTAGCTTGAGAGCGAGAGCCTAAGTTGAGTGGTATTAGGATAGGGATTTGGTGCTACGAGAGTGCATTGAGTCTATAGAAGTGAAATGCATGGTCATCCAAATGCAAACTCGATCTTGAATGGCTTGTTTGTTCAATTAGTCCTCTTGAGCATGATGACACTACCCACCAAGAGAACCCCCTTTGTCTTTGATTTGAGCCACCTTTCTTCTTGCTTAATCTTTGTTAGTATTGCATTTCTTTGCCTTTGTTTCTGATTTTCTCGATCAAACCAAACCAATTTCAAATGTCTAGACCGTCTATGAGAAGTGTGAGTATTGGTTTATGAGAGGACCCTGTGGAATACGACCTTGGTAAAATCGCTTTTATCAAGTTTTTGGCGCCGTTGCCGGGGACTCTCTCATTCCTTTGAAAGCATTTAGTAGTAGACCGATCTATTCACTTCCTTCCAATTTAGTTTTTGCTTCCTTTTACTTGTTGTTTGGTTTTGTTATTCCGCATTGTCGTATTACTTGGGTGTATTTGTTGTGCTTGTTTGTAGGTATCTTGTACTAGTGCATGAGGCGACTCACTTGTCTTCAAGCACGACTTCAAGGTCTTGCGCAAGTGATTGAGCCACCAACCTTCTCTCCCTCTCATTTGGTTCATAGCGCCACACGCAACAACACGTCTCACCATGAAGATGAAGACAACCTTTCAGAGCATTCTCACCATACCAATGATGATGATCACTCACAAAGGGGTGCAAGACGTACCTTGGCGGATTATGCTCGTCCTACTCTTGAAGGGGCAGCCTCTAGCATTGTTCGAAGACCCGTCAATGCTAGGAACTTTGAGCTCAAGCCTAATATGATCCAAATGGTTCAAAATGGAGTGGTGTTCAATGGCATTGATGGTGAATGTCCATCTAGGCATCTCAAGGACTTCTTGGAGATATGTGACACGGTTAAGAATGACCAAGTTCACCCGGATTGTGTGAGACTCCGGCTCTTTCCCTTCTCACTCAAAGGTAGAGCCAAGTCATGGTTGGAGAACCAACCGAGTAGAGCTTTCACCACATGAGAGGGCCTAGCCGAAGCTTTCCTTGAAGAGTTCTTTCCTCCCTATATGACGGATGCAATCCGAGACCGCATCAACCACTTCACACAACACAAGGGAGAGCTCTTCCATGAGACTTGGAATAGGTTCCAAGCCATTCTTCGGTCTTGTCCTCGTCACAACTTCGCCGAATGGAGCTTGGCGGACATCTTTGCTAGGTCCCTTGATTTTGAGAATACAAGGATGATCAACCAAGCCGCCGGAGGTGACTTAAGGATGCTCACTCCGGAAGATGCTCTAGAACTCTTCGCGGAGATGGCCAACAAGACAAGGAGTTGGTCTCGACAACAACCTCCTAAGTCTAAGTATGGAAGTGACACGCACTATGATTCTCGGTCCGTAAGTATTGATGCACCAAAGGATTCGTCTAGCTATGGGAAGAAGCCTAAGTTACCGGGGCACCGAGATGAAGATGATCCCATGATTGCTCTCCTTATGTCCAAGATTGATGCCATGGCCTCTCAAGTAAGTAATCTTAGTATGCCTAAGCATCCCCCTAAGGCTTCATCATCTCATTTGGGTAATCCACCGGTTGCCTCGGTGCTTTGTTGTGAGTGTTGTGGAGGCCAAGGCCATGATGTAAATGTATGCCCTTCCGCTACTTCTGAGCCTAACCAAGATGAAAACATTGAGGAAGTAAGCTTTGCACAAGGTCAAGGATTCCATGGTAACTTCAACCCTCAAGGGAACTATCAAGGGGGTAACTACAACCGTCCTTGGAACCAAGGAGGTGGGTACAACAAGCCTAACCAAGGGTACCAAGGCCAAGGTAATCAAAGTGGTGGTTATAACAAGGGTTACAACCAAGGTAATCAAGGAGGATTCCAAGGTTACAAGGGGTACAATCAAGGTAACCAAGGTGGTGAGCAAGGTTCTAATCCACCGGGGATGTATAATCATAAGGGTAATGGGCCGCCCGGTTTCACCAAGCCTTCTCAAAACAAAGAGGGTGGTTCTACAATCTCCCAAGAAGACACCAATGCGGCAATGATTCAACTTATCATGAATCAACAAGCTTCAATTACCAATTTGAATACTCAAGTGGGTCAAATATCTAAGGCACTCTTGGAGAGACCAAAGGGTAGCCTACCCTCCAACACCGAGGTCAACCCCAAGGTTCCCGAGGAGCTTATGATGGTAACTTTGAGGAGTGGTAAGCAAGTACAAGATGCCATACCTAAGGTGGTAAGTGCTCAAGATGATGATTTGGTTATAGTTGAAGATGTTGACTCCGATGATGACACGGATAAGATTGAAGTTAAAGATAGAGGAGCCAAGGCTAAAGAAGCTTCTAAGATGACCAATAAGGTTGGTTCTCAAGAGGCTACGGCGAGTGCTACTCCGGTCTCTCCTCCCGCACCGGTTGTACCTCCGTACAAGCCTAAGCCACCTTACCCTTCTCGCTTGAAGCCGGATTCCATGGAGAAAGATTTCAAGAGGTTTGTTGAGATTCTTGACAAGGTGCAATTCACAATGCCTTTTGGAGAAGCAATCACCAAGATGCCTCAATATGCGAAGTTCATGAAAGAGATCTTCACCAACAAACGCAAGCTTAAGGATGTAACTTCGGCAAAGCTCAACGAACAATGCTCCGCCATTCTCTCTAAGCAACCACCGGAGAAGCTTAAGGATCCAGGTAGCTTTACTATTCCTTGCACTATTGGTGAGCATGCAATAAGTAGAGGCTTAGCCGATTTGGGTGCTAGTATCAATGTTATGCCATATTGCATGTTTAAGAAGCTGGGCCTAGGAAAACTAAAACCAACCCTCATGAATGTTCAATTAGCGGATAAGTCCATGAAATCCCCTCGTGGTATTGTTGAAGATGTGTTGGTTAAGGTCGGTGCTTTTGAATTCCTTGTGGATTTTGTTATTCTAGATGCTATGGGTGGTACCGATGTGCCTTTGATTCTAGGACGACCTTTCTTAGCAACCTCTCGTGCTTTGATTGATGTCTACGGTGGTAAACTTACACTTAGGGTCGATAATGAATGCATGATCTTTGACCGTTCAAATGGCATGGAGTTTACTTTGTCTTATGCTAGTCACCATGATCCTAAGAATCCGCATGAGCTTACTTCGGCTACTAATAGCACTAACCTTGTCCGTCATAGTCTTGCGGAGTTGTTTGCTCTTAGTGATGTGCAGGAGAAAAAGGATGAAGTAAAGGAGGCTCCACCTTTCGTGCTTCAAAAGACTCCACCTAAGGCTAAGAAGAAAGGTGTGGAGAAGCCACCCGAGAAGGGCAAGGAAGCCGTACCAATGGGTGAGACTAGCAAGACTAAGAAGCCACCCGATGAGAGAATTCACTCCAAGTGGTTTGGCCCCTTCTCCATTGCTCACACTTCATCATCCGGGAAATCCGAGCTCACACCTCCCGAAGTCGGTAAGGTTCAATTCAAGTTCCGTGTGCCATGCGAAGGTAATGACTTCGATTTCAAAGAGGTAATGAGTTGGGATGGTTTTACTTAGCTGGTCCGTGTGCTTCGTCGAGCTTAAGACGTTAACCAAGCGCTTCTCGGGAGGCAACCCGAGTGTTTTTCATGTCTTTTCTTCTTGATTTGATTGCATGATTGTGTGTTTTTATGGTATTCAAGGTCCTTGAGTTGTCGTGGTGTCCTTTGTGGTCTCGTAGGTGTTGAAATTCTGAAGTTCGGGATCCGTTTTGGGTTGATTTGACGGTGTTTTGGTCATTTTTCGTCGAGATAAAAATTTGATTTAGGCTGAGGAGGTGCACGCCGTGCACCAGTGCACGGTTTGGTGCACGTGCTGTCCCGGAGGATTCGAAAAAATTTTCAGCTCCAAGGTGCACGCCGTGCACCCATGCACGCCGTGCACCCTGCACGCCGTGCACCCCTCTGCAATTTTTTTTCCACAATATTTTTCACTGTTTGATTCGTTTGGGGGGTGTTAATGAGGTATTGGGGTGATTATGATTTGGTTTTTCATTGGTATTTATTGTGGTATTTGTTCATGACGGTTTGCCCATGAAAATTGGCTTGTTGAGTTTGGCTAAGTGGTTTGATTGTTGTCATGATTGTTGTGCCATTGGCGTCTTCAATTGTGGTTTGCTGCTTGAGTTCATCGCTTAACAAATTGTGGTTTGCTTGAGTTCATGGTGAATGGTATATTCTCTTGGGATGGTTGGTTGAGGGTGGTGTATGTCATTTTGTTGGGTGTTGCAGGTGATGAATTCAGGGGCTGATTTACCTTCTTTGTGTGAGGAGGGGTGTGTTTGATCACCACGCATGGGTCTATTTTTGTACATCCCTCCTTACATTATGTGATTTCGTGCTCATATGTTGCTATTAGTAATATTGCCCGTTTTACATGCCTAATGCTTAGAGTGGTCCTTAATGAATTGATCTTTGCTAGCATAGGTTGTCGCTTTTGACTCTGATGATCTTAATTCATGCTAAGTGATATTTCCATTTTGATGTGATCGTTGAGCTGTGGATGTTAAATTGTTTGATCTTTGCTCTGATCTTTCATGTTTTGGATTTCGGAATTGAAGGATACTTGATTAGTGATTTTTGTGTTCATTCTTCCCAGTGAGATTTCCAGGGCCCCACTTCTATCTCAAGACCCTTGTTTTATTTTTATTTGATTGTGGTTGTGTGTAGATCAATCAAGGCTCTCTTTTGGCTTTATTGCACTTGTTTATGCACCCCATGTTATCTTTAATTTTTCGCTTTTAATTGTTGTTTGAGGTTTTTGTGTTGTTTTAGCTTTTTGAATAAGGTTTGACAAGCATTCTGGATCACTCTTCACCAAGGATCATCATGGAACTCTTTCACCACTATTACGTCCTATGCTCCTCTCTACCAACGCGGTAACTTCGTTCCTCCTTACCCTCTCTCTCTTGATCATTGAGGGCAATGCTCATGTTAGTCGTAGGGGAGTTTGAGGTTTGGTGTGATTATTTGTCGGTAGAAGTCTAAAGCTATGTTTTGATGTGTTGCATGATCTTAATTGAATGTCGAATTCCTCTATTGTAGAATCATTCGGTTCTTGACTTTTGGTGTTTAATTGACTTCAAGTTTTCACAATGACGTTTAGACTGTCCTGCTTAGAACCTATAACCAGCATGTTAGCACTAATATCAAATGAGTCTGGGCCAGAACTGAGATTTTATCACTCTTGCATGTTGGTTGATTGGTTTGATACATGTTTTTGTACCACTCGATAACACCGGTCTAAGATGATGAAGGCAATCAGAATTTTCACCCTTTTCCATGTCTTTCTTTACCCTTTTTGATCCTTCGTGATTGTGGCTTGAGATTAGACGGAATCCAATTCGAAATCTTGTGTGGAAGTTGTAAGGGGCTAAGGATCAAGTGGCTAAATTGTGAAAAAAAAACAAAAAAAAAAACAAAAAAAAATGCTCAAAAGAAAAGCTAGGCAAGCTCGGCACCTAAGTGAAGTGTCGGGTTGAGGACTAAGCAAAAGGGCAAAGGCTGTGAGCTAGGCAGGTTCAACACCTAAGTGAAGTGTTGAATCGAGCACTAGTATGCAGTAAGAAAAAAGAAAGAAAAATGGAAATGAAAAGAAAAGAAAAGAAAGAAAAAGAGTTCTCAAATGTAGCCCTTGATCCTAGCCAGAGTTTTGTAAAGTGCGGATCTAGAAGCGGATGAAGTCGAGTCGATAGCCACATCATCATCTCTCACCACTTACGATCCATGTCCCGATTTCAAGTCCTTTTGATTAGAGTTGGTGTTGTCGTGGTCGGTTTTGCTGTGTCCCAATCAACCACTACTTGAAGTGTGCAGAAATTAGTGAGGTTTAGACTTGTTTGGTTGATGTTCTTGCATGTGTAGGTTTAGTTTGTTCGTGGAACAGTTTAAGCTAAATTGTGATTGCTTGAATCTCAATGGACCGAACTTGTCATTTGTGAACTTGGATGTTTTCTAATTCATTTGCTTGAGGACAAGCAAAGCTTAGTCGTAGGGGAATTTGATGTGACTTTAATTAGTTCATTTTAAGCTTATGAATGACCTTTGAAATGCCAGTGTTTATTCGTGAAATGACATGACTTATATGCTTTTATTGAAGTTTTGTGCAAAGTGTCATTTTGTTGTCCGGTTGCCACTTTGGAGCCAAATTCGTGGTCTATTGGAGTTGCCTCTGTGCATTTACAGGTTATGGCATCAAAGTACGGATGACAAGGAGCGCATAGGAGCAAACGGGAGGTCATTTGGAGGCCGGACGAGGGAGATATGAGCATTACAAGATCGAGCTTTCTGCAGAGTGCAGGGGTGCACGCCGTGCAGATGTGCACGCCGTGCAGGGGTGCACGCCGTGCACTGTCCCCTACACTATAAATATTCTTTTTTTTGGCCATTTTGGGGAATTCTATCATCTCTTTTAAACCCCAAACACATACCCACGAACCTTCAAACCCTAGAACACATTTTTGGAGCAATTTGAAGCCATTGGAGCTAGGATTGAAGCCAACAAACCTTGGGAGAAGTGCTTACAAGTGGAGAAGTGAAGATCATCTCAAGGATTCATCCATGGTGTTCTTGGTGACCATTCTTCCTTCTTTTCTCTTTACTCCCTTGGCCATGTGTGGCTGAGTTTCTAGGGTTCATCTTGGATGGGTAGATTAGTTGTGCTATGATAAAGGGATGATTGTATAGAACTTGCCATGATTGATCTTGGTTGTATGAGGATGATTCCTAGACTTGTTCTTAATGCCATTTTATGCCATGTTTTCTTGATTTGGTCCATTCAATGTGATTTGATGCATGAGAGTGCTTGGATTGCATAGATTGTAGGTCTAGGGATTGAAGTGAGTGTGTTCTAAGAGATTAGATCATCTTATTTCAACCATTTTCACTTGATTTCTCTCTTGGGCATTTTATCGAACACTTGGTGTGCATGTGGATTTTCATTCAATTGAGTTTGAAAAGGCTTTTTGGTGAATCTCTTAGTGTTAGAGCATTGATATGAGAGTGTTGTGCCTAGCCTTGTGGTCATAGAGTCTTAAGAGAGGGTCTTGAGTCTTGGCATTTCATCAAACACTTAGAATGCATCCTTTTTCACTTAGCTTGAGAGCGAGAGCCTAAGTTGAGTGGTATTAGGATAGGGATTTGGTGCTACGAGAGTGCATTGAGTCTATAGAAGTGAAATGCATGGTCATCCAAATGCAAACTCGATCTTGAATGGCTTGTTTGTTCAATTAGTCCTCTTGAGCATGATGACACTACCCACCAAGAGAACCCCCTTTGTCTTTGATTTGAGCCACCTTTCTTCTTGCTTAATCTTTGTTAGTATTGCATTTCTTTGCCTTTGTTTCTGATTTTCTCGATCAAACCAAACCAATTTCAAATGTCTAGACCGTCTATGAGAAGTGTGAGTATTGGTTTATGAGAGGACCCCGTGGAATACGACCTTGGTAAAATCGCTTTTATCACTTATCGTGCAGCCGGACCTCTTGATTTAATTTGCAGTGATGTTTGGGGGCCATCACCAATTCCCTCCGTTGAGAATCATCGTTACTATATTATTTTTTATGATCATTATAGCAAGTACAGCTGGATTTATTTTGTGCGATACAGATCTGACCTGCTATTAGTGTTCATCAAATTTCGTACTATGGTGGAAAAATATTTTGGGCGTGCAATTCGCTCCTTTCGTGCAGATTGGGGTGGAGAATATCAGAAGCTTGCACAGTATCTGGCTGACCAAGGAATCGTATTCCAGCGCTCGTGTCCACATACGCCAGAACAAAACGGCTGCTCGGAGAGGAAGCACTGACATATAACAGAGCTCGGCCGAACCCTGATTCACCAGGCAAAAGTGTCGATGCAATACTGGAGCTACGCCTTTCAAACGGCTGTCTATCTCATAAATAGGCTGTCAACGGCGACTTTGGATAATGATACACCGTATCATGTCTTGTTCGGAACTAAGCCGGATTACAACATGCTACGTGCGTTTGGTTGTTTGTGTTTCCCGTGGCTCAAACCATATGTAGGGAATAAACTCGAGCCTAAATCGGCCCCGAGTGTATTTTTGGGATATAGTTTACAGCATAAGGGATATTATTGCTTGAGCTTATCAACTTTCAAGATACATATCTCTCGTCACGTGATATTTGATGAGCTCGTTTTCCCCTTTCAGAAACCCTCGGTACTCTCGACGACGCCGCAACAAGAGCCAGGTCAGGTCCACAACACCCCTTTACCAATCCCATTGCTACTGCCCTCTGTCCAGCCGACTGCCCAGCTCATGCCTCCTGCCGAAACCGAGCCGACACCAACCGCAACACCATCTGCCTACTTAGACCAACCGCTAACAGCCACCGCAGCCCCTCTTGTTCCTACGACTACGTCACAACATCACATGGTGACGAGGTCCCGGACAGGAAGCTTAAAGCCCCGGGCATTCGGTGCTGCAGCCACTCAGCTTGAAACCGAACCCACCTGCTACACTCAAGCTCAACCAATAAAAGAATGGAGGGAGGCGATGTCTGCTGAATTCAATGCACTCCTGAGCAATGACACATGGGTCCTAGAGCCCCCGTCAGCAAACAAAATCCCCATTGGAAACAAATGGGTGTTCAAAATAAAGAGGAAGCCCGATGGAACAGTCACTCGATATAAAGCACGCTTGGTCGCAAAGGGCTATCATCAGAAGGAAGGTATCGACTACACGGAGACCTTTAGCCCGGTAATTAAACCCGCAACTATACGTCTAGTTTTATCAATTGCAATATCTCGAAATTGGATGATTAATCAACTCGATGTCTCGAATGCCTTTTTGCATGGAACCCTCGACGAGGTCGTGTACATGGTGCAACCGCCCGGATTTGTGGATCGGGCACGACCGGATCACATCTGCCGCTTGAAGAAATCACTATACGGGCTCAAACAAGCCCCGAGAGCTTGGTTTTCGTGCCTCCGCTATGCATTGCTGGAGTTAGGATTTGTTGGGTCGAAGACTGATCACTCTCTATTCTTCATCACTAATCCAACTCCTATCCTGGTGCTCATATACGTCGATGATATAATTATAACTGGTGCATCGGCAACGAAGGTCCGGGAAATAATTGGGTGCCTAGCGTCAAGATTTCAGCTTAAAGATCTCGGCACTCTCAGCTACTTTCTAGGCGTTGAGGTCAGACGTACTGCTTCCACCTTACACCTATCTCAAACTAAATACATTAATGATTTATTGTGCAAACCTGGTATGCAACATTCATCACCTGTGGCAACTCCATATTACACGCCAAAGCATGAACAGGTGGAGTAGTTCGACAGGCCGACTGAGTTTCGGCAATTATTGGGTGGATTGCAATATTTACAAATGACGAGACCGGACATTTCGTATGCTGTAAATAAACTATTGCACACCATGCACTCGCCAACGACGGGAGATTGGGTTCAGCTAAAGCGTGTGCTCCGGTATTTAAAAGGCACGACGACACATGGTATTACTCTCCAAAACCATCCTCTACATACTTTATCTGTTTTTACGGATACAGATTGGGCAGGAGACACGACCGATAGAAGATCGACAAGCGCCTATGTCACATATTTAGGGCCGAACATCATCTCGTGGTCAAGTCGGAAGCAGCGAACTGTCTCCCGCTCCTCTACTGAAGCTGAGTACCGGGCTCTAGCGACCGCCTCCTCTGAGGTGTTATGGTTGACCTCCTTGTTACAAGAGATCACTTTCCCACGGCAGCCGCACCGACTGTTTGGTGTGATAACGTCGGTGCCACCTACCTTTCTAAAAACCTGGTGTTCCATTCGAGATCGAAGCACTTGGAAATCGACTTCCATTTCGTCCGAGAGCGGGTTGCGAGTAAGCATCTTCATGTAGCCTACATATCGACAAAGGATCAGATTGCCGACACTCTCACTAAGCCTCTACCAGCTCCGCGTTTCACTGCTCTACGACTCAAGCTCACAGTCCAGCCGGCCATTCGCTTGCGGGAGGGTGATAAGGATTAATATTTATTTGTAATTAGTTACTCGTTTTGTATTTATCCTGTAATTAGTCTCCTACTATATTTGTAATTCTTCGATCTATAAATATAATCATATGCACACGGTTGGGTGTGGGTAAATATTCCAACCAATTCTACAGTTATCACGTGTTAAAGCGCTTATAGAGAGGAGATTTTGACATGAGCGTGGTACGTAAAGCATGTCATGCAAAGTCATTTGTGAGCCATTAATATCCATAGTTGCAGAACCAAAATGAGATATAGGTAGGATATTACCGTCGCTTAGCTCGACATGTTCGGTGCCTTGATATTCAGAGTGAAGCGCCAGGTTTTCGAGGTCATTGGTAAGGTGGTGTGTGGCTCCGGAGTCAATGGTCCAGGTGTGGTTCGAATGGGCTGACGAGGTGACGTAGTGGGCTGCCGGGTTCGGGTTCATTAGGCGGGGAGAGGGGCACATCTTAAAGTGATGTCCAGTTCCTTTGCAGTTGAAGCAAACCATGGTGTTTGGCGGGGCTTGTGTTTGCATCGGCGGTAGGGGGTACTGTCCACGATTTGGCTGGTCGGTGTAGCCATGTAGCCATCACTGTCCACGGGTCGCTGCCCGTACCATTCCACTGTCACGGGTCGGCGCCCATGTAGCTGCCCCTATTTGACATTTGACCTGCATCAACAAAACGAGAGCCACGGCCACGATCTTGTCGACCGCGACCGCGAGGATTAGGGTTAGAGCGGCCCACGTAGTTTGCATGGGGCATGATCGCCGCCGCCGCTTCCTCCATGGATAAGTCGAGTTCTTTCGAGATCAGCAAGCCATGTAGCTCTAAGTACGAGACCGGATCAGTCCTGCTATGAATCGATCGCACCAGGGGACGATACGCCGGGGGTAGGCCTTTGGTTATGTGATCCACAAGATCCGCCTCTGGCACCGGTTTCCCAAGAGCTTGAAGTCGATCATATATCGACTTAGCCTTCTGTAGATAATCAACCATAGTATCATTAGCTAAATTTAAATCAAGTAATTGGTTTTTGAGGGACCTGATTTGTTGATGGACTGCCCGATCCGAAGGCAGTAGCGAGCGACGTCCATGCATCGCGAGCTGTGGAGACCCCACCAACGTGTGAATTATGGACGGCGAGAGTGAGTTAATTATCCAACCGAGGACTAGTTGGTCCTGGCGAAACCATTTCACATACTCAGCATTGTCAGCGTCGTCAGCCGTGGCACGAGCTGGTGCTTGGCTGGTTCCATCGACATGTTTGAGAAGATCGTATCCGGCAAGGAAAGGCTCAAGTTGGAGTTTCCATAGGATGTAGTTTGTGGAGTCTAGTTTGACCGAAAGTTGGTTTGGAGGTGATGGTAATTGATGGTTGGGAGTGGCTGCCATTGTTGCGGCTAGGTGATTGGTAAGAGAAGAAGGTGATTAGGTTTGGAAGGGAGGCCGGCGTATAGAGAGAGAAAAAAAAGTGATTTATTTGGAGGCTCTTGATACCATGTAGAGATTTGGTTGGAATTGTTTACCCACACCCAACCGTGTGCACTAGGTATTGTATTTATATTAGTTGTGAATACATGGAAAGAGAGAAATACATGGAAAGAGATAAACACAAATATTTACATACTATAAAGAGTGTAACTAAATATTTATAGAAATTGATCCTTTCAATTAGTAGGTAGAGAAAAAATTGTGTTTGTTTCAATATCTCTAAAGTAGAGACTAGAACATTATCATCGAATTAATTCTCAAATTTAAAATATTTGATATTTGTACGATTATACGGGTATATTAAAGTCATTTTCAAAAAGTCATTCGTAATTCTTTGGATGATTATAAACTGGTCCTGAAACTTCAAAATATTGTGGACTGTCCAAAAACTTTGAGTCAAATTACGATCTGGCCAGATACCACAATTGCTGCGCAGACAGATGCCAACTTTTATCACGCCACCACTAACATGTCATCAAAAATACAAAGAGTGATTTGAAATGTGATTGACATGTGTTTACACTAAATTAAGTAGTTGTCTAGATTACTAACACATATGATGAGTACATTTTATGAAACACATCTAACGACAATTAGTGTTGTATTGTTCTTATTAGGGTATTTTATTGAATTATTCAAAACTCAAAACCAGAACTATGTACCTGGACATGATGAGTTCTATATATTAACCATCACTTGTGATTAAGAAAACAACATCATCTCTGAGAAAGTAATGGTGATATGATGACATGCAATAAATTAATAAAAACGTTAAATATTTGTTAGGCGGAGATAACTTATTTAAATGTTTCATGAAAGGATAATTTGTTAATGCATTAGCAATTTTTGTTTAGTATTGTTTCTGAATCATTAATATCATTTGTTCTCGTTTGTGTAAATTCTAAAAGTTAATGATTAAATCACAATTTGATGACTACGTACACTAACACATGGTGCATATGAGTTGTTTAATATATTAAACACATTAAATATTGTCACGTGGGACCACAATTCAGTGTATGTGTCATCAAAATTGTGATTCAGTCTCACGTTGTCCCACAGCCCGTAACGTGTCATCAAAAGTTATACAAACTTGTACAATCAGAGGACAAACAAAGTTAACGATTTCGAAAGATTATGCATTTTAATTTATAATACCCTACCGACTGTACTTTTGAAGGACCAAAATAAAACTTAACCAAAAGTCAAAATGGATTCTTCTTCTTCATCATCTTCCTCTTGTTCATCATCATCATCCGCTCTGATCAATACTACCGGGGAATGGGACTACGACGTGTTCGTGTGCTTCAGAGGCAAAGACACACGCCGTCACTTCACCAGCCACCTCGCCGGACACCTACGCCGACGCTCAATCCGTCCCTTCACCGACGAGAAATTCGACAGAAAGAGAACATCGACGTTGACCTAGTCAAAGTCCTGAGAGATCGGCCATGTCAGTTGTGAATTCTCCGAGAGCTTCGCTGAGTCGAGCTACTGCCTAGATGAGGTGGCCAGCATCGCCACAACGCGTTGAAAGATTCGGGCATCGGGTTCTACCCGTTTTCTACGGAGTGGAGCCTGAGGAGGTTGAAGACAGATACGCATCCATGATTGATGATTCAGAGCTTAAACAGAGTCCTGAGGAGAAGAAGAAGAGATGGATGGATGGTTTGAAGATGGTGATTAATCATGCTGGACGTACGTCTAAAGAGTTCAAGTGAGTACTCATTACTTTTTTTTTTTTTTTACGTTTTTCTTAGAGGTAGGAGTCGAATAGTCGATCAGATGGGTCAAAAAGTTATTGATCAAGATCGATAAACACTGAATTTGGATCGTTTGATAACCTTTGATCGGTAATTTAATAATGGTCAGTCTCGGTCATTAACCGCGATTAAAATGCTGATTGAAAATTTACCTTGATTTTGGCTGACTCAATTTTGACCGAAATTTAACCGATTGTTTTTGGAAATTCTAGTAGCATGACTCAGGGTGGTTTGGTTAGATTACTGGATAGGTTAGGGAGCCGGTTAGATTAGTTATGAGTCGGTCTACCACAGGTGAAACATGATTTGATCTGTGATCGACGATTTGTAATTTGATTGACTGTCTTAGAAAGATGTGTTTCGGCCAAACTGATTGTTAAGCAAAAATAATTGGTTAATTAACCGATTTTTGTCTGGTAACCAAAATCGTTTGCTTATCTCTAGTTTTCAGTAATGGACCAAATGGCAAGAGATCTGCAATTAATAAGAATCGAGTAGCACGCAAGATATAATATTCTTTAACAGTTGAGTTTATTAGGCCTAATAGGCCTGATAAACTCAATTGTGTCGAGAACCTAATGTTCCAAGGCCATGTGTTGAGAAGAACTAACTTTGACGACCCCTTATATTTTTTTTCTAGGGATGATTATGAAATGTGTAATACGATCGTGGACGACGTTTTGAAGGCATTGAGTGAAATGTCTTTAAGTGGCAAAAAATCAAACGATTTGGTTGGGATGGAAGCTCGAGTTTTGAAGGTTGAACAACTACTAGCTATGGAAGACGACACACTAAGTGTAATTGGGATATGGGGGATGGGTGGTGTTGGTAAAACGACTCTAGCCAAAACTTGGTATCATAGATTGACACATCCGCAAACAGAACAAAACACCATTTCGTTTCGGACATCAGCGAGAACTGCAAGACGCGAAGTGGAGTGGAGAACCTAGCACAACAGCTCTACTCAACTTTGTTGTGTGAGAATAACCTAAGTCTCAAAGATTTGGATCTTGATCATACAAGGGGACGTCTTTCTCGCATGAAGGTGGTGGTTGTTCTCGACAACGTGGAGACTCCGTGGCAGTTGGAGCAGCTTCTCTTGGGAGAAATTCTTGACCCCACAAAACTCTTTGGTCCCGGGAGTGTACTCATCATAACATCTCGAAATCAGAGAGTGTTTGACCACGAACGGGCGAAAACACACAAGGTGGAAGAACTAGATTCGGACGAGTCACTTGAGCTCTTTAGCATCCATGCCTTCAGACAACTCTGCCCCCACAACGATTTCATGAACCACTCGCGTCTAGCTGCATCGTATTGCAAGGGAAACCCTCTTGCCTTAAAGGTTTTAGGGGGTGCATTGTTTGGCAAGGATGTATGGATTGGAAAAAAACTCGAAACCGGAAATTCATGATGTTCTTAGTACAAGCTACTATGCATTGAAGGAAGAAGAGCAAAGAATATTTCTAGATGTTGCTTGTTTCCTCTTCAACACAGCTAAGACGAGGATGATAAAGTATCTTTCGACTTGTTATAGCTCAGCATACAGCCTAGTAGAAAATCTAATCGACAAATCATTGGTATTTCCAGTAACTTTAAACAACAAGTGTTACGAGATTATTGTGGTGCATGATTTGCTGAAAGAAATGGCTTGGAACATAGTGAACAACGGGCAGAATCCGAGGAGCCGGATAAAGAATCTTGAAGATCTTAGCAAAGTGTTTGAAATTGGAGGAGCAAATAAGGGAGGTGAAGGAGTGGAAAGTTTGGCTTTGGACCTTTCTAAAGCTAAGAATGAGTTGTGCTTGGGAGCCAAAGCCTTTGAGGGGATGAACTCTCTTAGATTTCTAGGGTTCTTCTACAACCAAGAAGCAAGATTTGGACAAACCAAAATCAGTCTAAAGGATGGAAGAATTGACACACTCCCTAACGAGTTAATTTGGTTGGAGTGGGTTGGATATCCATTGAAATATCTTCCTGAAAAGTTCCTTCCTGAAAAGCTCGTCGTCATTGTTCTTCGCCATAGTCGGATTAAAAGATGTTGGGAAAAAGTTCAGGTTCGTAAGTTTAATCAAATCTTACTCCTTAATATTATCATGGATGGTTTTTTTTTTTTTGACAATTAATCGCAGTTATTGTTAGGATCAAATTGCATTAAGTATTTTAATCTGACCTCAAAACGGTCACTCATCACGTTCAAACAATTTTATAGCTAGTTAATTACAAGAAATGATTGTTTTATCTTGTAACTAGTTCTTACATTTTTTTGAAAAAAGATAATTAATTCTTGTAACTAATTATAAAATTGTTTGAATTATTTAAATCAAATCCGTTCTCCCTCAAAACCTTAAAGCTTAAATCAACGTCCATTATTTTCAATTAGTATGCTAAAATAACATCTTCCATACCTACTGGTTTGATGATGTCATTAAACCCTCCAAACTGGTACGTGCCATTTTTTAAATTCTAACAATTATGAATATTGAATCAGTATATTTTTATAATATATATTATGTTTTATTTTGAATTGATTTTTTTTATATGGTAGGTATCTAATTACTTTAGTTTCGTATGATAATAATGTGAGCAGCTTTCTAAACAAAAAAGGTTCAAATCTAGTTAAACCTATAATTTTTTTTTTTATGAATAATTAGGTTTCATTTCATCAAAAAAATATCCGAGTACAAACAAGAACCAATCGGTTCAAAAACACACCATTAGCCACAAACGGCTAAGGAAACAGACAAAGATTTCTGTCAACCCCGACAACTAGCAACAACCCTCCAACCAAACTACCTACTTAGTAATCAGTCCATTAAAGTAAAACAACTCCTCTCTAATATTATCAATGAGTGGCCCAGCAGCTAGCTTCACATCAGTCATCACCCTTCTACATCTCTCCCTCCATAGTCCACTGTTAAACCTATAATTCATTTGTTAAAAAATAACATAAAATAAATGTTCAACTTTCTGCTAATAACTTGAGTTATTGGGGTATAACGGTCTATAAAATGCATATGGTATTCGAGCCTTTACAGTCGAGAGGCATTGGCATCAAACTTTGATAGCTCCCGTTCCGTTCCACAAAACATACTAAAGTTGAGAAAATTTTAATAACTCAAGTTATTCAGACGCAAGAGTTTGTTTTTAGTTCGATTTAGGCACCGACTAATAACTGATCTTAGGAAACTCCACAATGTATATATACATACTTTTTCCATATATGTCAAGCTATTGCATTATAATTTCAAACTAATTCCCCCTTTCATGCATGCATGGTTTTTTTTTTGGCAGCCAAAGCTCATGCATCTTATCAGGCTTGACCTCTCCCACTGCTTAAACCTAAGCGCCATCCCAAACTTTCGATGCAAAACTCGAGATCCTCTGTCTCAAGGGATGCAAAACCTAGTTGAGCTACCTTCCCAAGTTCAACATCTAAAAGTGGATGCAAAAATCGAACCTCGTTCGGGGCTTGATACCTTCCCAAGTTCAACATCTAGAGAAGCTCGTCGAGTTGGACCTTTTCGACTGCCCGAATCTCGCCCGCCTCCCAACCAAACTCAACTCCAAATGTCTAAACCTCCTTCGCTTGTCCAAATGCCCCAAGGTCACCAACTGTCCAGAGATCAATGTTCCACCCGAAGGTGGCCTAGAAACACTCGACCTAGAGGAGACCCCAGTCAGAGTGATGCCGAGTGCAATCCACAAGGTCAAGGAAGGTGGCATCATACGGGGAATTGGAATTTTGTAGCACAATTTTAAAAAATATGTACCGTCAGTAGCCAAGCACGTAAAAATGTCCAGAAATAGCACAATCTGACTGGCAGCCAGCGCTGCGCCAGCCAGATGGCGCTGCGCCACCACCAGCCAGCGCAGCGCAGCTCTAGCTGCCAGTCAGAAAATGTTACCGTCATAGCACCGTTAGGGTTTCCTCAATCCCAGCCAGCTATGCGCTAGCTAGGAGGCGCAGCGCTGGCTGGGACTGAAAAACCCCTAAGCCGTCATTTTTAGTATAAATACCCCCCTCTATGATGCAGTTTTGCACCACACACCTCCCTTGAAGCCCTAAACTTAGAATTTGTAGTAGGCAGCCGTAACCAAGCTTAGAATATGTCGTTCTTCAACTATGGCTCTAGGTCTCGCAAGAGCAAGCGTAAGTGAACTTCGTTTGGGTGCTTTGTACTTATCTTATTTATGCATTTAACGAATTCGTCTTGTGTACTAAGTACTGTTGTTCTGTAGTGACAGATACTGAGAGGGTAATGCACAAGTTGAAGAAGCCGGTGGAGGAGGACTTGTTCGTTTATGAGGCAAGTGTGGTGAACTGCTGGTGTGACTTAAGGGCGACTAGATCCGTTCGACCAAGTGATCTGGAACGCTATTTTGGCTGCCCTCGTGAGAGAGAGGTAAAAAAAGGGTCTGAATTTAATTATTTGCATTTTCGTAGTTCTCAAAATCCTCTACGTTGCCTTATGATCTGTAGGAGAAGGGGTGTGGTTATTATGAAAAACTGGAGGTGCGGGAGGCCGTGGATGCTGCGATTAAGGAGAAGGACCAAATCATTCGGGCGAAGGACGAACAACTTGTTCGAGCGAATAGGGAGAAGGATGAAATCGTCGAGGAGAAGGACAACATTATTCGAGATCTGAGGGAAGAAATTTCATGGTTGCACGTTTCAATCAATAGGTTGCTGAGGGAAGGGCCTCCCTCTCCACCACCCGGACATCGTCCTTACAATTGACATCCATGTTAGGCCTGTTGTTGTGTTGTTGTTGTTGTTGTGTGTCGTGTCGTGTTGGCGTCATTATTGAAGTTAATAAAATGACTGGTCTGTAGTTGCAGTCACTTCTGAAGGATGGACTAATAAAAGTAACTTCACAGCACAACTTGAAACCAAACATTACATTGAAAATGAAACATGAAATTGACAACCAAACATTTCAAATACAGATTACCAAACACAGACTACCGAACACATCATACTAAACATTTAATAGTTCAATTAACCGTTCCTTGTAGGGTTTGGATTCCTGCTGCTTCGCCTCGCACGTCGGCACGTCCTCCTATTGTGCCCTTCTTGCTGGCAGTAACTGCAGTGCGGCTCAATATCTTCAACCCAGTCCATCTCGTTGCGTATGCGAGAATGTCGTGGTCGCCCCATCTCCCTGACCCTTCCTGGGTCCGGCATCAACTTAGGCCCTCCATGAGGCTCCCAGTCCTCTTTCGAACCGATAGGGAGGAAACTCCGTCCATATATCTGTCGTACTGTTTCCAGCCTGTAATGGGCGTTGGCGTAGTATAACGGATCTTGATTGGCGGCGTTACATGCGGCCACGGCATGTGAACAAGGCATCTTCCACTGTTGGAACTTCCCGCAGGAGCAATGACCGTCCCCCTCTCGTAGTCCAAGCGAACTTCTTGCCTATTGTTTCCCTTCCCGTTGCTGCGATTTATCGCCGTCTGTATTTCGAATATCCCAGCATCATAATCGAATTGCTCACTGTGTGGGAAGTGGCCTTATTCACTCTTTTTTCCAGGCGCTTAAGACACTTCTTCGTCCAGATTGCACCGGCCGCCTGTTCTTCTCGAACCCTCTTCCGTCGATCTTCGAAATACGTTTGCAGCCTGTAGAAAGTGGATTCCACCAAGGCTGCAACAGGGAGAGCCCGGATTGACTTGAATGCCCCATTCACGCTCTCCGCCATGTTTGATGTCAATTGGTTCCATCGTGCCCCATCGTGCTGAGCGTCTACGGCTCTTGACCAATATAATTGATCTTCAAGCGCCCACTTTTGATTCACGGGGTCGTCCCTCGCGAATCTTGTTGCCCCTTTGTGACCAATATAATTGATCTTCATGCATCTCCTGCTGCTCCTGAGGCGTGATATGTGACTGACCAGTAGTCACGTATAGCCTCTCCATGCCATCAAGCTACAACACATAATAAGAATGGTTAAACATGTAATTAGAATTAGTTGTAATAATTATGACGAAGCCTACGTACCAAAGACTGGTCCACGGCTCCTCGGCGAGAAACTGTACGTCTAGTGACTCCATGATACCACTGGTTGATCTCGTCGTGGAAGTGATAGGACTCTCTCTCCTCGCTCCGCAGCCACGGGCCTGAGGCGATGTGGTCAAGACGAGTGGACCAAAGTCCCGATATCCAGCAAATCTAGCTACCACATCACTACGATGCCATCCACGCTGTGTCAGCTCCAGGTTACTGATGACCTCACCTACTGGCTGATCGTACGTAGGGACAGGCTGGTCCATCCCAAACTGACGCAACACTCTATCAGGTCTATGCCACATAGCGCTGAACAAGCAGATGAGAGGTGCGACGACGCGATGGTTGGGGAAAGTCCCTGGACTGTAATGCTCACGGTCCGCCGAGTACGGACACCACTATATGAAACAAATGTGACAATTAGACAACTATGAAACCTAAACTATAAGGGAAAATGACATTGCCTTTATAAGAATACAATACCACGAATGGAGTCCCATCGTCAAACAGCTGGCGGTACCCCCCAACAAGGATGTATCTGGTCTTCGCGTGATACCATTCGGACCAGCTAAAAAAATGCAGAATGAACCACGTCATTCATACAACTTGATCAGATGGAATAAACTATGAAAATGGAAGAAAAAGTCGAAGCCCGAACCTAGTCATACGTGGAATGGGGGAGTGCGTCGGTGCAATCTGTCGACTCTTGTGGACTCGACGAGCAATGGACGTAAATCTCTCCAGGGCCCACGCCTGAACCAGTGTCATCCAACCTCCAATGTCACCTACGTGGTCGCGGGACGGGTTGCTCTCTATGCGGAAAGCACACCGGCCAAGCTCCCTATATAGCCATGAAAGTGCGGCAGCCCCCCAAGCGTACTCGCCTATCTGGCTAATGTCCTCGAGCAGTGGAAGGAAGAAGAGTGAGGCGTGTGATCCTGACCGATCAGCAAAGATGCAGCTGCCGAAGAAGTCCAGAATGTATGCGCGACAGTGCTGCTCGATAGTCTCCTGATCGGCGTCATCCCTGATGGTGCCAAAGTGGTTACGCAACCACGTCATCTTCACTCTGCCAACAGACAGGTCGGCGGTAGATGGTTTCTTCCCAAGTAGCTGCTCAACGTAAATCTGCAGATCAGAATCCACAGTCGGAATGCGCCTCTGCGACTCCACAAGCACACCATCGATGCTCAGACCAGTGAGAAAGTGCATGTCCTCGAGTGTTATGGTTGCCTCACCGTGGTACAAGTGAAAAGTGCTCGTCTCGGGACGCCATCTCTCGACCAATGCGGTGATCAGCTCAGAATCAGGGGTAAAATCCAGGCAGTCACGCAACTTATCTAGACCTATGGGGGCAAGGTATGTCTCGAACCTAGGATCGTACTTCACGATCTTCTTAGAGAAGCGACAATTAAGCGTCATATGTGGGTCCTAATAGTTGGGGGAAGAAGATGTAACATAATTAATAACTAGTACTCAATTTCTGAGTGCACCCTAGACACTTAAATGTAATTAACATTCAAATATAATTAAACATTCAAATATAATTAACGATCAAATATAAATAACTTTAAAATATAACTAACATTTACATATAACAAATAGTTATATATAACTAACATTTCAAATATAAGTAACATTTGAATAATTACTATATACTAACATTCAAACATAAATACTATGTAAATTTAAATAACAAATAAATATAAATAACATTAAATTATAACTAACATTTCAAATGTACTAACCTGAGCTTCGAAAATTCCCGACGCTCGATGTCGGTCAGTATCACCCCATAAAATCGAAGGGTCCTCGGGACTACCACTTCGAACCCCAACCGGCACCTCTCCAAACATGTAATCCATCTACAATTTAATATCCACAACCAATGTTAAGTACATATAAATTGGTAAAACATAATTCATTTGGATATAATTTATATCATTATACCTTTTCAGGGAGGGTTTAGGCTTTCTTCAAACGAAATTTCCTCGACGGCCAATTGCTACGAACCTACAAATAAAAAACGTCATTAGCGTACAATAAAACTTATGACGAACAGAAACTATCATAAATAATACCTTAGAGACAATTGTATTTGAGAGAGTATGAAAGTATGAGAGGAGGTGTGAAGATGGTATGGGGGAGGGGGTATTTATACAAAAAAAAACGGTAATATTGATCCCAGGTAGCGCTGCGCCACCAGCCAGCGCAGCGCTGCCTGGGATCAATACTACCGTTAGTTAACGGATAGTTTGTAACGGCTAGTGTGCCACATGGCGCAGCGCTGCAACGGAAATAATCTGACTGTGCAGCCAGCGCTGCGCTGGCTGGGTGGCGCAGCGCCATCTGGCTGGCGCAGCGCTGGCTGCCAGTCAGATTGTGCTATTTCTGGACATTTTTACGTGCTTGGCTACTGACGGTACATATTTTTTAAAATTGTGCTACAAAATTCCAATTCCCCATCATACGCCTCTATGGCAAACACATCACTAGCTTCCCTCGAATCTCGAAAAGACTCAAACTTTTCCGGCTGTGCCATACCACAATCAAAGACATGGAACATGTCGATAATGATCATGATCGTTAACATTAGACACTAGTTGACGACTGAATTAGGTTATGGCTAATCTAATTAGGTTTTCAGTCAATTCGAAGTTGGTTGCACTCGTGGATTTTGAATCTAATTTCAGTTTTCATCGGTTGGCGAAATTTTTAGTATATGGTTTCAACGTGTTTTGTAGTTTTGGGAACAGCAACATTGTCCAAAATCAGACAATGGTGCCAACCATCCGCATTGCACCAATTGGGGACATTAATGTTGCGAGTTGGAGTGCTGCTGGTTGGTGTCATCATTGTCCAATTTTGAACAATGTTGTTGTTCGCAAAACTACAAAAACCGGCTATCAAACCTATGTCTAACAAATATATATAAGCATTTTAGCCTTTTTCCTATTGACACCTAGGATTCTCCATACCTCTCCTTAATTGTAGGAAATTGGCCAATCAATGAATTTTATATAATTTAAATTTATTTAAAATATTTTTTTTAAGAAAGGTGATAATTTTTCACTAACTACGAGACTCGAACCCACAACCTCAAGGATAAAAGTATGTGCTTTACCAACTAAGCTAGACAAATTAATTTATAATTGCATCAAAACATTAAAGCACATTGCTCATATGTATTTTACTGTACAAATTGAAGCACATTTCACCTTTAATGGTTAGCACATTCATTAGTTTTATCATAACCAATAGTTTATTGTAGAATACACTACCAAGTTAAATAGATAGTAGAGTGAATGAAATTATGATAATAATTTATTCATATAGTTTATTATGAGATGATGATACTTTTTTTAAATGGGCTCTGTGTTGTTTAATAATCGGGCTCGACGCTCTGTGTAGAATAATTAAATCATTATATTGGATAATGTATTTGCTCACATGAATTTTTAATAGACATTCAGGATAACTAAGCCATTGATTAATTCCCTTTAAAAAAGTCATTGATTAATGGTCAATGATCGATTTGCATAAAGCTTAAAAAATTATGAATATTTAAGAGAAGTATTTTTCAGTTAATATATCTATTGAGCTACAAAAAACAAAAGAAATAAAGTTGTACCTCAGTAACATCAATGGTGAGTGCAGTTATGAGTGTATACGAGTATGAGTTATGAGATCGTAAGTGAAACGGGTTACATGCCATTAAGTATTAACAAATTCAGAGTATCGATCGAGTTGTGTTCAGTTTGAATTGGGCGTATTCATTAAACATACATGCATTCATATAATATGATCCTTATTTTCAAATTGATTTAAGTTTTAAAGGGTCAATTGAACTTTCATTTTTCATTATGTTGAACTATTCCTCATTTTTTATAGTGATAGTTTCTTTTGTCTCCACTTTATTTGTTTGCATATGCTTTGAGAGAATTGCAATTTTATCTTCCATTTGTATTGAACTGAATTTTGTTGGTAAATTATTTGAAGGACTCCAAGTTTTGTAAGTCATAATTTCATTTGATCAAGGATCTTTTTTTTTATCAAGGATCAAAGTACTAAAATTTTAAAATTTATGAATATTTAAGAGAATTATTTGTGATTTAAAATATTTATTGATCAAGAGAAAACTAAAGAAATAAGGTCATACCTTAGTAAGATAAATTGTGAGTGAGGCCATAAGTGTATAAGAGTATGAGTCATGAGATCGTAAGTAAAGCGGGTTACATGTCATCAACTATTAACAAATTTGGATTATTGATTGAGTTGACTTAGTTTGAATTAGGCATATTCATTAAACTTAAATACATTCATATAACATTATCATTATTTTCAAATTATTTTAAGTTATAACAGAAAAATTGATGTTTTATTTTTATTACGTTTAACTATTCCTTAAAATATTTTTTTTACAGTAATGGTTTATTTAGTCTCAAATTTATTTGTTTGCAAATGGATCAAGAAAGTTGCAAATTTTTTTCCATTTGTCTTGAACTAAATTTTGTTGATAAATTATTTGAATAATTCCAAGTTTGGTAAGTCATTAATTAATTTGATCAAGGATCAAGCTGCATAAATCTTAAAAATTTATGAATATTAAAGAGAATTATTTGCAATTAATATATATATTAGGCTAGACAAAATTGTACAAATAAATTTGTATGTTAGTAAGATCAATGGTGCAGAGTTTAAGAGTGTACCGTAAGTAAATTTGTCATTAACTATTAACAAATGAAGAGTATTGATCGAGTTGAGTTAGTTTGAATTGGGCATATGTATTAAACCTAAATACATTCATATAACATGATATTTATTTTCAAAATTTTTTAAGTTTTAATGGGCCAATATAATAGAGGTTTCATTTTCATTATGTTTAACAATTCCTCAAAATAATTTTTTAAAAGTGATGGTTTATTTAATCTCGAGTTTATTTGTTTGAAATAGTTCTAGAAAGTTACAATTTTATTTTTCATTTGTCTTGAAATGACCTTTGTTGGTAAATTATTTGAAGTACTCCAAGTTTGGCAAGTCATTAATTAGTTTGATTAAGCTGCATAAATTATTAAAATTAATGGATATTTAAGAGAATTATTTTTTAATTAATATATTTATAATATATAGAAAACTAAAGAAATAAGATTCTACCTTAGTAAGATCAATGGTGAGTGAGGTCATGAGTGTATAAGAGTATGAGTCATGGGATCGTAAGTAAAATGAGTTACATGACATTAACTATTAAAAAATTAAGAGTATTGATCGAGTTGAGTCAGTTTAAATTGGGCATATTCATTAAACCTAAATATATTCATATAACATGATTCATATTTTATAATTCTTTTAATATCTAACTGGCCAATTGATGTTTCATTTTTCATTATGTTCAACTATCCCAAAAAATAAATTTTTTTTTTACGATGATTGATTCTTTAGTCTCGACTTTATTTGTTTGCAAATGTTTCGCGAGAGTTGCAATTTTGTTTTTCATTTTTATTGAATTGAATTTTTCTGGCAAATTATTTAGAAGTACTAAAAATTTGGAAAGTCGTTAATTAATTTGATCAGGGATCAAGCTACATAAAACATAAAAAAATCATGAACATTTAAGAGAATTTTTTTCAATTAATATATTTAATGATATAGAGAAAACTGAAGAAAAATGTTGTATCTTAGTAAGATCAATGGTGAGTGGGATCATGATGAAAGAGTATGAGTCAGGGATTGGAATTTTGTAGCCTAATTTAAAATTTTATGTACCGTCAGTAGCCAAACACGTAAAAATGTCCAGAAATAGCACAATCTGACCCGCAGCCAGCGCTGCGCCAGCCAGCCAGCGCATTGCTGCCCAGCCAGCGTGTAGCTGGCCAGCTAGCGCAGCGCTGGCCAGCAAGCGAAGTTTCTGCAAATGAAATGCAAAACAATTGCAATATGGGAAAAGAGCAAATTAGTCACTTTTCTTTACTTTTTTGTAGATAGATTATTATTATTATTATTTTGATAATATAAGTCGGCCTTGATAAAATAATAATATATATAAACTAGGATTAATTAAGAAAATTGTATATTAGCCGTCACAATCTTTTGAATTACGGATCCCGATGTTACGTTTGTTGGAGACACAACAATGAAGGAGAGAACAAATTGCAATAATTTGTTTTAACATGGAATCAATCAGCGCATAGCCAGACCAGCAGGACACGACTCGGGTCACAGTTATTTTAACTTTGAATTATGGATCCCGAAGTCACGTTTGTCGTTTCTCTCCTTCATTGTTGTGTCTCCAACAAACGTGACCTCGTGATCCGTAATTCAAGAGATTGTGGCGGTTAATAATTTTTTTTGTAATTAATCCTAGTTTATATATATTATCATTTTATCAAGGCCGACTTATATTATCAAAATAATAATAATAATAATAATCTATCTACAAAAAGGTAAAGAAAAGTGACTAATTTGCTCTTTTCCCATATTTACAATTGTGTTGCATTTCATTTGCAGAAACTTCGCTTGTTGGCCAGCGCTGCGCTAGCTGGCCAGCTACGCGCTGGCTGGGCAGCAATGCGCTGGCTGGCTGGCGCAGCGCTGGCTGCGGGTCAGATTGTGCTATTTCTGGACATTTTTACGTGTTTGGCTACTGACGGTACATATTTTTTAAAATTGTGCTACAAAATTCCAATTCTCCTATGAGTCATGGGATCGTAAGTAAAATGGGTTACATGTCATTAATTATTAACAAATTTAAAGTATTGATCGAGTTGATTAGTTTGAATTAGACATATTCATTAAACCTAAATACATTCATATAACATGATCCTTATTTCCAAATTATTTTAAGTTTTAATAGGCTAATTGAGGTTCCAATTTTGTGTATGTTTAACTATTCCTCAAAAAAATTTATAGTGATGATTTATTTAGCCTCGACTATTGTTTGCAAATATTTTGAGAAAATTGCATTTTTCCATTTGTCTTAAATAGACTTTTGTTGGGAGAGCATTTGAATTAATATTTGGTTTAGAGGACTTCAATAATTCGAAAAGTTTGTTTGAATAAAAAGTAAATTTTAATGTATTTTTTCCTTTTCAATGATCATAAATGAACCTATTTTATTTTAGTATGTAATTAAAATTAATTACTGTCTCAAAATATCTTATGATTAATCACAATATTAAAATTAAATAGTATATTTTTTGGGTGTGTATAAAGAATCATCTAGCTAATATATGAGTATTTAAAATTAGGGAGATATAATTTAAAACTCTCTCTTTAATAATAGGATATTAAACTATCATATTATTTTGTTTCTTCTTATTTTAAATTATTCAACAAATTAAATTATTAATAAATAAAATTCCAAATAGTTTTTAAACATAATAAAGTTTAGGAAAAAAGTAAAATTCTTCAGTTTAATTGAAATTATTAAGGTTAAGAATATAAAAGTAGAAAGGGAAGTTACTATTGTATAAGGAGGGTGGAATCCCCTAAAATAATTCTACACTACTATCATGTGTACTCTTAAAGTCTTTTCCACATGTCTTTTATTGAGTCATCTCTCTTTAATAGTGATAGACTATTTATCCTCAAGGAGTTACTATACAATGATGATGAAATTCCCTAAAACTCCTATACTATTTTTATGTGAATTTTTTTTTACACTACAACATAACCTGGCTACGGAGGCAGATACACGGAGGCACATAGAATATTTGCCTCTAAATATACTTTTAAAGAACAAATACTATATGTGCCTCTATAGATGCAAATATCTGCCTCTAATTGTATTTTATTTATTTATTTTAAGTTTAATAAATATTATTTATTTGTTTTAGAAGCAGATAATTTATAACTGCCTTAAAAGTTGTAGGATTAAACCTTTTAGAGGCAGATAATTTATAACTGTCTCTACGGAAAATTCATTTAGAGGCAGATAATTTATAACTGCCTCTATAAGTTACACAAAAAATTTCTTTAGAGGCAGATAATTTATAACTGCCTCTATAAGTTATATGAAAAATTTCTTTAGAGGCAGATAACTTATAACTGCCTCTATAAGTTACACATAAAATTTCTTTAGATGCAGATAATTTATAACTGCCTCTATAAGTTATACAGACAATTTCTTTAATTTAGAGGCAAATAATTTAGAACCGACTTTATAGGTTCTACGATTAAAATATTTAGAGCTAGATAATTTATAGTTGTCTCTATATGTTGTATGATTAAAATTTGCAGCGGTAGATAACTTGTAAACTATGTACTTTTTGTATAGATAAATTTTTTTTTAAAGGTGAAATATATGTATATATATAATAAACATTGAGGACTTTATTTTCTAATAATGATTAAGGAGAAATTTATGTTTTTCAATTTCTTTTGTTGGCATAGTTTCTGCATATCGTTGAGTTTTGTGATTCATATTTAAAAACTGCGTAAAAAATATCAGTAAGTACTCTTGAACCAAGTGGTAAGAACTAAAAACTTAGCACATTTCCTTCAGTCACCCGGGTTCAAACCCCGTAGATAGCAAAAAAGTAGAAAATGATGTATGTAAATAGCGAGAGAGTCCAATAGAGGAAAATATCCTGGTAGGAATAAAGTCTTTTTAAAAGCATATATATGTGCCTCAAAAAAAAATTATCACGAACAAAAATAAGTGCCTCTAAAAGGTGGCTAAGATGACAGAAGAATAATAGTAGTTTAAATTAGTAATTATTAGTAATTACTAACAATTATATCTGCCACTAATTCTTTCATTAGTGACACATAATATGTGCCACCGTATTTACCTCTAAAGACCTTTAGCCGCAGCAGTGTGAGTGGCACTTAAGCTATCTGCCTCTAAAACTCTATAGAGGCAAAAAAATGACTTTTAGAGCCAAATACGGTGTGCCTCCGTAGCTAGGTTTTGTTGTAGTGTTAAGTTTTTCAATAAATTTTTTCTAAAGACTTTGTTGAGTCTTCTCTCTCCAATTGAAAGTTTTTTTATAGTGATAAATATGAACAAATTTTTATCTTATGTTTTCTAAATAGATTGTGATTTTTTTTCTTGCTATAATCATGATATAGATGGAGCTCACAACGACATAATTAATCACTCATTTAGTTGGGTACGATAAATATACATTAATGTAATTAATTAATGAAACTAAATTACATATGTTATCAATTGTCAATGACAGCCTATTCACCATCAACCACTAATGAATCGGAAGCCAACACTTAATATATTTTCTCATCCTCTCATTTTTCAATTTCACATAAGTAAAACATATAGCGAATTGTAGTAATATGTTGGATATACAATTTGAGGTTTTGAATTGGACTTCACGTATGTGGCAAACTCTTAGCATTACAACGGCGGGGGCAAGAGTCTTATCTCGTCACGGTGAAGATTCTAAAATCATTTACTTTTTTTAATCTATCATGAGGTCATAACGTAACTAAGAAATCACATCTAAGAAGATTCAACAATTCACCATCATATTTGACAAATACATTTTTTATTTTCAAATTTTGTTATTACCTAAAGTTATGGTTATTAAGTTATAAAACATGTATATTAAAAACTTGATGGTTATCAATTTTACTTGACCAACTATACATAAGTTTCTTTATTGTTCCGCAGCATCGCGCGGGATAATTTCTAGTATATTTTAAAATAAAATGTGTGACTCACTTTTTAATTTTAGTTTATTTCTATATTTTCTACTTTAAACTGTTTAATTTCTCACTATGTAATATTTTAACTAATTTGACCCACTGAGAGTGTTCGTTTAATTTTAATCATTCAATTCAATTTTTTGTTAATTTACAATTTATTAAAAATAATATTAAATTTATCATTATAAAATAATATTTTTTACTAATTATACTTAAACAAAATATAACATATCGGCCAACGGGCCGAAACAATGCTAGTATTATATGTCCAAATTGGATTGAAATTAATAATTTGAATGTTCGAACTCATGAAATTAAATGTTCAAATTGATATTGTCTAAGTTTTTTTTTTCAAAGATTGGTCAAAGTTGGATTTTTTTTAAAGATTACGCAACATTTATGCTTCTTTGTTGAGTATTTGTTTGGCTTTATTAGGAGTTCATATAATTTCATTTGTGTCTTTTAATCTTATTTGAAAAAATCAAACGAAAATAAGTTAAAGGTAACATACATGTACATATATAAAAAATTATATATAAGTTGACAGAGGGGTCTATTACCCTGTGCTGGGAAGACCTACCGCACAGGGGCTCAAATTTTCGGGGCCTCATATATTTGGTCCAAGACAGTGGCTACTATTAATATAATTAAGTGGTTTTAATATTATTCGAATTACCAACATCTAAAATTAAATTAATTAAGAGACGATTTATTTGGGGCCTCAATTTTTCTAATACTAACCAAAGAGTTCTAGAATATAATCACTAGGACTTCTAGATTCTCCTCTTAAAATTTTGAAATTTCTGAAATTTGTTGATTATTTTCGTAATGCAACTATAGTTTATGGTTTTTTTTGCTATTCGTATGATTCTTGCTACAGTTTATGAAAGTTTTTCAAAGTTGAAGTTGTTGAAATCTTATTCACGTTCTGCAATGACATAAGAAATAATTAATAGATTAGCAATAACGACGATTAAGAATAATCTTTTGGGATACAAAAATTGAAGAGCTCATAAACAATTTTATATAAAAATTGATGATATTATGATTTTTATATATATTTAATTATTTAATTTTTTTGTAATTTTTTTTAAATTGTTTATAATTGCGTGGCTATGTCTAACTTTTGGAGCAGGGCCTCCAAAAACGATTGGACGCCTCTGTAAGTTGAATTTGAGATATAATTTTATGAGCATCCTATCTTCAAGGTTGAAAGTGAGGTTAATAAATAAATTATTCAAAACTATGTCACATTATAACGTCATGAACTTGAACTGTTGCATCCCAATAACTCGAGTGTTTGGGCAGAATTCTAAATGGATCTTATAATGTTTACGAACATACAATTTACATATATCTCGATACAAAGTTGTACATAATCGAACAATACACATTGTCCAATGCATGGTTTGACAATCTGAACTTGGTTATTTAATTAACAGGGAAGTCTTTTATACTCGGGAAGTGATCTTCCAAATTGGTGCAGCAACAATAACATCAACAGCAGCGGGAGCTACGAAATGGCGCTGCCCTCAAATACAGCCGAGCTTAAAGGAATTGCATTTGGTGTTGTGTTCTCTTCGAATGCCGTAGAAGTTGAGCTCAAGATGAGATGCGACGTCGTATTAGTAGATGGCGCCAGTACCAGTACCAGTACCAGTACCAGTAAGTAGCAATGTTGTTGCTACGTTCTTCAGCCATGAAATGTTGATTAGCGGTGGAAGTGGTACGACGTCGTCTGACTAAGTTTTCCTATGGTTCGACAAGAAGTTGTTAGGTGAACCAAAGGAAAGAGATGAAGTTGAAGAAGAAGAAGAAGCTTGGTATGTGAAGTATGAAGGTTGCTCTGTTTCGTTTCGAGTATACATTCTGCCAGAAGGAGGAAGAGATAATGCAAATAAAATAAAGAAGATCAAATTCAAAAGACTTGGCGTTTCCCTACTCAACTAAATTTTAGTGAAAATAATGTATAATTTCTATGCTAGTGTTTGGATTTCGATTTTCAACATGTTACTTGGATTAATGTATGAAATTTTTACTATTTGTGAAATATCACTTTTTTTTTTAATAAATGATACTTTATATATAACTATTAACAAAGGAAAACAAGCATCAGGGCAAAACACCCTCTGCATCTGTACAAACCGACAAACACACCCCTTACCCTCAAAAAACCCCCTAGCAACAGGACAAAACCCTGCTACTACACTAACCCCGCTCACCCCGAGCAGAGCACCATCCAAACCCCTCAAAAAACCCTATAAGAGCACTACATGGCTGTAAGTAGTCTCATCCAAATCTCGAAGTCGTGCTGGGATATAACAGCAAAAACCCTCAGCCAAGTTATACACGAGGACAATAAACGATACAAAACCATAGCACTCGAAGCACTTGCGTCCCGAAAAATCACTTCGTTCCTCTCAAGCCAGACATGCCAACACAAACTATGCAGTAAAACGTTGTGTAGCGCCTCAAACGGGGTACCACAGTTCAGCCCTTTCCATCCCTTTATGAGATCCTGGACCCCAACCGGCAACGGTCCCGAGATGGAAAGTCTCGAACTCACCTTCCCCAAATCCCAATCACAAACGGACAATGAATAAACAAATGATCAACAGATTCTTCCTGCTTCTGACAAAGGGCACACCAATTGGGAAGAATGAAACCTCTAATTCTTAGGTTATCCAAAGTCAGGATACGACCATGAAAACAACACCAAAGAAAGCACTGAATCTTCGTCGGAACTTCTTTCCTCCAAATAACCTCAAACGGAAAAGATCCCATACCTGGAAAATTCAGGGACCTCAAGTGAATATTTAGAGACTTAACCGAGAATCCCGTTTCCCGGTCCAAGTTCCACATAATCATCGGCGGGCCTTCCGACAACACCTACCCCCACCGCTGTTGTAGAACATCAACCAAAGCATTATACTCTCCAAGTGCTCCCCTCCGAAGAACCGTCCTCAAAGGCAGCTCCCATCCTTGCCCGCAACCCTCCGGAATTACCTGACATAAAAAAGAAGATTGAGAAATGGCAGCGGCTGCCACTCTCGGGAAAGAGTCTCTCAAACACACCCCCGGAAACCAAGTATCATCCCAAAAGGAAACCCACCCACCCCCCGGATCGACAAAGCTAAATTCCCAGACAAGAGCACTCGCTTTAACAAGCCAACGCCACATCGACAGGCCTGCTCCGGTAAAATTCCAAACTGGCTTCCAGGGAGACTTGCCAACACCACATTTATGAACCATTAACTCCCTCCACCACGAATGTCTTTCAATTGAAAATCTCCACGACCACTTACCCAATAGAGCCTTATTATACAGATCCAGATCCATCACTCCTAACCCACCTCGTCTCAACGGGGTTTTAACCCAAGTCCAATTCACCAAGTTTATCCGTCTTCGCTCCTCTGTCCCACCCCATAAGAATCGTCTTTGGATACTTTCCAGCTTCGCAATGATCGAAGCCGGAGCTCTTAGAAGCGAGAAAAAGTAGGTAGGTAGATTGGACAGAACACTTTTCAGCAGAACCAGTCTACCCCCCAAAGACAACGATCTCGCTTTCCACCCCTCCAATCTCTTCCTAAACACCTCAACCACCGGTTCCCACAAAATACTAGCTTTCGCTCTAACCCCCAAGGGCAACCCGAGATAATGAGCTGGGAAACTCTCCACCTTGCATCCAAAACAATCAGCCAGCTCGGGAGCATCAGGAACCAAACCAATCGTAAACATCGCACTCTTATGCACATTCACCTTAAGTCCCGTTATACTCTCGAAACAAATCAAGGCAGCTAGAAGAACCTGAACTTGTTCCAAATTCGCATCACAGAACACGATCGCATCAGCCGCGAATAAAATGTGATGACTCACTTCCCCAAATTCCTCGCTTCATTAACCCTAAAACCTCTGAACAGGCCAACCTCCTGCAGCTTCTCCAGAATTTTTGTAAAAACCTCCATAACAATAATAAACAGAAAAGGAGATAGTGAGTCTCCTTGTCTTAACCCCCGAGAACTTGGAAAAAACCCAGCCGCTTCTCCGTTCACAAGGACCGAGAACATAGGACTCGAAATACAAACCTTCATCCACCCAACCCATGCCTCCGGGAAGCCCATCTTCCTCAAGATGATCAAAAGAGCGTTCCAATTGACATGGTCGTACGCTTTTTCGATATCCAATTTGAACACTAAACCTGGGATCCCACTACGCACACGAGAGTCTATGACTTCGTTCGCGATAAGTGAGGCGTCTAAAATCTGGCGCTCACCCACAAAAGCACATTGCACCCTCGAAACCACCTTCTTCAAAGGCCTTTTCATCCTCTCCATCAACACTTTACTCAGGATCTTGTACACTCCACTAACAAGACTGATGGGCCGAAGGTCCTTTATGTCACTAATGTTTCCTTCTTCGGGATAAGACAGAGAAAAGTGCACCCCATCATATTCGGCAACACCCCAGTGATCTGAAACTCCTTAAAGCCCTCCAGCATCTCACCCTTAAGAACGCTCCAGAACTTCTTAAAGAAAGACATATGAAAACCATCCGGGCCGGGGGCCTTATCTCTAGAGGATAATGAGATCACCTTCCACACTTCTTCCTCACTAAAAGGCTTAATAAGAGTTGCAGCCTCCTCAGTCGATAACTTATCAAACTCCACAGCATGTGGGAAAGGCCGAATCAGACTCTCCTCCGAATAAAGATTCTTGTAGAAATCCGGAATAGCCCTCGAGAGATCCATGTGACCTTGCACCAGCCGTCCCTCAATCCACAATTCCTCCACCCGATTACATCTACGGTTGTGAGAAGCAACTTGTTGGAAAAATATAGTATTCCTATCGCCTTCGAGCACCCACTTTTCTCTCGACCTTTGTTTCCACATGACGTATTCCTGCTTCCACAACTGCAGCAGCGTGCACTTTAATCTGCATCTAAGGACTCTTCCCTCCTCCGACAGAGCCCTCCTCTCGTCTAGCCCATCCAGTTTTTCGATTCCATCCAAAACTCTGGCAATCTGCACCTCAACCTTCTTAAAAACCTCTCGGTTCCACTCTGACAGATCCCCTTTGAGTCGTTTCAGTCTAAGAGCCACAGCAAAGAATCCAAATCGCCTTGGCAAAGACCTGTACCAACTCTCCAGCACAACCCTAATGAAATCAACATGAGAGAACCACATGACTTCGAGACGCCAAGGCCGCTTAACTCTCATCTCAGACCCGCCTTGGATGAGTAACGGGCAGTGGTCTGTGATAAAAGCGATTTTACCAAGGTCGTATTCCACGGGGTCCTCTCATAGACCAATACTCACACTTCTCATAGACGGTCTAGACATTTGAAATTGGTTTGGTTTGATTGAGAAATTCAGAAACAAAGGCAAGAAATGCAATACTAACAAAGATTAAGCAAGAGAGAAAGGTGGTTCAAATCAAAGACAAAGGGGGCTCTCTTGGTGGGTAGTTTCATCATGCTCAAGATGACTAATTGAACAAACAAGCTAATCAAGATCGAGTTTGCATTCGGATGACCATGCATTTCACTTCTATAGACTCAATGCACTCTCGTAGCACCAAATCCCTATCCTAATACCACTCAACTTAGGCTCTCGCTCTCAAGCTAAGTGAAAAAGGATGCATTCTTAGTGTTTGATGAAATGCCAAGACACAAGACCCTCTCTTAAGACTCTATGACCACAAGGCTAGACACAACACTCTCATATCAATGCTCTAACACTAAGAGATTCACCAAAAAGCCTTTTCAAACTCAATTGAATGAAAATCCACATGCACACCAAGTGTTCGATAAAATGCCCAAGAGAGAAATCAGGTGAAAATGGTTGAAATAAGATGATCTAATCTCTTAGAACACACTCACTTCAATCCCTAGACCTACAATCTATGCAATCCAAGCACTCTCATGCATCAAATCACATTGAATGGACCAAATTAAGCAAACATGGCATAAAATGGCATTAAGAACAAGTCTAGGAATCATCCTCATACAACCAAGATCAATCATGGCAAGTTCTATACAATCATCCCTCTATCATAGCACAACTAATCTACCCATCCAAGATGAACCCTAGAAACTCAGCCACACATGGCCAAGGGAGTAAAGAGAAAAGAAGGAAGAATGGTCACCAAGAACACCATGGATGAATCCTTGAGATGATCTTCACTTCTCCACTTGTAAGCACTTCTCCCAAGGTTTGTTGGCTTCAATCCTAGCTCCAATGGCTTCAAATTGCTCCAAAAATGTGTTCTAGGGTTTGAGGGTTCGTGGGTATGTGTTTGGGGTTCAAGAGAGATGAAAGAATGCCCCAAAATGGCCAAAAACAAGAATATTTATAGTGCAGGGGACAGTGCACGGCGTGCACCCCTGCACGGCGTGCACCCCTGCACTCTGCAGAAAGCTCGATCTTGTAATGCTCATATCTCCCTCGTCCGGACTCCAAATGACCTCCCGTTTGCTCCTATGCGCTCCTTGTCATCCGTACTTTGATGCCATAACCTGAAAATGCACAGAGGCAACTCCAATAGACCACGAATTTGGCTCCAAAGTGGCAACCGGACAACAAAATGACACTTTGCACAAAACTTCAATAAAAGCATATAAGTCATGTCATTTCACGAATAAACACGGGCATTTCATAGGTCATTCATAAGCTTAAAATGCACTAATTAAAGTCATATCAAAATTCCCCTACGACTAACCTTTTGCTTGTCCTCAAGCAAATGAACTAGGATACACTCAGGTTCACAAATGACAAGATCGATCGAATTGAGATTCAAGTTCCCACAATGAATATTAAATTGGCACACCTAGAACACTGAACCTAACATGCATTCAAATCAGCCAAAGAACCTGGTCTCACTGGTTCTCTGCACACAGACAAGGAGTAATCACCATTCATACATAAATCTGATCCAACCGACTAGACTCCTCACACAGAAAATTTTAAGTACAAGGGGAAACTCTCGCACTCTGTGTTTAGCGACGTGTTTTAGCTCTCAATCACTTTCTCGACCGAACTATGTCATAAGTTTGCATTTCGACCACATCTCCACCACTTTGATAACACGAGACTCTAGTCAGAAGGACTTTGCGCGGGACTGAAACAATCCTACACTACAAGGGTTTATGATGAATGGATGAAGGGATGTATGATGATGAAGGCTTTGGTGCGGTGTAGCAATCAATTAGCTTCCCTCGAATCAGGAACTATGGCTTCCTACCATCTAGCTAGACACGGGTGGAATAGAGTACGCTCGTCCTATGACACCCTCCAGCAACCTAACACTTTTATTCAACTTTCTTTTCGACTTTTCTGCTTTTTTTTTTTTTTGCTTTTTCTTTCGCATTTACTTTGATTTCGTTTTTCCATTTGTAGGGAGAAGAACACTTTGAACTATAGGACTTATTAACTCTGAACTTTTTTTTTCTTTTTTTTTCTTTTTTTTTTTCTTTTAGTGCTGCATTTTTTTTCAAGTTGCTAGAGGGGTTTACACATCCGGACATAATAGCTAAGACCACCTGTTTACTAGTTATAGGTAAGTTACCACAGACGACTTCCGGTAGGCCAGTCTCATACTACTACCACAAGGGATCAACGGGGTGAAGAAAAACATGGGAGATGGTTGTAATGTATAACGAACCGAAAGAAAGGGCTAGGCACAAGGGTTTACACCTAGAGGATTTATCGTTGGGAAGGCTTCTGGCTTAGGTAGCAAACTCTAGGTGCCTAAATCATCCTAGAACTCGTGTTATCGTGTGGTCTCGAATAGGTCTCATGCAAATTCTAACTCATTCAAGATACGAGAAAGCCACTCACAAAGAATTGAAATTGCAAGATACGTGCAATGGATCAAAAGCTTACAAGTTGTAACACCCGTCCCAAATCGCTCGGGTTCAACCCGTGGTTAGACTAGGAACCAGGGTTACGGTTTGATTAAAAGACGTAACGAAACCACTTAAATATTATTTAACTCAATAACGGCATAAAAACAAAAGAAAACGGAAGCTTCCATAATTCAAAACTCAAACCAAATTCAATTTTAAATCCCGAATTCATTACTCAAAATACATGATCCAAAATCCCCAAACCATCAACTGAACAAAATACAAAACCGTCCTCTAAGTCCTCAGTCACCGTCCTTTAGTCGTCTGTTCATCCAAGCTCCAACCGCCACAACTGCTGCTCCAAGCTCGGCACACCAGCTCACTTCTAACTGAAAAGAGTGACTAAGGGGGGATCAGTTTCCTAATGAAACTGAGTGAACCCACTGAGCTTAACTACGCGTTGACCTATTCTATGGAGCGGTTCCAACTCCGCACAAGACATCAAACAATGGAACCAAACTATACCCTTTCCATATTTTAACTCCCTAAAGCAGTCTAGGTGATCACGTTGGTCAGTTCTTGCTCTCAAGTACAAATCGAATAGCAGAATAACATAGATCAAACATCAATTCCCTTCGCAAACAACATTACCACAACACCAGTCAACCAGGTCACAACACAACACAAACACAACACATTCACATTCAAAATTGTCTAGGTGAGTTATTAGGCGCCAATAAGGAGTTTATCCCGCACCACCCCTGCCGGCCTGACGCACCTCTCTCCCCTGGAGAGGTCCAGGCCGCATCCTCTCCCTTGGAGGATACCACGAGACCTTTCCCCTGAAGGAATCGTTAACTTGACTCAACCAAACATATCACGCCTTTCCCTTGAAGACGTGACCGCACCTCTTTCCCTTGAAGAGGCACTTAGCACCCATAGTGCAGTTTTAGGGGGCAGTGCAGGCTCCTTCCGGTTCTATTTCCACACATACAATTCTAAACATCACATTCTCAAATCATACATCACATCTACTACCAACATACAACACAAATCAGCCACATCTCATTCATAGTCCATAGTTCACAACACATCTCGTCCTCCACGCCCCTGTCATGTTCACAGCACACACATCACAATCATTAGGATAACCGGCTAGCTCACCGGCCTCCCCCACCTGCAAGTACAGGGGAAGCCATGTCATGAGTCTAGGGGTCACCCACCTGTTCCTCTTATTCAGAGCGACCCCACATTGGCAGGGCAACTCACCTGCATCCACAACCAGCAATTCATAATATCATAGCACCCGCACTCATTTCCCAACCATCCTAATTCTCATTTCTATGTCAATCCATTACTTAATTCACTTCAGTTCACACCCAACCCCAAATCATAGCAATCAACAACAACAATCAACCACGGCAATCATCAATAGCAATCAAGTACATTCACAGAACAGTTCATTCCCTTTTACGCTCATCATTTTCATGCAACACCTAGCTTTCGTCTAAGTTCGAATTATAACTCCTCACGTTGTCCAAACTACCTAACAACGCTAAGCCCTCACCTTAGCCTAAATGCAGCCCCTGACTTCTGTCCTAGAACGTTCGTCTCGCTGTCCTGATTCCACTGGTCCTGACGGTTCGCCAATCGGAGCTCTAACGAAGGAGTTACGTCCAAAACTCTGAATCACTAAGCGAAGCCTCCAACTAAGCTGCCACACAAACCCTTATTGTCAAACTTCCAAACAAAACCACAATTATACTGAATCTGCAGATGGGCCACTTAACTTTGAGAAACCGCAAGAGGGATCATCAAACTTCCTGAATCTGCCCGAAGGATCACTAAACTCTACAGAAGGTGATAGTCCACCCTTCTTCTCCGATCACCTTCTATCACCGGCGGGCTTCCGCCGACGCCGGCGACCGCTCCAATTTTCTTGGAAACCTCCACAAATACCGCCGCCCGAAGTCTCCTTCGATTTCCGGTGATTGCCCTCCGAGCGAACCCACCAGAACCACCGCCGGCGTAATCAAACTCCTCCTCGATCTCGGTATCGGCAGCCCTCTCCCTCTCTTCCACGATCACCATCCTTCCTCTGACTTCCGTCGCTTCAATGAACCACCCACGAGTTCTCTTCACCTTTAACTGGAGCAGAACTCTCCTAATCGTCTCTAGTAGTCGCCGCCGCCCCAGCCTCGACTTTCGTTCTCCTCTCTTCTCTTTTCGGCCAGCCGCCAACTGCCTCCTCCTTTCTCTTTCCCCTTCTTTTCCCCGCACACAGCCAAGCCAGCTGCTTGGGCTTAAAGCCCGGCCACTCCTTCTTCTTCCTTCCGATCGGCTAAAACGAATGGGCTAAAAGCCCTCTCCTTAATACCATTTTCGGCCGAAGGCCTTCCCCACTATAGATGATCAGCTTGATCAACCTATGGGTCGGATCACACGGCTCGACCAATGGATTTAGGTCCCCGACTCAAAGGTTAATCTCGAAATTAATTAATCCTAACAAATCAACTTTCATTGATCGGGATTAAATCAAACCGATGAAATTATAATTTAGTTCGAATTAAATTCGACCAAGTTCAAGCTAACGAAGTACGATTCGAATAAATTAAATTCCAACCGGTTAACCAGGTTTGGGATGTTACACAAGTGGTTGCTGGTCAGATTCGAACATTTTCATGCATTTCGAGGTGACACTACAAGCGTGATTTAAATTTCTGTTCTGACCAGGTTATAAGACATCAAAGCATGCATGCAGGTTACAGGTTCTAAGTGGAACAGTTTAAACGTCATTGTGAAAACTTGAAGTCAATTAAACACCACAAGTCAAGAACCGAATGAGTCTACGAAAGAGGAATTTGACATTCAATCAAGATCATGCACACAATCACAGCACAACATTCTACTTCTACCGAAAAAGAATCACACCAAACCTCAAAATCCCCCTACGACTAGAACAAGCATTGTCCGCAATGATCAAGAGAGAGAGGATAAGGTGGAACGAATATACCGTGCGGTGAAGAAGAGAAGCCGGAGATGGAATCCCGGGTCAAGTAACCTGTTCAGGACGAGGACCTGAATCAGGGGTACCTGTAGAAAACAAGGGAGGGCACACCACTCAAACACAACCCATAGTCGACAAGATGAGAGTACGGATGAGATGCAAGATCCAACAACATAACAAGTGCAAAGCCAGAAATGAAAAGAGAAAATCAGAAGTCAAACACAACAAAACATGCAGTCATAAACAGAAATAAAAGAAAGGAAAAATCCAAAGTCCTGAGAAGTGGTGAGTGATCCTGTGGCTCTCAGTGGGGTGGTGGTCGTGGGTGCCCAGGCCACTGTGACCATGGATGGTAGCCGTCAAACGGGGGAGGCGGTGGAAAGACTGCCCAAGTGCTGGAGGGGCCGGACTCAGAGTGGAAGCTCTCCTGGTAGTAGTAGGACTGATGCTGCTGCCAGTACTGAGAATGCTGAATCTGAGTAATCTGGATACCCTGAAACTGCTGAACCTCATGCACCTGAGCAAGCTGCTGTCCATAGAACTGCTGGCTCTCAAAGTCCCTAGCGTTGTACGCCTCTAGGTTCTGAACTCTCCTGTTAAGATCATGTATCGCCGCACTGTCTCTCCTCTGTCCCTCACGAATATCCTCCACTACGGTCGTGAGGCGACCCATCCCCGAGATAAGCTCATGAAGTGGAGTAGGGTCGATCTCTACATCCTCCTCATCACTGTCATCATCTGAGACCCGACAAGTCGGAACCAGAAGGTCTGTGATCTGAGCTGTAGGTAGGACAATCCTCAAGAGAACTGGTTGAGGCTCGACAAATGCTGGAGCAGGACCAAAAGCATCAAGGCACTCATACCCACGCACCAACCTGGTCACAAATCCTCCTCCCAGCAGAACACCAGTAGTGTCATTAGCTTGTATCTGAAGGAGGGCTCCTAGCACTAAATCACCTAGATGCAGCTTGATGCCCCTCTCCAAGCAATAAAAGAGAAACAAATCTCTGACTGAGACTACACCTGGAGAGGAGGATGACTTCCTGTGGGTGATGGAGTGCCGGAAGAAGTGATGGAGGAGCTTCAGCATAGGTCGATCCACTTCTGTGACCTTGGATGAGCGAGCTGAATAACCTCTAGTCCTCGGTGCAATTTCCTTGAAGAATGCACTCTTGGCGTCCCCCGCAAGAGAAGATATGAGAGCCAACCCAAAGAGCTCGCCACTTTGAACCTTCACCCACTCATAGAACCCAAGGCGGTATCCAAACTCGTCAATGGAGCACACACGCGCCATCCCGCCGAGCCTGAAGCGCACACAAACCTCACTAGTGGTCTCGTGACACTCCACGGTGAGAGTTCTCAAGAACTCCTTTGTAGGCCACTCATACGCCCTCTCGTCAACCTCCAAGAGCGGCCAAATACCGGCTCCATCAGCCAAAGTCTTCAAAGCATCCAACCAACCATCATGACTCTGCAACCCCTCAAAATCAAATCTACCCTGCCTCGCCACGGGCCATCTTGCCATAACCTGATAACGACTGTAAGCCCGATCCCTGGGGTCGAAGTCGAAGATCCTCTGAACAATTGACTCAGGAGGGTCGACGCCACGAGGAGCTGGAGGCGGCGAAGGCGACCGTGGTGGAGGAGCAGAAGACTCCCCAGCCTGTCCCTTCCTCTTCTTGGAAGTTGGTGCCTTGGATCGCTTAGGGGCGGAGGATGAAGAAGCTGCTTTACCCTTAGGAGGCATCCTGCAAAAGAAGTGCATACAAAGCATCAACCAAAAAGGCTACACTCCTAAGACAAACCCTATCAAGGCGTCTAATCATAACACATGATCAAAACATTGAGCACAACATTGAGCACGATTCAAGATCATCAAGTTCAAGTGCAACAACCTATGCTAGCAAAAATCAAATCATTGAAATCCACAGTTAAGCAAAAGGCATGCATCATGGATCAAAAACACGAATCAAGAACATATAAGCCTAAGTCCACACAATGTAAGGAGGAATGTACAAAAATAAATTAACGAGTGGTGATTAACCACACCCCTCCTCACACAAAGAATCGAATTCGGCCCCTGAATTCAAAACCTGCAACTCAAACCAAATATAACAATGACAAGCATGGAGCAGGACACAAGGCATAAAAAAAAATAGCCAACAATAACATCAACACTTAACTCCAGAACGCATGATCACAATAGCAAACCACTTCAGTCGAGTCAATTATTCACCAAACATACCCCAACCTGCCAACCCACCAACACTCAAACATACCACACTCCAAAAGAAAGTAGAAACACCATATGCTCATCACCCCACTGCCAATCACACGCCAATCAACCAAGCAAAGGGAAACAAACCATCCATGACTCCATCCCAAACAAGTGATGAAGCAAACCAAACACCAATCATGAACAGGCTTGCCACAACTAAACATTCCAACCTTTGCACCAAAACGCAATGTGGAAGTAAAGATAATTCAACCACCAATCCTAAACAAATAGCACCAATCCAAACTCAAGCCAACCATCACTCCCACATAAATCAACCAAATGAACACGAAGAGACGACGCAACCAAAGGCAAAAACCAATGACCCCCAATCCAAAATCAGCTCGGCAATCGACTAACTACACCAGCCACACTTAACAATGGGAAACGAAACAACACCTGATGGGTTCAAATCGAGAGAAGGGGAGAAGCGGAGGGGAGCTGGCAGTGGGCTTAGTGGCGGCGTCGGCGGGAGCTCTGGTGCGGCGGAGTTGGCGGGGCTTGGTTGGTTGGAGTCCGGACGGCGATTGGGGGGAAGAGAGAGTGAGAGAGGGGCTGGGTCGGTGGAACGGAAAATGGGCAGTGGCGGTTGGCGGGCTGAGCGGCAGATGTGTACGGGTGGCGGCGGCTGGAGCTGGTCGGTGTGGTGGCGTCGGGCGGTTGAGGAAGCTTCGGCGGCGGATCGGATGAGTAGAATGGTGGCGGGCTGGATTGGATTTCGGCTGGGTTAATGGCGACGGCGGGAGTCGGGCAATCGGCGGCTGGGGTAGTCAGCGGGAGATTGAGAGAGAGACGGGTGTGCTGGGCTGGGGGAGTCGAGGAAAGGGGATAAGGGGGTGGTTTGTTTCGGTTGGGTCAGTTGAGAGGTGGTTTAGGTGGCTGGGTGAGCGGTCGGGCCGGTCGGGAGAGTGGGTCGGGCGAGTCAGTGAACCAAAACCCAAACCGAGAAATCAAGTATCAACCGAGCCAACCACAAACCAAACCGAAAAAAATGTAAAGGGAAAAAAACAGGTGCACGACGTGCATGGGTGCACGGCGTGCAGGGTGCACGGCGTGCAAGGCTGCACGGCGTGCACCTTGGAGCTGAAAATTTTTTCGGATTCTCCTGGACAGCACGTGCACCAACCGTGCACGGTGCACGACGTGCACCTCCTCAGCTTAAAAACAAATTTTCACCTCGACGAAAAACGACCAAAACACCGTCAAATCAACCCAAAACGGACCCCGAACTTCATAATTTCAACGCCTACGAGACCACAAAGGACACCACAACAACTCAAGGACCTTGAACACCATAAAAACACACAATCACGCAATCAAATCAAGAAGAAAAGACATGAAAAACCCTCGGGTTGCCTCCCGAGAAGCGCTTGGTTAACGTCTTAAGCTCGACGAAGCAAGGAACACTCAAGGCACGACCAAAGACAAGACCTCAACAGCACCTATAGTATCACTAACAACATAATGCTTAAGTCTATGGCCATTCACCTTAAAAGGTTCGGTTTGGGATGGAGAGATTACCTCGATGGTGCCATAAGGAAAAACATGAGTTACCGTAAAGGGGCCGGACCAACGAGACCTCAATTTCCCGGGAAAGAGCTTGAGCCGAGAGTTGTATAGGAGAACTTGATCACCAACTTTGAAATCCTTGCCCGCCTTCAAACGGGAATCATGAATGAGCTTCGTCCTCTCCTTGTAAAGCTTTGCATTCTCATATGCATGATGGCGATACTCCTCGAGCTCATGTACCTGAAACTTACGCTCTTCTCCTGCGAGACTCATATCAAGGTTTAGAAATTTCAATGCCCAATAAGCTCGGTGCTCGAGCTCTACCGGCAAATGGCATGCTTTGCCATAGACCATCCTATAGGGAGTAGTGCCTATAGGGGTCTTGTAGGCCGTGCGGTAGGCCCATAGAGCGTCATCAAGCTTCTTCGACCAATCTTTCCGTGATTGGTCGACCGTCTTCTCTAAGATTCTCTTAAGTTCCCTATTGGTCACCTCGGCTTGGCCACTAGTTTGAGGGTGATACGAGGTGGACATCCGATGAGTGACGCCGAACCGGTGGCATACTCTATCGAATTGCCCTTGAAAATGAGTACCTCGATCACTAATGATAGCACGAGGGGTACCAAAACGGGTGAACAACTTAACAAGAACCTTCCCTACGACTCGGGCATCATTGGTAGGCAAAGCTTGTGCCTCCGCCCATTTAGACACGTAATCTACCGCAACTAATATGTACTTGTTACCATGCGAAGTAGGAAACGGTCCCATGAAATCAATACCCCATATATCAAATATTTCTACCACTAACGAGACATTTTGAGGCATTTCATTACGGGAAGAGATGTTACCTGAACGTTGACACGCATCGCAAGACTTGACAAAGTCTTGACAATCTCGAAAGATCGAGGGCCAAAAGAATCCGGACTCAAGTACCTTGCGAGCCGTGCGATTTGCTCCATGATGTCCACCCGTAGGACCGGAGTGGCAATGTCGCATGATGTCCTTAGACTCTCCATAAGTGACACATCTTCTAATCATACCATCCGAGCCAACTCGAAATACAAAAGGATCGTCCCAATAGTAATGCTTCAAATCCGCAAAGAACTTCCTTTTGTCTTGAGTGGAGAGGCCCTCCTTCAAGTCTCCACTAGCAAGATAGTTAGCCAAATCCGTGAGCCAAGGTTCCTTGAACTCTAAAGTTGCTATAGCGAATAATAGCTCATCGGGGAAGTTGTCATTGATCTCTTCATTACCATTGTGTACCATTTCCGCCTCTTCCAAGCGAGACAAGTGGTCGGCGGCTACATTCTCGGACCCCTTCTTATCTCGAATCTCAATATCAAACTCTTGCAATAGAAGGACCCATCGGATCAACCTTGGTTTAGCATCGGTCTTAGATAGAAGGTACCTCAAAGCTTGGTGGTCCGTGAAGACAATAGTGTGAGAAAGTACCAAGTAGGACCTAAACTTATCAAAAGCAAACACTATGGCCAATAGCTCCTTCTCCGTAGTTGTGTAGTTCCTTTGAGCATCATTGAGAGTCTTACTTGCATAGTATATTGGATGGAATCTCTTGTCGATTCGTTGGCCTAGAACCGCTCCAATGGCGTAATCGCTAGCATCACACATCAACTCAAATGACTTTGACCAATCCGGAGCAATGAGTATAGGGGCATTCGTGAGCTTACCCTTGAGGAGTTCAAAAGCTTGCAAGCACTCTTCATCAAAACGAAATTCCACATCCTTCTCAAGAAGCCGAGTCATAGGAGTAGTTATTTTCGAGAAGTCTTTGATGAAGCGCCTATAGAAACCGGCATGCCCCAAGAAGCTTCTCACGGCTTTCACGGATGAGGGTGGAGGAAGTTGAGAGATGGTCTCCAATTTTGCCTTGTCAACCTCAATGCCCTTTTTAGAGATCTTGTGACCAAGAACAATCCCCTCATTGACCACGAAATGACACTTCTCCCAACTTAATGCAAGATTGGTCTCTTCACACACGACGCAAGACCTTCTCAAGGTTCCTCAAGCATAGGTCGAATGAATCCCCAAAAACTGAGAAGTCGTCCATGAACACTTCCATGATATCTTCCACGAAATCATCGAAAATGGCAAGCATACACCGTTGGAAGGTAGCGGGAGCGTTGCACAACCCAAAGGGGATCCGTCGATAAGCAAAAGTACCGAAGGGGCATGTGAATGTGGTCTTCTCGATGTCCTCCGAGGCGATCGGGATTTGGAAGTACCCGGACATACCATCCAAGAAACAATAGTACTCGTGACCGGAGAGACGCTCGAGCATTTGATCCATGAAAGGTAGAGGAAAGTGATCCTTCCTAGTGGCATCATTGAGTCGACGATAATCTATGCAAACACGCCACCCGGTGATCGTCCTTGTCGGGATAAGCTCATCATTGTCATTAGCTACCACCGTGATCCCTCCTTTCTTGGGAACAACTTGCACGGGGCTAACCCAAGGGCTATCCGAGATAGGAAAGATAATCCCCGCATCCATAAGCTTAATAACCTCTTTCTTCACAACCTCCTTCATGTTAGGATTTAGCCTTCTTTGTGGTTGCACAACCGGCTTGAAATCTTCCTCCATAAGGATCCAATGTGAGCAAAATGTGGGACTTATACCTCGAATATCCGAGATGCTCCACGCAATATCTCTCATGTACTTCTTGAGGAGCTCCACTAGACGGTCCTTTTGCTCGGGTAGAAGCTCAGAATTGATGATGACCGGTAGCTTAGAATCTGGCATGAGAAAAGCATACTCCAAATGTGCGGGAAGAGGCTTGAGCTCAAGAGTAGGTGGTTCTTCATAGGAGGTCTTTACCCTTTCCACCTTCGGGAGAGCAACAAAAACTGTTTCACCCTCTAACTTGTCTCTCCCTTCATCAAGGTAAGCCACTTGAGCTTTTAACTCCGGGGTGCCTAAATGTTCCTGCACATCCGTTCTAAGGCAAACATCCAAAGAATCTCGACACACGAAGTTAGAAATACTACACACACTAGCCGAAGCAATAGTATCACAAGAGTACTCTAAATCATCTTGTGCGTGAGCAAACTTCATGCCATCGGATATGCAAAATGTGACACTCTCTTGTCCTACTCTCAATGTCAATTTTCCGTCATGCACATCAATCAAAGCACGAGAAGTAGCTAGGAATGGTCTACCAAATATCAATGAGACATCCACATCATCGGTATCTATGACCACAAAGTCAACTAGGAAGACAAAAGGGCCTACTTTAACTAGCACATCATCAACAATCCCCTAGGACTCTTGGTCGACTTGTCCGCAAGTTGAATGTACATACGAGTAGAACGAAGATTAGACAACCCTAGCTTCTCAAATATGCAATAAGGCATGGCATTGATACTAGCACCTAGATCCGCAAGACCATTAGCAAGAGAAATATTACCAATAGCACAAGGGATAGTAAAGGTACCCGGATCCTTGAGCTTTTTGGGTGGACTTTTGAAGAGAACGGCGGAGCATTCCTCATTAAGGTGGACTAGAGATGTCTCCGGTAGCTTTCTCTTGTTGGTGTAGAGTTCCTTCATGAACTTAGCATATTGGGGCATCATAGTCATTGCTTCGGGAAACGGAAAGAGAGAATTGCATTTGACTAATCCGCTCCACAAACTTCTTGAAAACCTTCTCAAGGCCATCCTTCTTCAATCGAGATGGGTATGGAGGCTTAGGCTTGTATGGAGATACAACCGGTGCGGGAGGAGAGACCGGTGGTGTACTCGATGTAGCCTTACTAGGTTCCTTGGCAACCTTAGTGCTCACATTACCCGTAGGAGGTTCGACTTCAACCTCAACTTCATCCGAAGGAGGATCATTAATATCATCATCATCAACCATTAGATTAGGATCTTGTACCTTTTTAGAGTCAATTGGGGTAGAGGTTGTATCTTGCAATGGTCTTCCACTTCTCAAGGTCACTACCTTGCAATGCTCCGGACCTTTGGGGTTGATCTCGGTATTTGAAGGTAAAGAGCCCGAAGTTCTCTCCGAAAGTGCCTTAGCAATATGACCCATTTGATTCTCCAAATTTGCAATTGAAGCTTGTTGATTCTTGATAAGTTGAATCATTGCCGCATTGGTGTCTTCTTGGGAGATTGTAGAACCACCCTCTTTGTTTTGAGAAGGCTTGGTGAAACCGGGCGGCCCATTACCCTTATGATTATACATCCCCGGTGGATTAGAACCTTGCACACCACCTTGGTTACCTTGATTTTGGTTGTCTCCTTGGTTACCTTGGTTTTGGTTTCCCCTTGGTTCCATTGGTTGCCTTGCTTTTGATTTCCCCATTGATTACATAGGTTTCCTTCTTGGTTACCTTGATTGTACCCCTTGTAACCTTGGAATCCTCCTTGATTACCTTGGTTGTAACCCTTGTTATAACCACCACTTTGATTACCTTGGCCTTGGTACCCTTGGTTAGGCTTGTTGTACCCACCTCCTTGGTTCCAAGGACGGTTGTAGTTACCCCTTGATAGTTCCCTTGAGGGTTGAAGTTACCATGGAATCCTTGACCTTGTGCAAAGCTTACTTCCTCAATGTTTTCATCTTGGTTAGGCTCGGAAGTAGCGGAAGGGCATACATTGACATCATGGCCTTGGCCTCCACAACATTCACAACAAAATACCGAAGCAACCGGTGGATTACCCACTTTAGATGGCTTAGAGGGAGTCTTAGGCATACTAAGATTGCTTACTTGTGAAGCCATGGCGTCGATCTTAGACATAAGGAGAGCGATCATTGGATCATCTTCATCTCGGTGCCCCGGTAACTTAGGCTTCTTCCCATACCTAGACGACTCCTTTGGTGCATCAACACTTACGGACCGAGAATCATAGTGCGTGTCACTTCCATACTTACACTTAGGAGGTTGTTGTCGAGACCAACTCCTTGTCTTGTTGGCCATCTCCGCGAAGAGTTCTAGAGCATCTTCGGGAGTGAGCATCCTTAAGTCACCTCCGGCGGCTTGGTTGATCATCCTTGTATTCTCAAAATCAAGGGACCTAGCAAAGATGTCCGCCAAGCTCCATTCGGCGAAGTTGTGATGAGGACAAGACCGAAGAATGGCTTGGAACCTATTCCAAGTCTCATGGAAGAGCTCTCCGTTGTGTTGTGTGAAGTGGTTGATACGATCTCGGATTGCATCCGTCATATAAGGAGGAAAGAACTCTTCGAGGAAAGCTTCGGCTAGGCCCTCCCATGTGGTGAAAGCTCTACTCGGTTGGTTCTCCAACCATGACTTGGCTCTACCTTTGAGGGAGAAGGGGAAAAGTCGGAGTCGCACACAATCCGGGTGAACTTGATCGTTCTTCACTGTAACATCCCCGCCCAACCGAACGGGTTAGAACTCAAGTCTGGGTGACTAGAGTGCCGGAAACGGTACTTAAGAGGGTCTCTTGAGGTCTGGGACGTTTGGGTGTGTGCCGGGTTGAAGTTGCAAAAGAGGGGAACAGTGTACAGTACCAAAAGTGCTGATTTTGGGCCCTGAAGTGCGCAGGCGCACTTTTAGAAGTGCCAGGCGCACTTTTCAATTAATTCAGCAAACTTTCGACGGAATATTCAAAATGTGCGCCTTTTGGGGGTCAATGTGCGCCGGCGCACATTTTGACATACCAGGCGCACTTTTCGTGCATAAAAGGACGGATTTGCACGGAAATTCATAACTTCTTTCCCCTTTCTCTTTCCCCGAAATTCGTTTTTGATGAACCAAAAACCCCTTAGCTTCAATCCTTGATTCCGGGAGTTGTAGAGCTCCGATTGACGATCCGTTTGTTGCTACGGGTTCGTGGCGACGAGAGGAAGAGATCGCACATCGTGGTTCTGGGTGGTTCGGAGTAGGCTGCTGTCGGTGAGGAGGAGAAGAGCTACGACTTTGGGTGGTAGAGCTTGGTCGTTCGGGTTCCGGGAGTTGTTTTAGAGCCTCGTCTTCTTGTCAGGTGAGGGTTTAGCGTACGATAGGTAGAATTGGTCGACGTGAGGAGTTGAAACTTGACTTAGAGAATGTAGGGCGTTGCATGAAATTGAAGGAGAGTAAAAGGGAATTTCGTTATGTGATTGATTGTGAGTATTTGCGATTGTTGTTGGTTGTTGTATGCTTGTTGATATGATGAATTGCATAATGATAGCGGGCTGTTTGTTATGTGCGATGAATGGGGGAAAGATTAACCTTGATTCTTAATGGATTGGATGTAGTAACGAGTGTAGGAGGGCAGGGGTATGATGTTGTAAGTGTATTTCTGCCTGGAATTGTAAATCTGTGGTTGCAGGAGGGTGGTCCTGCCAATGTGGGGTCGCCCTTAATTGACGAACAGGTGGATGGTCCCACCAATGTGGGGTCGTCCAATGAAGGATGTACAGGAGGGTAACCCTACGACTCATGACATGGCTTCCCCTGTACTTGCAGGTGGGGGTGGCCGGTGAGCTAGCCGTTTACCTTTAAACTGTTGGTGCCGTGGGAGGCTTTGAATGACTTGTGATGGGTGGTTGTATGTGTGATGTTGGTGAAGATGCTATGTGTGTATGTATTGTTGTTGAGGTGTGTGAATGAGTGCAAGTGGTGTAATGTGGGACATGGAAAGTATGCGAGTGATGTTGATATTGGTGGTGGGAATTGATGTGAGTTCTGATGGTTGGATTGGATGATGCGAATAAGCTATGGGATGAGTATGACGGTTGGTTGCAAGTGTTGAGTAATTGGTTGTGTTGATTGAATGATAGAACCGGTAGGAGTCCACACTGCCCACCTTGAGATGTGTTGAGTTGTGTCCGGTTCACGTTGAGTGAATCACTCTGGTTAGCTACCAGGGATTATTGTTGAGTCGGTCTGCGTTGAGTGGATCACCCGGGTCTAGTACCTGGGATTATGGTTGTGGTATCGGTCTACGTTGAGTAGATCACCCTGGGTTGTATTACCGGGGATTGTTGGCCGGCAGTGGTGGTGTGGAGCAACTCCTAGGCTTCTAATAACTCACCTAGAATTTAATGAGTCGAGTCGTGTTGTGACAGTACTTGTGTGGAGTCTGTGGGACAGGGGTTGGTAGTGTTGTGCTTGGTTGATGTTAGTAACTGTGAAACTGTGAATTGCGAGTTGTGTGGTTGAAGTATGAAAGTGGGTGTTATTCGTGTTGGAAGATGTATTGTAATTAAGTGTTGTATCGTGTGTATGATGACTTCGTTGATGCTATTATATTGCGGTATGAGATTGACCTGTGTGCATGTTCTAACCCTGATAGTGATGTTGTAGTGAGGATTGATGACTTGTGTACATTGCTGAATCTTATTAATTGTGTGTACTGGTGGAGGTAAGTTCTTGTGTGATCACTAGTAGCATGCTAGGATTAAAATGATAATGGCTGTGTCAGATTCCGTTGTGTTGTTTGTGTGCGGAGTTGGGATCACTCCTAGGCTAGGTTCGGCGCATAGGTAGACCCAGTGGGTTCACTCAGTTTCATTAGGAAGCTGATCCCCCCCCCAGTTTCTCTTCTCAGGTGTTCGGTTGAGTTCGGAGGAGTTGGAGATTGGAGTTGTGAAGTGAAGAATTAGGAAGCTATTGTGGAGTGACCATTGTTTTAATTTTAGATTTCAGTTGACACTTTTGGGTTGGAAGATTTGTAATCGTTTTGAGATTTTGTGATCGGTTGTTATCGGATTTCGGATTTCAGTTGTATTTCGGTTTTATTAAGTGGAGGCCTCCTTCATTTTGAACTTGTATTTAGGAGTTGTTTCTGTTTCCGCTGCGTTTTACTCTTTTCTTTTAAAGCTGGTTCTTCAAGTAGCACTCAAACCGGTTCGACCACGGGTGAACTCGGGTCGGTTTGGGATGGGTGTTACAAGTGGTATCAGAGCCTGGTTGTTGCTGCTGTGTTGGTGATTCGTCTCTTCTTCTAGAGGAGTAATTAACCTCGTAGGGGGAAGGGATGAAGCATCGGCACAGGACCAACTTTCTAGGGATTTTCAAATCGTTTTGAAGTGGGTGGGAAGTTTTGAAAGGAAAGTGTTGTGAATTTGAAAGGAAAGTGATTTGAAATGAAATGTGATTTCTGCAAATTGGTCAACTGAAACGTTTTGTGTCCTCCTGTAGTGAAGAGGGTGGCGGAGTAGTTGAGAGTGGAAGTAGTAGCAGGTTGGGAAATTGGTTAGAAGAGTAGAGCCTTGTAGAATTTGGTTAAGTGAGTAGAGTGCTTGAGGGTGTGAGTTTCAGTCGAAGGTGTTAGCTTCATAGTTCTTGTTGGTGTGAGTTGTGCTTTGTTGAGCTCTTGCGTTGTGGTTGTGCTCTTGAGTGAGTTTTGTTTGATTGTGTTTTGGTTGTGTTCTTGTTGTGAGTAGTGCGTTGAGGTTCGGTTGTGCGTGTCTGTTAGGTAGAAGTTTGAAGTAGTGTGGGAGTAGTGCCCTTAGAAGGTGTGTGTTGCTAGAGCCGTTAGAGGAAATTTCGGGAGGTAATGTGATCTTGAATTGCTGCATTTGTTGCTGTGATGTATGGTTGCATTGCTAGAGCAAGTCGGGTTGTGATTTCGGGGACGAAATCTCTTAAAGTTGGGGAGACTTGTAACATCCCCGCCCAACCGAACGGGTTAGAACTCAAGTCTGGGTGACTAGAGTGCCAAGAAACGGTACTTAAGAGGGTCTCTTGAGGTCTGGGACGTTTGGGTGTGTGCCGGGTTGAAGTTGCAAAAGAGGGGAACAGTGTACAGTACCAAAAGTGCTGATTTTGGGCCCTGAAGTGCGCAGGCGCACTTTTCAATTAATTCAGCAAACTTTCGGCGGAATATTCAAAATGTGCGCCTTTTGGGGGTCAATGTGCGCCGGCGCACATTTTGACATACCAGGCGCACTTTTCGTGCATAAAAGGACGGATTTGCACGGAAATTCATAACTTCTTTCCCCTTTCTCTTTCCCCGAAATTCGTTTTTGACGAACCAAAAACCCCTTAGCTTCAATCCTTGATTCCGGGAGTTGTAGAGCTCCGATTGACGATCTGTTTGTTGCTACGGGTTCGTGGCGGCGAGAGGAAGAGATCGCACATCGTGGTTCTGGGTGGTTCGGAGTAGGCTGCTGTCGGTGAGGAGGAGAAGAGCTACGACTTTGGGTGGTAGAGCTTGGTCGTTCGGGTTCCGGGAGTTGTTTTAGAGTCTCGTCTTCTTGTCAGGTGAGGGTTTAGCGTACGATAGGTAGAATTGGTCGACGTGAGGAGTTGAAACTTGACTTAGAGAATGTAGGGCGTTGCATGAAATTGAAGGAGAGTAAAAGGGAATTCGTTATGTGATTAATTGTGAGTATTTGCGATTGTTGTTGGTTGTTGTATGCTTGTTGATATGATGAATTGCATGATGATAGCGGGCTGTTTGTTATGTGCGATGAATGGGGGAAAGATTAACCTTGATGCTTAATGGATTGGATGTAGTAACGAGTGTAGGAGGGCAGGGGTATGATGTTGTAAGTGTATTTCTGCCTGGAATTGTAAATCTGTGGTTGCAGGAGGGTGGTCCTGCCAATGTGGGGTCGCCCTTAATTGACGAACAGGTGGATGGTCCCACCAATGTGGGGTCGTCCAATGAAGGATGTACAGGAGGGTAACCCTACGACTCATGACATGGCTTCCCCTGTACTTGCAGGTGGGGGTGGCCGGTGAGCTAGCCGTTTACCCTTAAACTGTTGGTGCCGTGGGAGGCTTTGAATGACTTGTGATGGGTGGTTGTATGTGTGATGTTGGTGAAGATGCTATGTGTGTATGTATTGTTGTTGAGGTGTGTGAATGAGTGCAAGTGGTGTAATGTGGGACATGGAAAGTATGCGAGTGATGTTGATATTGGTGGTGGAAATTGATGTGAGTTCTGATGGTTGGATTGGATGATGCGAATAAGCTATGGGATGAGTATGACGGTTGGTTGCAAGTGTTGAGTAATTGGTTGTGTTGATTGAATGATAGAACCGGTAGGAGTCCACACTGCCCACCTTGAGATGTGTTGAGTTGTGTCCGGTTCACGTTGAGTGAATCACTCTGGTTAGCTACCAGGGATTATTGTTGAGTCGGTCTGCGTTGAGTGGATCACCGGGTCTAGTACCTGGGATTATGGTTGTGGTATCGGTCTACGTTGAGTAGATCACCCTGGGTTGTATTACCGGGGATTGTTGGCCGGCAGTGGTGGTGTGGAGCAACTCCTAGGCGCCTAATAACTCACCTAGAATTTAATGAGTCGAGTCGTGTTATGACAGTACTTGTGTGGAGTCTGTGGGACAGGGGTTGGTAGTGTTGTGCTTGGTTGATGTTAGTAACTGTGAAACTGTGAATTGCGAGTTGTGTGGTTGAAGTATGAAAGTGGGTGTTATTCGTGTTGGAAGATGTATTGTAATTAAGTGTTGTATCGTGTGTATGATGACTTCGTTGATGCTATTATATTGCGGTATGAGATTGACCGGTGTGCATGTTCTAACCCTGATAGTGATGTTGTAGTGAGGATTGATGACTTGTGTACATTGCTGAATCTTATTAATTGTGTGTACTGGTGGAGGTAAGTTCTTGTGTGATCACCTAGTAGCATGCTAGGATTAAAATGATAATGGCTGTGTCAGATTCCGTTGTGTTGTTTGTGTGCGGAGTTGGGATCACTCCTAGGCTAGGTTCGGCGCATAGGTAGACCCAGTGGGTTCACTCAGTTTCATTAGGAAGCTGATCCCCCCCAGTTTCTCTTCTCAGGTGTTCGGTTGAGTTCGGAGGAGTTGCAGATTGGAGTTGTGAAGTGAAGAATTAGGAAGCTATTGTGGAGTGACCATTGTTTTAATTTTAGATTTCAGTTGACACTTTTGGGTTGGAAGATTTGTAATCGTTTTGAGATTTTGTGATCGGTTGTGATCGGATTTCGGATTTCAGTTGTATTTCGGTTTTATTAAGTGGAGGCCTCCTTCATTTTGAACTTGTATTTAAGAGTTGTTTCTGTTTCCGCTGCGTTTTACTCTTTTCTTTTAAAGCTGGTTCTTCAAGTAGCACTCAAACCGGTTCGACCACGGGTGAACTCGGGTCGGTTTGGGATGGGTGTTACATTCACCGTATCACATATCTCTAGGAAGTCCTTCAAGTGTCTAGACGGGCACTCTCCATCTATACGTTGAACACCACTCCGTTTTGTACCATCTGAATCATATTAGGCTTCAACTCGAAGTTTCTTGCATTTACCGGTCTTCGCACGATGCTCGAGGCTGCCCCTTCAAGGGTTGGGCGAGCATAATCAGCTAGTGTGCGCCTCGCACCCCTTTGCGATTGATCGTCTTCATTGGTGCGATGTGAATGTTCCGAATGGTTATCTTCATCCTCGTGATGAGACATAGTGTGGTGTGAGATGTGATCAACTTCTTCTTCTTCAACTGTAGGAGGTGGGGAAGTGGTAGGTGACTCGAGCACTTGTTCTAGTCCTTGGATTTGTGCTTGAAGACGAGCTGAACGCCTCATGCACTAACCCAAAATCTCCTGCAAACAAGCACAACAAACACACCCGAGTAATACAACGATGCGGGATAATAAAGTAAACAAAGAGCAACAAGGAAGCAAAAAGTAAAGCGGAAGGAAGTGAATAGATCGGTCCACTACTAAGTGCTTTCAAAGGAATGAGAGAGTCCCCGGCAACGGCGCCAAAAACTTGATAAAAGCAATTTTACCAAGGTCGTATTCCACGGGGTCCTCTCATAGACCAATACTCACACTTCTCATAGACGGTCTAGACATTTGAAATTGGTTTGGTTTGATTGAGAAATTCAGAAACAAAGGCAAAGAAATGCAATACTAACAAAGATTAAGCAAGAGAGAAAGGTGGTTCAAATCAAAGACAAAGGGGCTCTCTTGGTGGGTAGTTTCATCATGCTCAAGATGACTAATTGAACAAACAAGCTAATCAAGATCGAGTTTGCATTCGGATGACCATGCATTTCACTTCTATAGACTCAATGCACTCTCGTAGCACTAAATCCCTATCCTAATACCACTCAACTTAGGCTCTCGCTCTCAAGCTAAGTGAAAAAGGATGCATTCTTAGTGTTTGATGAAATGCCAAGACACAAGACCCTCTTAAGACTCTATGACCACAAGGCTAGGCACAACACTCTCATATCAATGCTCTAACACTAAGAGATTCACCAAAAAGCCTTTTCAAACTCAATTGAATGAAAATCCACATGCACACCAAGTGTTCGATAAAATGCCCAAGAGAGAAATCAGGTGAAAATGGTTGAAATAAGATGTTCTAATCTCTTAGAACACACTCACTTCAATCCCTAGACCTACAATCTATGCAATCCAAGCACTCTCATGCATCAAATCACATTGAATGGACCAAATTAAGCAAACATGGCATAAAATGGCATTAAGAACAAGTCTAGGAATCATCCTCATACAACCAAGATCAACCATGGCAAGTTCTATACAATCATCCCTCTATCATAGCACAACTAATCTACCCATCCAAGATGAACCCTAGAAACTCAGCCACACATGGCCAAGGGAGTAAAGAGAAAAGAAGGAAGAATGGTCACCAAGAAAACCATGGATGAATCCTTGAGATGATCTTCACTTCTCCACTTGTAAGCACTTCTCCCAAGGTTTGTTGGCTTCAATCCTAGCTCCAATGGCTTCAAATTGCTCCAAAAATGTGTTCTAGGGTTTGAGGGTTCGTGGGTATGTGTTTGGGGTTCAAGAGAGATGAAAGAATGCCCCAAAATGGCCAAAAACAAGAATATTTATAGTGCAGGGGACAGTGCACGGCGTGCACCCTGCACGGCGTGCACATCTGCACGGCGTGCACCCCTGCACTCTGCAGAAAGCTCGATCTTGTAATGCTCATATCTCCCTCGCCCGGACTCCAAATGACCTCCCGTTTGCTCCTATGCGCTCCTTGTCATCCGTACTTTGATGCCATAACCTGAAAATGCACAGAGGCAACTCCAATAGACCACGAATTTGGCTCCAAAGTGGCAACCGGACAACAAAATGACACTTTGCACAAAACTTCAATAAAAGCATATAAGTCATGTCATTTCACGAATAAACACGGGCATTTCATATGTCATTCATAAGCTTAAAATGCACTAATTAAAGTCATATCAGTATGAACACGTCCTGGCCTTGGCAGTTAACGAGCACCCAGGGAAAAACTCCTCCCAAGATGCAGAGAAGAAAACTTTATCAATGCGCGAGAAAGATGAAATGAGCCGCCCATTAGTCCAAGTGAAATTTGCTCCTCGCAAAGGCATTTCCAACAGCCCCAAATCATCCACAAAATTGTTAAAGATTTCCAACTCCCTTGCATCCCTGGTAATCCTCTCGCATCCTCCACCTTCTTATCATGTTGAAATCGCCCACCAAACACACCGGGAAATCCCACCAAAGAAGCACACTTCTAAGCTCCTCCACACATCTCTGTTTATCCGCCCAAAGACACGGTCCGTAAACTTTAACCAACAACCAAATTGAGCTATTTTCCACATTCTTCAACAACACCAGGACACAGAACTCCCCAATCCATTGTGCTTCGACCTCAAACAAATCAGACCTCCATATAGTGATAATACCTCCTGCCGACCCAACAGCTGATTTGGCTACCCACTGCACTCTCAAACCTCCCACAATGCTTCAAATAATTCCTACGTCCACCTCCTCCAACTTCAATTCTTGAATACAAATGATTGACGGGCGAAGCTCCTGAATCCTATCTTTCAATTGAAACCTTTTTACCACCGATCCCATACCGCGGACATTCCAAGAGCACATCCTAATAGACATTAGGGAAAGGAATAGCATTAGACGTACCAGACTTCCGACTTTGCACGCTTGCTTCTGCCACTTTCTCCACCGAACTACCTAACCGCGATAACTCCCGTTCCGTCCATGATTTCTTCTGTCTCGTTTTTCGCCGCCTTAGTACTGCCTTCGCGGTCCTTTGAATCACTGACTCAACCTCCTCCTGATTCTGTTCTACCTGCAACTCCAGCACCTCCGCCACTTTCTCTGTCACTGTAAAAAACTCTTCTAATTCCTCTAATACTAATTCTGACTCCTCTTCCACTAAGCTCCTGTCCGGATCCAGTTCTGCTTCGTCTCCCTCAATTACTTCGATTCCATCGACTTCCTCTGTCAAAACACCGTTCCCCACTTCACTTAACGAAACTGACTCCATCCCAGAGTTAAGACTAATGGGCCTACACAAGCCCACACTCCCCTTTTCATCCGAAAAGCATTGAGTGGGAAGTTAAAGACCCACTGTCCACCCAGCCCACTTTTTTGGCCATTTCTCTCCCCGAAACAGGGCCCCGCTCCTTGACCTGACCAAAAACAAACCAACTCTTTTGCCTTTCCTCCAATCGAATCAGACTGAACAATGCACAAACCCACATCCTTCCTTAACACAAAACCTGCATAACCTCTTTCCAAAGAAAAGTTGGCAGAGGAGCTTCCTAGGAGGTTGCACCCTGACCTGTCATTTCCGAACTCCTCAGAGACCCGTAGCAGGGTACGACACGACCCACTGTCCAAACCTCTGTGTAATAACCGATTTGGTTCCTCCCTTTGGTCCTCCGTACGATTTTCCGCCCCTGGCCCCCAACACCCTCCAGCTCCGGTGACACGCCCCTCTGTACGAATCTCGCTTGCTCCGACGAGCTTGGATCATGGACCCTCGCCTCCTCCACCGCAGACTCGCAACTCTTGAACCAAACACCCGGCTCAACAACCCGGGAGTCACTTCCTTTCCTTTTCCTTCACAAGTCACCGCTTTCTTTGCCCATAATCCCGTCTCCTCCCGAGTAATATGAATATCAAAAATTTCATCCCGGAACTGTACCTCCACAACTTCCGGCAGCACTCGCAGATCCGCCACCTTAATTCGTACTGACGAAAGGGGGCACCACTGTGCGTCAAACTCCACGAATCCGCCACAACGTTCCCCCACCTGTCTAAACAGCTCGGGTGATCTAATGTGAAGGGGAATACCATTAGCTACAATCCACCCCGCCTCATGATTCTGTTCAAACCTGGTCCGACCAGCCTCTCTCGTCCATACATCCCAAAACACTTGTAAGGAGCCGAAACTTGTTCTTTTGAGAGCCGCCACCCTATCTGCCACCTTCTTTGACTCACACACCAACATCCACAGATCCGCACCTACCCCCAAGATCTGAGACTGGCTTGGCACACCCCAGCACCTGTTAATCCAAGCCCGAAACGCTGACCAATCCATTGCCGTCGGCCTATTGGAGACCACTCGGAAACACACACAACATTCCAAAAACTTGAGACGGTCGGCCACCCCTTCTAACCCAACTTGGATCCTCATATTGGAGTCAACCGCACACTTCCCCTCCAGAGAGAGACTTGGCCCTGCCACCGCCTCCGCAAAAGACTTCGTCAACACGCCTTTTGCTGGCATAGCCGGCATCACCTTTATAACTAGCCCCGACACCATCTTCAACACTACCCCCCACCCTGCTTTGCCTGAATCCGCTGGCAAGTTCCCAAAGAACTGGCGGCCCCCTTGACAAATTTCAGCAAGATTCAGGAATGTTCTCCCTGTTTGAAGAATCTTCTCAGTTGAAGCTGCCGCCGTCTGCCGACGAAAGAACACCCCTGAGGGAAAATCCATTCTTTCGCCGCCGCCCTTTCTAAGACACTCTTAAACCAAACCAGCTCTTCCAAGTCTAGAAACACAAAGTGTGAAAGACTCGCCTCCGAGACAACCACCCTAAAATCTACTAGAGCAAACCTGTTCGATGCTTCGAACGCGATCAGAGTCCCCAATCTGGAAACTCACACTTGCCGATCGACCTAAAACCACTAAACCCCCCAAAACCCCTCTCACCCTCTCCTCTCTCCTCCTCACCTCTCTCCACTCTCTACCTTTCTCTCTCATCTCTCTAGCCCCCTGAATTTTCAAAATGTTGTGAAATATCACTTATATGATGGGATTTCAAAAGGTTTGCAAAATATCCTTTCGACCCACCAGATGATTTGAAATTACCTGTAAATACGTGACGTTTGTTCAAATCACATGGGTTCACCAATTTACTTTTGAAATTTCTCCCAAATTAAAAAAGCAAACGTATCCATTAATGTATTTGTAAAATGTTTTCTAGTTGATGTTACTTGTGTCTTATGTCACAGGGAGGCAGAAAGTAGGGACAATCTGTTCTTTGATTGTTGTTGTGTCTCAGGAGGTTGTCAGATTGATTATACCTAAGCTGGGAAACATGATGACTTGGGATAGAGCAGTTTATATAGCTGCTACCTGGGGAACACAGCAGTTAAGCAGAGGGTTAAGCAATTGAAATGGGGCACCTCCTACCACGCCTTCAAGTCATTGAAATTATAATAACTTGAAGTTAGTAACCTTCTATAGCATGTTTAGCAGGTTATGTTACGTAAGAAATAACTATGGTTACGTAAGCCTTACGTAACAGATGAGTATCTTACGTAACAATTGTAAATGATTGTTGCGTAAGCCTTACGTAACCACAGTTTGTCTTACGTAATAGTTGTAAGTGATTGTTACGTAAGCCTTACGTAACGACAGTTTGTCTTACGTAACAGGCTTATTTTTATTCGTTACGTAAGAAATAACTGTTGTTATGTAAGCCTTACGTAACCACAATTTGTCTTACGTAACAGTTGTAAGTGATTGTTACGTAAGACTTACGTAACGATAGTTTGTCTTACGTAACAGGCTTATTTTCATTGTTACGTAAGAAATAACTGTCGTTACGTAAGCCTTACGTAACAGTTGTAAGTGATTGTTACGTAAGCCTTACGTAACGACAGTTTGTCTTACGTAACAGGCTTATTTCCATTCGTTACGTAAGCCTTACGTAACCACAGTATGTCTTACGTAACAATTGTAAGTGATTGTTACGTAAGCCTTACGTAACGATAGTTTGTCTTACGTAACAGTTGTAAGTGATTGCTAGTAAGACTTACGTAACACATTTGTCTTACGTAACAGGCTTATTTTCATTCGTTACGTAAGAAATAACTGTCGTTACGTAAGCCTTACGTAACCACATTATGTCTTACGTAACAGTTGTAAGTGATTGTTACGTAAGGGTTACGTAACGACAGTTTGTCTTACTAACGGGCTTATTTTCATTTGTTACGTAAGAAATAACTGTCGTTACGTAAGCCTTACGTAACCACAGTATGTCTTACGTAACAGTTGTAAGTGATTGTTACGTAAGGCTTACGTAACGACAGTTTGTCTTACGTAACAAGCTTAATTTAATTCGTTACGTAAGAAATAATTATCGTTACGTAAGTCTTACGTAACCACAGTTTGTCTTACGTAACAGTTGTAAGTGATTATTACGTAAGGCTTACGTAACGACAGTTTGTCTTACGTAACGACAATTGTCTTACGTAACAGGCTTAATTTAGTTTGTGTACCACATGAGGTGTGAATTAAAGAAAAATGGTTGTTAGATGAGATATATTGGGGGGTTAGGCGTGAAGGAGTGACATATATTAAATTTGAGGGTATCAAACGTCCACAATAGTCGTGTCATATGTGGGGTGATAATGGTTTGTACCATAGTGTCTGATGTCATAAATGACGGGGTGACTCCTTAGTTTAGAGGCCTCATGGGTTGTGAATCGAGTCACATGTACCTTGGTGAGTGTAGGGTTTGAAGTATTAGATGTGACACGTTGATCTCACCGACGATGGAGATGCTTCCTTGGTCGAACCCAAGTTGAGCTCGTGTTCAACTACTATTCCGTTAACATAACCAGTTTGCGTAAAATAAATGGAGTTTTGTATTTTCCTCGACAAATAAATCGACAATGTTGGACTCATTCATTTTTATAATCATACAATCCCACATTCTTTCTTGACGACCCTCATCTTTCTAATCATAACTGTAAATTACATCGAAGGCCCCACTTCATAGAGAGGCGAATGCAAAATTCTACTATAGCATTTCACGTTGCTACTACTTCACCTTCGTCTTCAACACGTTCATAACCCTCTATCACACACCATCAACTTCGACTCGAACTTAGGTAATCTCTGTGTCATTATCATCATCGTATATGAGCCGCAGATTTGTTGGTACATTTTGTCAATGTTCATAAAACACAAATTTATTTGCACCATGAATTAGAGTTCATGGATAATAGTTATGTAATGAAGAGGTTCGTTGTTAGAATTTTCGTACGTTATGACTTAGGGTTGATTGATAGAAGGTAAATATGATTTAGGGTAGACTGTTAAAGTTTATAACTTAGCTTTTGGATCACGCGTTTGATTTGTATAACGGATAGTGATAACATAATAGAGTTTACTGTATTGGAGTTTCGGATATTGTTGAGATAATTGACGTTTTAACATTTAGATGGTTCATTATTATTAGAAAGTAAATATATATTAGAGTATTATAGTTACAATTTAATAATTAAGGATTATATTGTTTGATTGATGAGTTTTAAATATTGAGATTTTAAAGTTTAGATTAAAATATATAAAAAACAGTAAAAATAAATTTAGGATATAAATATATTATAAATAAAAATTTTATTAAAATATTTACATATCTAAGGATTGAACTCTTCACCTCTTGAAAGAAAACTCAAACTTTTCCCACTAAGTCAGCAGCCTATTTTTTGTGGAAACTGCGAGGTAGTTTTACTAAATACAATCTATTTGACCTCTGAAACCCTCACCTAGACCGTACTAGTCGTCCCAAATCATCTTCCAAATTTTCACTACTGAATCTTAATCCAGGAGTTATCGGAAAACCCACGTTGACGCCGCTACCGACCGAACTTCTTTCCGATCGCCTCCTTCCCTCCGGTGGGGAACCCTTTCTCTCCGTCTGCCTTCTCTCTGGTGGTGAACTCTTTCTCTCCGTCGGCCTCCTCTTCCCGGCGCCTCCGCGAATACCGTCGTTCTCCTACTCTTTTAGGATGCCGCTGCTTTATGTATACCGGACGCACATATTATTGCTCCTTGATATCAATCTCCCTTCCATATCATTGAATTGAAGCTGCCAATTGCAAAGTTTGGATTCTGAGAATTGTAGAGTTTCTATTCTAGTAGGGAACTTTCTAGGTTTGGATTTAAAAAAGTTATTAATTTTTTTAGATTGATTAATAAACCCACTTCTCCTATAAACTAGGAGTAATTCACCGGAGATAGTTTACAACCGGTACCTTTTTATTTAATTATTTTAATTATAATGTTAATCAATGGCTTAATTTTTTAACAGAAATTTTAATGGTCCAAATCTCTTTTCATTAACTTCAAGTTACCTTACTTTGAGTTAGATCAAGTCATTGTAGGAGATGCCTTGAAATGGGTTGCGATTTTGAATGTCATTTGGAGAACATGATGTTCTGCAGTTTTTGGAGGAAAGCAGTCAACTGCTTCTGAGATGTCTGATCGAATTATTGAGGATATCAAGTTATTTGCTAAAGGTAGAGCTGATGATCGTCTTATAGTGGATAGTGTATAGATACCTACGTTTTTTAGATGTAGATAGTTTATAGTTCTCTCTTAGTATGTACACAACTATTTTTTGATGAAATGAAACCACTTATTCATAAAAAAAATATTTTCTAAACATAAAAATTCAATATAGATGAAGGTAGATATTAATATATTTTTATACGAATATCTATTTAGACACAGTTTGTTAAAAATTATATGCCTAATACATATTTGATGTTAATTCTTTTAATTTTTGTCCAATCTTAGTCAAACAATTAAAAAATAACAAGGCTAATACACACTAGCATTGTTTCGGCCGTTGGCCGATATGTTATATTTTTTTAAGTATAATTAGTAAAAAATATTATTTTATAATGATAGATTTAATATTATTTTTAATAAATTTTAAATTAAAAAAAAATTGAATTGAATGATTAAAATTAAACGAACACTCAGTGGGTCAAATTAGTTAACATATTACATAGTGAGAAATTAAACAGTTTAAAGTAGAAAATATAGAAATAAACTAAAATTAAAAAGTGAGTCACACATTTTATTTTAAAATATACTTTAATAATTTCAATTAAACTAATTAAAATGAAGAATTTTACTTTTTCCTAAACTTTATTATGTTTAAAAACTATTTGGAATTTTATTTATTAATAATTTAATTTGTTGAATAATTTAAAATAAGAAGAAACAAAATAATATGATAGTTTAATATCCTATTATTAAAGAGAGAGTTTTAAATTATATCTCCCTAATTTTAAATACTCATATATTAGCTAGATGATTCTTGGCCTAATACACAAATCTAGCCAAACCTTTTGAGAAAATGTCAAATCTAGCCAAACCTTTTATCGTGACACTAATCCGGCCAAACATATAATAAATGGGTCAAATCTATCCATTTGACTACTTTGACCGCTAACGGTAACGGCCATTTTTTGCGAAGACGTTAGTTGTGCCAGCAGGGCTGCCACATATGCAAGTTTATGATTTATTTTTGTCTATGTTGGTTGCCACATGGTAAGTAACTTCTTATTAGAAGTCAAAGTTGCCGGAGCTGAAATTATTGAAGAGGTCAATCGACGGGAATGGTGAGTTCGCTTGATGTGATGAGAATCCAGCGATGAAATTCAACGGACTCGGCAACAACCCACCTTCCAAAAACCCCCTGCTGCTATACAAACCCGCCGAACTCAGATCTAGGAAGAAGCTCGAATCTGCCACACTCGTCGACGACGAGCAGAAGAAGCTCGGCGAAATCGGCTGCAAAGAACCAGGACCAGGAGACAATATCCCCGGCGGAATCTCTCTCCCATCTCCACACCTTCCATGAAAAAATCCCCAAAATCATTGTTCCCCATCTCATTCGAACTAATCGCCTTACCTTTGGCGACCTCGTCTTCTCAATCGTCGCGTACCTCGCCGTCGACGACATCGCCCCCGGGTCGTTCCCAAATGAGTCATGAAATCGTCTAGATTGGTGTGGATTACTTTCGAGGAGACTATGTCGATGATGACCGACGCTCGCGGCGGCTGCGGAATCTGATTTGGAATCTAATTAGGGTTTGGGTTTGTGGCGATGAGTGACTTTCTGATCTTGTGGGAGTCTTTACGGACTTTGAGAGCTTGTGGGCGTGGGCCTTGGAGCTCTTTTCGTGGAGATCTGGTGACTGGGTAGTCTCATGAATCCATTGGCGGTGGCTACGGCGGCGGTTGTGGAAGAATCGACAGTGGTGGTGAGGTTTGAGATTGAGGAGAGGATATGGAGATATGGTGACTGGGCAGTCTGATGAATCCATTTGAGGCGGCTACGGCGGCGGCGGCGGTGGAAGAATCGGTGGTGGTGATGTTTGAGATTGAGTAGAGGATCACGAAGAAGAAGAAGAAGCAGCATTGTTTGCTGAGTCAAATGGAGAAAATGATTTGTTTTTTGTTTTTAATTAATTATATTATTTTTGTGGAGTTCTATTTGTCAACTCTGTACACGTCATTGGGGACTAATTAACTGTAGCTAACGGAGGGACGGAAAAACAGACGGAAAAAAGTAAAGTGGTGAATTTCGGTTTTCCGAAAGGTTTGGCTAGATTTGACATTTTCTCAAAAGGTTTGGCTAGATTTGTGTATTAGGCCATGATTCTTTATACACACCCAAAAAATATACTATTTAATTTGAATATTGTGATTAATCATAAGATATTTTGAGACAGTAATTAATTTTAATTACATACTAAAATAAAATAGGTTCATTTATGTTCATTGAAAATGAAAAAATACATTAAAATTTTACTTTTTATTCAAACAAACTTTTCGAATTAGTGAAGTCCTCTAAACCAAATATTAATTCAAATGCTCTCCCAACAAAAGTCTATTTAAGACAAATGGAAAAATGTAATTTTCTCAAAATATTTGCAAACAATAGTCGAGGCTAAAGAAATCATCACTATAATTTTTTTTGAGGAATAGTTAAACATGAAACCTCAATTAGCCTGTTAAAACTTAAAATAATTTGGAAATAAGGATCATGTTATATGAATGTATTTAGGTTTAATGAATATGTCTAATTCAAACTAATCTACTCGATCAATACTTTAAATTTGTTAATAATTAATGACATGTAACCCATTTTACTTACGATCCCATGACTCATACTCTTTCATCATGATCTCACTCACCATTGATCTTACTAAGTTACAACCTTTTTCTTCAGTTTTCTCTATATCATTAAATATATTAATTGAAAAAAATTCTCTTAAATGTTCATGATTTTTTATGTTTTATGTAGCTTCAAAATAATTTGCCAAAAAAATTCAATTCAATAAAAATGAAAAAACAAAATTGCAACTCTCGCGAAACATTTGCAAACAAATAAAGTCGAGACTAAAGAATCAATCATCGTAAAAAAAAATATTTTTTGGAATAGTTGAACATAATGAAAAATGAAACATCAATTGGCTAGTTAGATATTAAAAGAATTTTAAAATATGAAGCATGTTATATGAATATATTTAGGTTTAATGAATATGCCCAATTTAAACTGACTCAACTCGATCAATACTCTCAATTTTTTAATAAATGTCATGTAACTCATTTTACTTACGATCCCATGACTCATACTCTTATACACTCATGACCTCACTCACCATTGATCTTACTAAGGTAGAATCTTATTTCTTTAGTTTTCTCTATATTATAAATATATTAATTAAAAAATAATTCTCTTAAATATCCATTAATTTTAATAATTTATGCAGCTTAATCAAATTAATTAATGACTTACCAAACTTGGAGTCCTTCAAATAATTTACCAACAAAGGTCATTTCAAGACAAATGAAAAATAAAATTGTAACTTTCTCGAACCATTTGAAACAAATAAACTCGAGATTAAATAAACCATCACTGTTAAAAAATTATTTTGAGGAATTGTTAAACATAATGAAAATGAAACCTCGATTATATTTAAAACTTAAAAAAATTGAAAATAAATATCATGTTATATGAATGTATTTAGGTTTAATACATATGCCCAATTCAAACTAACTCAACTCGATCAATACTCTTCATTTGTTAATAGTTAATGACAAATTTACTTACGGTACACTCATGAACTCTGCACCATTGATCTTACTAACATACAAACTTTATTTGTAAAATTTTGTCTAGCCTTATATATATATTAATTGAAAATAATTCTCTTTAATATTCATAAATTTTTAAGATTTATACAGCTTGATCCTTGATCAAATTAATTAATGACTTACCAAACTTGGAATTATTCAAATAACTTATCAACAAAATTTAGTTCAAGACAAATGGAAAAAAAATTACAACTTTCTTGATCCATTTGCAAACAAATAAATTTGAGACTAAATAAACCATTACTGTAAAAAAAAAATTAAGGAATAGTTAAACGTAATAAAAATGAAACATCAATTTTCCTGTTATAACTTAAAATAATTTGAAAATAATGATAATGTTATATGAAAGTATTTAAGTTTAACGAATATGCCTAATTCAAACTAAGTCAACTCAATCAATAATCCAAATTTGTTAATAGTTGATGACATGTAACCCGCTTTACTTATGATCTCATGACTCATACTCTTATACACTTATGGCCTCACTCGCCATTGATCTTACTAAGGTATGACCTTATTTCTTTAGTTTTCTCTTGATCAATAAATATTTTAAATCACAAATAATTCTCTTAAATATTCATAAATTTTAAAATTTTAGTACTTTGATCCTTGATCAAATGAAATTATGACTTACCAAACTTGGAGTCCTTCAAATAATTTACCAACAAAATTCAGTTCAATACAAATGGAAGATAAAATTGCAATTCTCTCAAAGCATATGCAAACAAATAAAGTGGAGACTAAAGAAACTATCACTATAAAAAACTGAGGAATAGTTAAACATAATGAAAAATGAAAGTTCAATTGACCCTTTAAAACTTAAAACAATTTGAAAATAAGGATCATATTATATGAATGCATTTATGTTTAATGAATACGCCCAATTCAAACTGAACACAACTCGATCGATACTCTGAATTTGTTAATACTTAATGGCATGTAACCCGTTTCACTTACGATCTCATAACCCATACTCGTATACACTCATAACTGCACTCACCATTGATGTTACTGAGGTACAACTTTATTTCTTTAGTTTTTTGTAGCTCAATAGATATATTAACTGAAAAATACTTCTCTTAAATATTCATAAATTTTTAAGCTTTATGCAAATCGATCATTGACCATTAATCAATGACTTAGTTATCCTGAATGTCTATTAAAAATTCATGTGAGCAAATACATTATCCAATATAATGATTTAATTATTCTACACAGAGCGTCGAGCCCGATTATTAAACGACACAGAGCCCATTTAAAAAAAGTATCATCTCATAATAAACTATATGAATAAATTATTATCATAATTTCATTCACTCTACTATCTATTCAACTTGGTAGTGTATTTCTACAATAAACTATTGGTTATCATAAAACTATTGGTTTTGATGTAATTATAAATTAATTTGTCTAGCTTAGTTGGTAAAGTACATACTTTTATCCTTGAGGTTGTGGGTTCGAGTCTCGTAGTTATTGAAAAATTATCACCTTTATTAAAAAAATATTTTTAATAAATTTAAATCATATAAAATTTATTGATTGGCCAATTTCCTACAATTAAGGAGAGGTATGGAGAATCCTAGGTGGCAATAGGAAAAAGGCTAAAATGCTTATATATATTTGTAGATTTACAGAGTGTATCAAGGCAAATATTGGATGCCATTGAGAATTATTGTTAACTACTGAGTATGGAATTTAGTACAGTTGTGAATTGACCTTCAATAAGCCAAAGTCTTGTTTATGTAATATCTTTGTGTATATAATAAGATTACAACACACCCTTGATTCCTCACAATAACACATTACCACATATCTCTTCTCAAAACTATCAAAATGGCTCCCTTTCATTTCAAGTCCAAAACCCACTTTGTTGCTTCCTCTGACGGAACTACCCTCCATGTCTACGAGTTCACCGAGCCAACCGATCACCCTTCATCCATCAAAACGGCTCATTTGAAGGAAGTTGCGAACATCTGTTCACAACTTGTGGATGTCCCGGCATCCACGAGCATTCCACTTTACAATGGGCTTATGTTCCCCATTCCCATGGGAGATTGAGGGAACAGAAGGGTTGACCAAGCTGGCCCAACACCTTTCGCGGGTACGACTGATGGTGAGCCCTGAAGGATACTGCTTGCAAGATGTAACAGAGCTTGAAATGTACGCTGACTTGGAAGTTTACTACATTCGACTGTACGATCGGTTTTGTTGGTCACGTTACGGGATTGAAATTACTGTTGCTGCCACTACTGGGTGGACCAGATCCGAGCTGAAGCATCACATGCATGCCAGGAGGAGGAGGAGATATGAAACTGATGTCTTCGAGGCGTATATCGAGTTATGTGAGGGTATGGAGGGACGACTACGAGGAGCTGAAACGGAGGGTGAAAGATCTAGAGGATGAGATTGAAGACATGAAAGATGACAGAGCAGAGCTGAGAGATGCAAAACAGAGGATCAAGCTTCGTCAGGATTTACGAGACAAGAGAAGTGAGATGCGGAGTCTTCAAGATAAGCAGAGTGATAAAGTTGGGAAGCTGGAAGATGAGATTGCAAAGAAGGATCGAGAAGTGATGAAGATAAGAAAGCAGAAAGATCGATTGGAGGAGACATTGCAGAAGGAGGAAGACAAAGTGGAGAAGCTGAAAAGGGATCTTAAGGAAGCAATTAAGAAATCAGGAACAGGAACAGAGGATCAACAGAAAGTAATAGAAAACAAGGAAAATGAAATCCAGAGACTTCAGAGGGAGAATGCTGATAAGGATAAGGAGATACAGAGGCTTCAAAAGGAGAAGGATGATCATGATGAACAGGTGAAACCAAATAAGTTGGAATTGGAGGAATGTCCAAAGTACTCATGGGCATGTCTACCTTCAACTAAGTTCATTGAGGACAACCCAGAAGGGAAAAAGAAACATCTAATGGGAAGATGGAAACTTTCACCTGGAACATTTGACATCTCTATGGGACCAACTGTCCACCACAAGTACTACTATAATAACGTTGCTTATTTGCAGGATGTAGGAGCGAATATAGGAAAATCAACCACCTACGTTGTTGATGAGAAGAGAACAGAATGGCCACTTCCACCTCCTTTCATTCTATCTTACATTGGAGGTGGACCCGAACCACCAAAGTTTGACAGGGATAACTGGTACGCGTGCAGAACCACGAATGTCGACGATGGTGGCTTGACGATGCTGGCATATTACGACATATTACGACGGAGATATGTCAAGCATTGTTTTGGGTAACAATTATGTGCGCTCTCCGTTTGAGAGCAAATTTTCTAGCAGTTGGTCGTGGGAACAGAAGCTGGTAACAGTTAATATAAGTGCAGTTGGAGTAAGATTGTCTTTCACTTGGAGGAAGTTCATATAGAGATCACATGACCATTACTGGGTGTTGGAAGATCTCAGATCTTGTGTGTAACTTATAGTTTTGCGTGTGTGTATGTGTGTTTCATTATGTACCTTTTTTTTTTTTTGTTTCTTGAGTCTTTCAGCCATGTCTCGCAATGTTATGTGTAATATCAATAAGCAATTAAGTTCCGTGATGTTGAATATTTTAGATTTGGAAATCAATTACGTTTTCAATTTCTTTCACAAATAAATGTTGAGAATCGAATTACAAAATCCTCTCCCTAACCTAGTATACCATCGGCCACTAGATTATTTCTTTTCTTTAGTTTATCATTCAGACTTTGATTACACATATGGGAGTCAAGTTGATTTAACAAGTAATTAAGTGGTAGATAAAATTTGACCAACTTGTTGATTCCTTGACAATTATTAAGCAAAGTCAGAACATGGTTAAGGATGCATGGTTGGCAATTGTTTCATTAAAAAAGACATTGAAATGAGAAGAATTGCCAACGAAGAAATATGTTTTTATGGAGTTTATTTGTTCACAAATGTAATTGAAATAAGTTCTCTATTACAATTTCTGCAAAATCAAATTCTTGATTTATGTGGACCATTTGTCTTTTTTTTTTTTTTCCAATGATGTTTCCGAGAGAAAGAGAGCGTGGAAATATATTGTATGCTAGGTCTATGACCGACTTCAATAAGTTCATTAATGACTTTCAGCTATCATATGAAGATTTTTCTGGTCCACGTTTCACTTGGACAAACAGAAAAAAAAAATCGAATAATATTATTAGCTCAAGACCTTATTTCAACAAAATGGATGCTAAAATGGCCTAAATTGGTGAGCAAAAATTTGGAGACTAATTGGTCAAATCACCTTGCAATTTTCCTGGAACGGGTGCCATCTACGCTTCCTTCGAAAAGATTATTCAAATTTGACGAATAAAGAATAATATCAAACAAAACAAAGAGGAATCTTCCATTGTTCGAATAAAAAACTCAACAACTTTCATAAAACCGAAACCACAACTCAATTATAAATCAATCGCAAAATTCCCAAAAATGCCAACTCAAAAAATTTATTAAACAACCTCCAAGTCCTCAGTCACTATCTTCAGCCATCCAACTCAACTCTTCTGTCAACCTCTGTCTGATCCACACGTCTGCTCAACTCCATCTCTAACTAAAAGGGGGAAAGATTGAGGATGCGTCAAACCCTCAGTACCCTCAATAACACAAGTATAATGGGAGTACGTAGTTCCTTACGTCAATTCGATTATTAGCCCTTAGTAATATTTCTAGGTGATCACAACCACAAGTCTCTACCCTATCATGCACACCATTCATCATCAAATTGTAATAGTAATTGTCAACCTATCAATATACAACAATATAGAATAATTCTCCAATTCTATGAAATTAGCTCTAAGCTGTCTAGGTGATCAACCACTAACAGTTCTCTAAACTAGCATCCTCATATCACATCATCAACAACATTAACATATATAATGATCCATCAATTCCGCATCACAGTTCTCAACACCATATCATACCACACTCAACATCAAGCATTCAATTACAACCAACATTAATCATATCACATTTCAAACCAACAACAAGGTGCAGCTAGGTGTTTAATTAGGCGTCAATGAGTTCCCCTATACCACCACCGCTGGCTGACATACCTTCCTGTCACATGGAAGGTCCCACACTCCCCTACCACATGGAGATTTCAACACAATCTTCAACATGATTTAGGCCTCATCGTCATCACATCACCTTCTCCCAACGTGAAGTGAAATGCCAACCTTGACTCTCATGTCAAGGTCATCTACCCTAGTAGACCGGACTCTATGGGATTATAATATATATCGGGTGGGGTAATGTAGGCTCTTTAGGTTCTACATTTCTCAGCATACAATCAAGCAAGTAAAACCACAATCTAACTCACAATCCTCAATAACTCATCACCGCTATTTCATCACTTTCCAATCATAATTCCCATCACTGCTTCTCACCACAACCACATCTCATCTCCCCATGATTCACAATTTCACAACAATCACCCATACTAAGGTGATTACTAATCTTACTGACCAACCCAACTACTGAAACAAAGGGATTATGGGTAGTTTACAGTAAGCATCTATGATCACCTGCATGCCCATCTCATTGTACACTTGATTACCCTTCATTGGAGTCATCCACCTCTTTCCCTAACTCTCTCGCCTATCTAGAATCTAACCATTTCAATTATTTGTGAGTACAATATGAACCACATCACATCACATCACATCAACCAATCAATCAATTCAAGTACAACAAATCCAAATCAATTAATTCCATTTCCTAACTCTCTCGAAGTCACTCAATTCTTAATTTTCATTCTAAGTCGAGTTGTAATTCCTCACGTGAAAATTTAAACATCGGCATAGGGTCCTCACCTTTGTGACATCCTAGGCAAATCCCACATCGACAAAGCATGGGGAAGATCCATGGGATATGTGGAATAGTTCAACCTTAACTGACATGAAGCGTTTTGGGGTGTAGTGGTAGGGGTTTGATCTTGAGAGTAAGAGGTCATGAGTTCAAATCCCATCAACACCAAAAAAACAATTTGTGAGGGCTGGGCCCAAAGCGGACAATATCTTGTCAGAAGAGGTTGGGATGTTACAAGTGGTATCAGAGCCTCCCCTTATCCCTCTTGAACCCCGACTTCGTGGTCAAAATCTAGAACTAGTCCTCCAACTCTTTTCGTTATGTACTTTTGTCCAGGAACTCAATAAGTTAACATAATAGTCCAAAGTCCCCATCTACCCAGTTAACCACAGTTAGGGACTAAAATGCATTTCTACATAAGTCATTGTACCACTACACAGACTTAAAGATATAGCCACAAAGTCACTAGGGGTGGTTTGGTTGGTGGAATTGGGTTTGGGAATTGGATTTCAATTCCCAGTCGACTGAGAATTGTAGTGCAGTTATTTGGATCAATTCTCAGTGGACCGAGAATTGAGACCCAATTCCCGGACCCAATTCCCGGACCCAATTCCATCAACCAAACGGTCCCTTAACTTTCGATAATTGCATTTGGTCCCCTTCTTCAACTCTAGCTCTGACGAGCGTGGGCTGTCGCCGCCTCTCTCAAATCCATGCTTAGCTACCCTCTTTACCTCGTTGATGAACCGAAGAACTAATCCCTGAAACCTTCTCTTCAACTATTAAACCTTGTTAGTTTTTAACTGTTTGGTTCGACTAGTTTAAAAGAATTGTACAAGTTTTTAGGGTAATTTTTGAACAGTTTATTTAGATTGTTTTGAAAGTTTATACTTCGTTTTGACAAGCCAATAAACACCTCATTAATAGTATATATTGAAAAAAAAAATTGTTCAATAATTTAAAGCATGCATTCTACAATATTTTCAAATACAAAATTTTCTCGCGATTCATTAATATGAAACAATTCTATTACAATTGTTATTTTAGTTAATAATTGCGTCCAAGACAATTTTTATGACATAATTTTGTATGTTAATTTTTTTTACATGTGCACCCTTCTTAAGAAAAGTTATGACTCCGCCACTGCTATAGCACGCATTCCTTTTCAAGTAAATATACTCACTTTGAGTATTTTTTTTTGTTGCTTGAAATGTATTTAGAGGAATTTATGGGGTCGTTTACTTGAGAGATTTGGGGTGGAGATTTGGGGTGATTTGGGGCTCAAATCTCTGCTCTAGAGATTTGGACAAAATCTCCTGTTTACTTCACAATTAGAGATGGAGATTTGGGGAGGATTAGAGATTTCGAGGTGGGCCCCTAGAGATTTGGGGAGCTTTCTGAAATCTCTACTAAGACCAGAGATTTGAGGGGGTTTGAGAGTTTGGGGCTCACTTTACGAAAATAACTCCAACTAACTTGTCTAATATCAAAACGGAGATGATGAATGAGGCCATTTTGGTCTTTCATAATATGCATATTTATTATTATTTTGTATATTTTTAGAATTCTCTACACCAAATCACCCAAGTGAACATAGCTTTTTGAAATAGCTAGAGAATCCAAAATCTCTAGCTATTTCAAATCTCTAGAGATTTGGAATCCCCTAAATCCAAATCTCTCAAGTGAACGACCCCTATATGTTATGGACAAACAAGAGGTTCTGATTCCAAATGATGGTTATTTTATATATAATATGTTATATATGACATATAATACGTTATATATGACATATAATAAGTTATAACATATAGTCTTGTTTAGAAATACAATTTTTCATTTCCTACACCAAAAGATATAACATATTATATAAATGTATTCAGTGGGAATCTATACGATACAAACAAATACGAGGTGGTGTTCCGAATCCATATAACATATTACTTATTTATTATCTTCGAAAAATAAGATGTACATTCATAAAAAAAAAATCAAACATTTTATATATAATCTAAAATATATAAAATAACATTCATTTGGATACGAAATCTCACCCGTGTTTGTCCGTAACGTATAGATTCCGAAATTGAATTCCCATAGGTCATTATATGTTATATATAACATATTATATATTGTCTAAAATATATAAAATAACATTCATTGGATACGAAATCTCACCCCGTGTTTGTCCGTAACGTATAGATTCCGGAATTGAATTCCCATTAGGTCATTATATGTTATATATAACATATTATATATTGTCTAAAATATATAAAATAACATTCATTTGACTCGGAATCCCACCCCATGTTTGTCTGTAACATATAGATTCCCTTCGAATACGTTGAAAGCAACAATAAAAATACATCAAACTATGTATAATTATACTTGAAAATAAATATGTGTTAGTAATGGGTAAGAAGAATCATAATTGTACTGCAAATAAAGATAAGTCCATTAATATACTGTTTTCCGCGGTGATTTAATATAATTATTTGACTAACTTGTCGAATATTGGCAAATTAACACATGTACGTTAGATTGATTCGGAACATACAGATGATGGAGACACGATGCAGTTTGCATTCTCTCGTGTCCACTCCAAGATAGATGGTGCTTGATGATGGGATTGCGTCATCCATCCCCATCTCAACATTCTTCAGCTTCGACCGATTTCTAATCCCCTATTTCTGGCGATCACTGGTAAATTGATGCCGTCAAAACCCTGCTCGAGGAGAAATTCGAAGACCCGCAACAAGAAGTCGAGAAACGAATACAACGACTGAAGAAGACAGCTAATATCCCCGACCGCATCAGTGGGACCACTGCCAATTTCGCTAGGATGTGGGGCTAGCTTTTCCGTGAGTCCATGGACACTTTCATGTTCGTCACCACCCTCCACATTCTACAGGTGATGTCAGGGGAGTATTCCATATGCACTCACCTAGCAATCACATTGAATGACCATGATACTTTCTCATTAGTCGTTTTCCCCGTGGGCTAGATTGATGCTGACAACTGTCGAGATCTTGTTCTCGCTGATGATGCTTTTATTGGTGGATCGCATCAAGAGGAAAGGATTGTTGGTGACTAGCATGTGTTATGGTAATGGTGGCGAACAGGTTTCTAGGCGTGTCGGCATTACTGGACCAACATGGTTGCATCAGTGATGGAACGAGGTTCAACTTCTTTGTGGGTGGAGCATTACTCCTCCAAGCTGGAGTTGGGCTAGGACTAGGAGGGATCCCATGTCTCTATGGCCCAGAAGCGTTTAAGCTTCCGTCTAAAGCTATGGGAGTGGGGACCGTGGTGACATCGGGGATGATGATGAGATGGTTTATCAACACGAGTTGGGTGTCTGTATACACGTCGAAGGTGACAGTTGATAAGTTAATGTTGCTCTCAGGCGGTCTCAAGCTCATCGGTATCCTGATATGTTGTGGGGTGATGAAGAATCAACCCAAGAGCAAGCGGATACTAATAGATGCAGATTAAGAGACGTCGTCCTCTAGTTAGTTCATCTGCTGAAATATGATCATTTGTAGTAGTAGTAGATAACTAGATATTTAATTAATGTATTAAAAGATTTGGTACAATAATTTTGTCCAATTCATAAACTTATAACATATTATATGTTATATATACCATATTATATATAGTCTAAAATATATATAATAACAATCATTTGGATTCGCCATGAGATGCTGTAAATAATAGGCTAAGTGATGATGAAATCGTGCAATTTATTTACTTGTCCAAGTTTTCCATACTTTCCGGCAAAAGTAATAATTACGGTTAATCATGAGCAATGTATTTCTGGTACATACCGTAACCCAACATGAAGAAGGGGCAATGATGCAACCGCGGCCGTGAAAACCGTGAACTTGTTCGGCAACATGTCACGTGCGGCTGTGAGAAGTGAGAGCATGTTTGGCAACATGTTTTAATCTCGGCTGAGACTTAGGAACTCATTTGTTTAATCTCGTGCCTAATTAATATATTTCTATTGGCTTAGTTTAAAATTTATAATATTGTTATTAGTTTATTATTATATTATTAGTAGTGGCCGAATTAGATTAGAAGTGGGATATTAGTGAGAGATTATCAGGTAATTAGTTTAGGGTGATAATCCATTAATTTAGTTTGTTTATTTTATTTAATTTCTATTGTAATTTAGCTTATAAAAGAAACACGCAGGAGAAGAGAGGAAGGCATGGAAGAAATAAATCATTCTATTAATTTAGTTGTTCTTTTCTTTAAATTTCTATCTTTTCTCTTCATCAATTCTATATTCTGGTTCGTTAAAAAAGCTCTTTTTGTTTTCTCTTTTTTTATAATTTTTGTAAAATATGATTTGGGTGGAAAATGTTTTGCCCGAGTTAAATATTTTGACTAGGAACTTTTATATTCAACTCAATAGGATTATAGAATTAAATTATGACATCATGGTAGTTAAAATCGGGATTCCACGCGGAATCGAAAAATGAGATAAACTCGATCTTTAGTAACTCAAGTATGTAAAATACACAATTTCATCATCATTTGGCCTATTATTTGCAGCATATCATGGAGAATCCAAATGATTTTTATTATATATATTTTAGAGTATATATAATATGTTATAACATATATTCTTGTTTAGAAATAATTTTTTTTTTCATTTGCTAGAATAAAAGATACCCCAAATTGGTGTGGATGTAGAACCAGGTTGCACTAATGAGAGAGTTATGATTTCAAAATTTAGTTATGTCTATATCATTAAAAGACCTTTTAATCAATAGGTAACAACAATCATCTTTTTTCAAAAAATTAAACCTTAATTAAATTCATTTTCACTGGTCTTGTTAGTTTTTAACCGTTTGGTTCGACTAATTGAAAAGAATTTCTAGCACGTATTTCTTTTCAAGTAAATATACCTAGTTTGAGTATTTTTTTTTTTTTGTTGCTTTAAGTGTATTCATGGGAATCTATACGTTATGGACAAACACAGGGTGAGGTTCTGAATCCAAATGAATGTTATTTTATATGTTGTAGATATATAATATGTTATATATGACATATAATGTGTTATAACATATAGTCTTGTTTAGAAATACAATTTTTCGTTTCCTACAACAGAAGATACACCAAACTGATAGGAGCGAGGATAGCTACAACCGCATTATGCCACAAATACAACTTTTGATACTTAAAGATATAACGGACAAAATGTCCATAGTATAGGTTTTAAGTTTATATAGTTATGTTCACTCATTTATTGTAGCATAAATGACCTTTCTATAAACCTAATATACTTTGCCTCTCTTTGGGATTTAGCCTTAAATCTTGTATTTTGTTATTAATATAACTGTAAGTCTTGAATCTTGATGATCGAAGAAAGAACAGGCGAAGATAAAGTCGTAAATATGTTTTATTTTATTTTTTTATCTTTGAAAAATAAGTTGTACTATAAAATGGTGAATCGGTGAAATCCAGGAAAATGGTGTCGTATTTTAGGTGTGTACCTACGAGAAACAGCCAATGAATCCTCCATAGCGTGCTAGTGAGATCTCCGAAATATATATTGGGCCTATGACAAGCCCAAATCCTATCTTGGAGGCCCAATATATATCTGGGAGATCATTGCCAAACTTCAGTTCCAAACAAAATTATTGCCAGAGCTGAGTCCATCTCCATGGCTCCATAGAGTTGCATTTCTTAATCTAAGTAATAATCATTAGATTAGTGCACTTTATATATTATTTGTCGGGTCAAATATTTAAGAAATTATGAACTTATAAGAGTTACATACTCATACTAAAATTTTAATTCGTTACTGAGTGGTTGCAGAGTAGTCCTACGGAAGCCAGTGATGTACTTTTCTGACCAATTTATCACATCACCATTAATACATCATAAAAATATGATTTAAAATTCAACTTAAACTGATTCGAATCTAAACTTAATTCAATCTAACTCACAAAATTTAGTTTTTAACCAAACTTTATGAGATAAATGGATTTATTAGTTTTAGATTTGAATTAGATTGTTGAATTTTGAATTATATTTTTGATGATATGTCAACAGTGACGTGATAAATGGTTGAAAAAGTACACAACTGATGTCAGAAATACTACTCCGTAATCCGTTTCAAGACTACATTGCAACGAAAATAAATCTCACAACTAATTTGTAATTCGAGCTATTAAGAATCTACCGGGTCGTTTGTTTTTTAATTTGAGAGGGATTTGGGAGGTGATTTGGTGGGTCCAGGTGATTTGAACGAAAGCACCCGTTTGGAACAATAAAATGCAAGAGAATTGAAGGTGATTTGAAATCACTTCGTGGCCCAGAAGGGGATTTTGCAGTCCTTTTGAAATCCCCTTGACAAATCTCTAGGGTGATTTGAGTGCAAATACCAAATTGACTTACCTAAAATGTAAAATAAACTAAGTAAGGAAATTAAACTAGGGACATATTTGTCATTTTCTAAATATATTAATTAAATATAATTTTTTCATAAATTAGAATCATTCCCTCGTTTTAAGGTCTATTACCAACCAAACAAGCTATTTACAAAATAGCTTGCTTATTTCAAATCTCTTACTATTTTAAATCACTTTTGACCAAATCTCAAAATCAAACGATCCGTACCATTATTTTACGTCAGTATGTCACTATTAGTACCACTTATATTAAGATTCATTTTACCATTGTTTTAAGTTTGGTTGTACTAGTGGGCGCCCATTGTATTAAGTAATACCATTGGGAATTAACTATATTTCAATGTCTGCATATAACCTCTTCACTTCTTCTTCCTTCTCGATGCACAAATATAGATTACTTATTATCATATTATAATGTACGGAAAATAGCACTTTGGCCTCTCTACTTTGCCGACTTAACAGATAGCCACCCCTATCTGTTATTAAGTTGGCAAAGTAAGGGGGCAAAGTACTATTTTTCCTATAAGTTATTAGGGTGTACTTACATTTATGATCATTTCTGGTTCTACTCAATCGCTTAAGTTTTTATTTAGAGTGTCGCCGTCTAGTAAAATATTATGTAATTTTTTTTAGATTAAAAAATTTATATACAGTATTTAACCTAAAAAAATTTAAGACTTGAAACAAGGGTTTTCATCTACGACACTACCTACTTCATCAATGAGCATTTGTAGAACCTTGTCGATGGCTAGAAATAAAAGTGGTGGTCAGGACGAACAAGACCAACTATGGTTTGTGACAAAAGTTTCTGTACACCTATGTTAAGATAGGTATGCATTTTTATTAAGTGAGTGTAAACGAGTACAATAAAGTATGTATAGAAATATGTACACATGTATAGAAATGTATATAAAGTGCGTAAAATTAATCTTCCCTACATTCACCTATAATCAAAAAATATGTTTAAGTTCACAAAATCACCACCAATTTTTAGTGAGTACAATAATTACTATCAACTTTTTTTTTTCTTTGCATGTCATATTCAACTGATTTTTTGTCAATTTCTTTTAATTATTTGTTTTTACTTTCACTATCATAGCGGTCCATAGCTTTAACTGCAAATTAAGAGGTCATTGATTTGAACCTAATTGTACCCTTATTTATCTTGCAAACGAAATTAATAATTTAATATTTAACACAATTTTAAAATTTCATATTGGCAGTTGGCACTTGGCAACCCATGATACGTATTAGTCTGTAAGATACAGGTATCAGGTAGATCTTGATAATTAATACTTTAATAAGTTATGATAAAATAAAATAAGGACTAAAAATGAATAAACTAAAAGAGCGAGGATCACGAGGAAGGAGGCAGGCAGATAGCGGCCCATCTGGACGTGTCCACAAGTCCACAGGCGGCCTCCATTCATTTATTGAGTACTGGTACAAGTCAATTCTTCCCATACTAGTTCAATACGCCTCCACGTTTTTTCCCATCTAACCGATATGAATGGGATCTTCTGTATGTTACCCATATTAGATCATATGTCACGTGGATAAATTGATTAATGTTTTCGAAATCGGACATGTACGAACGATTCGATTGGTCGGACTTTAATGGGTTCTAGGCTCCCGGCCTTGACCCCATGTCTAGTGTCCGCCCATTGCTAAGAAGTTGCCCTACACCGCTCATCTGCCTTGGTTTGTTGTATGCCTGTAAGGAGTAGGTGGACACTCATTGACATCAAGGGTCACTTAAGCAACAAAACGTCCGCTCTGTCACTCAGGCACCAACTACTTTGCGCCTCACCGAAGACTTGTCAACGTCTAGTCAATACATCCCCTCTGCGTGCCCTAACGACAACCATTTCCCTACTGCCTAGGCCCCATCTAGCAGGCCAGATCAAGCCTCACCAAGGTTCCGCTAGGGGAATGACACGTGAGACTTCGACTCATTTCACGATGGCCTTATAAATATTGAGTCATCCATTCATCTAAGAACACAACACATTCACTAGGACCATGCGTCTGATACTACACACCCTTACGTTGCACACTAAAAGCTATGGACATCCACCCTCAATAAAGAGTTTATCCCAATACTTCTCTGTTATCCGCTCACTCTACGCTTGCACCCTCATATACACCCTTACACATCCTAATTAAGTTCCTAACTCGATCATTCGCCATTCACCTTGCAAGAAACCGCCTTCACAAAGCTCAAGACATATCAATGATATTTCAAACTCAACCTTCATTTGAACCTTTCTATTGATCCACCAATCCAACTAGGCGAATTGTCACCAAAATAATATGATACAATCTCAATTTAATTACCATTTATAATAATTTTGATGGTTGAACCATGTACTATTGCATTCACCAATAATACGATTATGAAAATGATACTGTAATGTAAATAATAACCATGAATCAAACATGAATCAAACATGATTAATCAACCATCTTTCTTTTGACATTTTTTATACAAAAGTACAGATTTTACATAATTATACGATGTTCTAAAACAAGCAATTTTGGCAGTAATTAATTAATTAATGTTGAGCAAGGCCAATTAAACATCTTCTGGCTGATAATAATTCTGACCCTCGTCCAAACCGATAAGGTCCAAATACGACCACGTACTATGATTTGGATGTTTGGATTCTACTCCACTAAACCCACCATTCCAAGTGGCACCTTTTTCCTCTTACCTTCTTCATTTTTCATTCTCTTTTTTTAAATGTTTGCAAAATATCCTCTTTTTTGTAGTACTAGCTTTTTTTTTTTTTTTTACAGAGACAGCTCCTTTCGGAGATACGGAGACAGCAAGCACAAACAAAGAATTGAACATCAAGTCCCAACCCGGGAAGTCATGTCTACCTTCACGACTCTCGGGAGGTTAATCAGGGCCATATGAGCCACGTAATGGGCGGCCCTGTTACCTGAACGGCGAACCGTCATGAAGCACCAAGTTGGAGCTGGAATCCTCATGGGAAGGATCTCTCTTGGAAAGCAACAGATCACCATCCCTTTCCAAGTCAACCTACAAAAAATCAGACGAAAACACCCACAATATGCGTCCCAAAAAAAAGAAGTTCTTAACACAAAAAGGATGAATATACCTGGATAAGGAGTGACATCCTACCAGCTCCTGTTTAGTCAAAGACATTTCAAATCATTTAAATAAAATGAAAACGCACATCCAACTGTTGAAGAGAATCAACAGTAGACAAAAGAAGCATTTGCTACACACCACCCACGCGACGAGGCCTCTTGAACTCCGAAAGTAGCATCAACAACAAGTGATAAAGAAGAAACATGAAGAAAAATAAAGAGAAAATAATAAAGAAAAAGTAAAAAGAATAAAAAATGAACCAAAAAAAAAAGAAACTGAACACGAGAGAAACTTCCCCGTAAATTGTAACCACCCGAAAACCACCCTTCGCTGGAGAACCGTATCTCCCCCAACTATCGAATGGAACTTCACCGGAAACAGCCTGCCGTCCCTCCTCTCACGCCATCTCCGCCATCGATTCGTCTCCCGCTGCATCGAACGGATATCTGAAATTCGAATTCGGCCCATCGTCAAACACCCAGCTTCCTCTTCGCATGCTTCCGTTCCGACTCCGAATGGCAGATTCTCTTTCTCCGTCACCCTTCCTTCATCTCTCGCCATCTCCCAATCCAGTCCCTCACCATCTTCGGCCGACTCCTCCTCCTCGCGGCCACCACCGACATCAACTTGTATGGTTTTTTCTCCACCACCGACATCAACTTGTAGCTAATTACATATACAAAATATTTAAATGTCATACAATAATTAATAAATGAGAACAAAATTTAAAAGAAATATGGACTGAAAGATCAGCAAAATGTGAGTATTTTTTTTTTTCGAAGTAACTCTTAGCGGGAGATACTATAAATCGTAAATTATTCTTAGAGTTACAAAAAATTTGAGTATATTTACTCAGTCATGATATCAACAACGAATAAGTCCTAAGATATTAGAATGCCTAAATTTCTTACCAACAACCAATGAAAAAATAAAAATTTGAAATGTATACAAAGTGTAATTCGATAATACGAGCTTATGATCTCGCTAGTAAGACTGTTGATCAGTGGAGTTATAAATATCGAGGCAGAAATCTTAAATTTAAATCTCAATTTCTTCATAAATGATTCGAAAGAGACAAAATTTAATTTAGAGATGATACGATGTATTAAGCTCGGTTAGAAGAAATCACACTCAAAACATGGTGGATTAGACCCATATGGATCAAGTCCTCAAATTTTATTTTTTGATGAATAAGATCCTCAAATTTAATTATACTCCCCCCAATTTTCAACCCAAAACCCCTATAAAGCTCTTGCCTTTTCTCTCCCCACTTTCCTCATTACCTCTTTCTTTCTCCCTCCTCTCAACCCCAATTCATCCCCAAAGCTTGACCAAGAACCCCCAAAAAGCCTGTATAAACATTCGAAGATCCGATCTTTCATCGATTTGAGCTCCTGGGTTATACTTATTCTGCCGCCATCTTCAGAAATGGCGCTGCAGCTGTTCTTCACAGTAGCTTTCTCAGCCGTGCCTTTGACTCTGTACATTCCGCCGGTGAGGAGCTTGAACATGTTCGTGGAGACGATGGAGGAAGTGGTCAGAGAGTCTAGGGTTTACACTGTTAGGTACTACCCAACTGCCAGGCACGTCTGGTCAAGGCTCTGGAACAGATTCCTCTGCCATCTCAGATTCCGCTAAGTAAGCTCTCTGCAATCAATCATGAATCGCCATCAAGGTCAAAGAGATGATAACCCATTAGTATTACCCATATAGTCTGTACATTCTCTCCAATTTTTTGCTTCCTCTAATTGAAGAAAGTGGAAATGTTTCTCTTTCTTGTTGTCTTTGTTGTTTTGATTTTGTGGTGAGATTCTTGTAGAGATCACGATGATCAATGATGAGTTCTGTGACCTTTGTGCTATTGAAATATTGAGATTTTTGTTTGGGGATATGGAGTTAGTTAAAGCTGGAAATCGCAGATTCTAAGCTTCTTTGAAACCAGCTAGTGATTTTAAGTTCATATAAACTGAAACCCAGAATTAGAATGAGGCAAATGAAGCAAGCAATCCTGCTGCAGGCTTTATTTTTTCTCAGGTGAGATCGTGGGGGGGTCAAAGAAGACAACTTGGATCATCAGTTCTTTGACTAGGTTCATTGAATCTAATATTTCAGCTGATGAACTTGAGGGGTCCTCACTGAAAAGTCGGTTTAAATTTCCAGGAAAAGAGTTTCTATGTCGACCAAGCAAAGAAGAATGGTGCTGATGAAGTTGACTAGTTTTTATCTACCTAAATGCTGTCTCTTTATTAGGTTCGTTGAATTGGTGTTATCTGTTAACCGACCTGTTCCTGGCTACTTTGAGAAGCTTCTCGGCCTGCACTACAACAGAACTGCCTAACAGCAGATATTTAACCGGGTTTAATGGCTGGTTTACCGGCGGTTCACAAAATTGTTGTTAATCCGTTTCTCATCGGACGGAATAACAGGGGTTTATGAACTTCTGGTAAACTGTTTAACAGGGGTTTCAACCTCTCCTAATCGACAATTAGAACCCCTCCTAAACAGTAGTTATGTTGTAGTGCTGGTACACCTTGTTTCTCGGACTGATACAACTTGACACACTCAGTACATGTGACACGATTACAATACGACCGTGTCCTCCGTCAGTGATATTGGATGGCCATATCTTGATCCCGTGTGTCCGTAAACCTCAATCTTGAAAAATCCAGCCATCCAGGTAACATATATTGTAACAACTTTGGAGTAATTTTTGTATCCCTTGTGGGGTTTCTTCCAGTCATTGCTTTGAAAATGATATGGTCGATGAATGTGATGGGATGAGATTAGACATCGTTGAAGTCCTTGGCCAAGCATTTCCTAAAGCCTTATCCTTTTTCATTGGCAAGTTTGGCTGGCATAGTATACCTCTTTACAACAATCAAACTTGTGATCTTTTACTGAAAGAGTAAAGGTGCAGAACTAAAAACTATATATGTCCTGAAAAGAAAAGAAAAGATTGATGGTAGTTTGATTATGGGAAGAAAGTAGTGGATTACAGATTGTCATGCTCTATAACTTGAGCTCCCCTCCAATCTTCACCAGGCTCCACAACAACAGGAACCAGCATTGCAGCAGGTCCTGTGCAGATGAAATGGTGTTTTTGATCACCATACTTTTCTGAGAATGGTCCTGGACTTGACAAATAGATGTCTTCAAAATCACCCATCCTAATCACCCTGAAGAACAACTCCTTTCCCTGCATAATAGTACATACTAATCAATGATCCATGACTAGGTAGGAAAGGAAAGATCAATGATCCATAAGTTGAAGAGTTATTAATTACCTGATCAAGTGTCTCAAATTTGGATGGTGGGGTGTTATAGAATTGCTTCAATCTCTCTTCAGGTGGAGCAGCATAGATTCTGCTAAGCCTGTGGTTGAGCATTGTGAAGGGTATATCCTGAACTTTCCAGGAGCCAGGTTTCTCCTCAGGTTCAAAGAAGAAATCAAAGAGACCAGGGGAGTCAGGCTTCATGGCTTCATCCGGGGTTATGATCTCGAAAGGAGAAGACAGTGGTGGGTGTGTGCAGTAGGTACATGCTCGAAGGCCTTGGATGGCGGACTTGGCTCGATATTTGAACTTGAGGTGACTCAATATAGCACTTGTCAAAGTCACAGGCTTGACACCATTGTTCTTCACTATTACTGCTGTGGCGATACTTACTGGATACAGTGTGACTACGTATGTCATCTCAAGCTTCCCAGTTGTGCACTCTAATTCAACCTGGACGGCATCGATGGCATCCGAATCCACTCCCTTGACAGACCATTCGGAATCGGTGACAAGGGTAGGTTTTGAAGATGAAGAGACATGATCATACACAACCAAACCAATTCCACCTTTGGATTTCTTTCCATCGCCAGTTGGTGGAATCGTGTAAAGAATCTCCTCAAATCCATCATCTTTCCAGTACACTTTTGGCAAGTAGGAAGTGATATGAGCATCTGGAATCTGGAGCTTCAAGGAGCTTCCATTTCTGACTGTCAGTTCAACCAGTGGGACGTTGTTGTTGGATTCTGAGAACTTGATTCCCTTTCTTCCAAACTTCTCTTCAAGAGTGCTGCCACTGTCTGAAGTGGTTGGAATGGAAGTGGTTGTAGAGAGTGAAGTGGCTCTCACTATACCTGGTTTTGGAACCGAGAAAGAAACAAGGGAAGCCATGGATCCAGGAGAGCAAACACAGAACAGAAACGAGTGTGAGCTTATAGACAAAACTGTAATTTTGTCATTTCTGTTCTATTGTATGGCTGTCTGTTTGCTTTATCAACACTTATCTTTTATCTTCTCTTCTTATGGACCATTCGAATTCCCATTTCTCATCCCTTTTGCTCTTATTTCAATACCAAGTTTTAATTGTTTCATAACAGCAACGTTACAAACACCACAGCAGCTAGTTCCAAACTTTTGCTTCCTCTCTAGATGAAGAAAGTGGAAATCTTTCTCTTTATTGTTGTTACTTTTGTTTTGATTATGATGAGTTCTGTGGCCTTTCTGCTATTGAAATATTGAGATTTTTGTTTGGCGCTATGGAGTTAAAGTTGTTAGTAAACACTAAAAAAATCAATTCAGAAACCTCTCTCAACAACTCTATTGGGATGCAACGGTTCTTCACGCTAAAAAGTGCAGATTCTAAGCTTCTCTGAAACCAGTGATTTGTAAGTTCATATAAACTGAAACCCAGAATTAGAATGAGACAAGTGAAGCAAGCAATCCTACTGCAGACCTTTATTTTTCTCAGGTGAGATCGTGGGGGAGGGTCAAAGAAGACAACTTGGATCATCAGTTCTTTGACTAGGTTCATTGAAAAGTCAGTTTAAATTTCCAGGAAAAGACTTTTGAATGTCGACCATTTGCAAAGAAGAATGCTGCTGATGAAGTTGGCTAGTTTTTATCTACTCAAAGGCTGTTTCTTTGTTCGGTTCGGTTCGGTTGGGGGATAAGATTTTATGGTTGAGTCATGAGTTGAATTGGTGTTATCTGTTAACCAACTTGTTCCTGGCCGCATTGAGAAGCTTCTGGATGTCATTTCACAACTTCCAATTATTAAATGAGTTGGAGATTAGATATTCTAACTATGCATAAATAAAGAGTTATGGAGCCCATTGTGGATTTGGAGATCTGGAAGAAGAACAGTAGCTATCACTCCTTGGTTGCTTTTTTTAGTAACTAGTTTTGAACCCGACCTGTCGGTCGGAATTTTATTTAATAATAGTTATCATATAATATTTTTATTTCTTGGAAGCTATTAGATTTAGGAGTGAGGAATGGTACAAATATGTTTCATTTCAAACGTATGCCTATACTTATTTATATTTAATCGAAAAGTAATCTATACCTATTTAAATACAAATTCATATCTGTGTCGCGAATCCAAAAATCAGTGTCTAATGAGAATCATATATCCATATTCAAAATCATATCCATTCCATGAAAATCTCCAAGATTGTTCGAGTCACATTCTTTTTCCTTAGTCAGATACCATCAACCGCTTTAGGCAATCAATACACATATAATCAAAATCATATGTTGGAACATCAAGCACGACCAAATTTATATTTTCCTTGTTTCCCCAAGTATCACGGGTTACCCAATGCCTTCAACCCAATTAAGTGTCTTGACCATTATTAACACTAAATTTCTAAAAAGTTTAATATTATTTTCTTAAATATTTCTATAAATATAATTTTTACTCAAATCTTACTTGAGGTGATTAAAATTTATTGCCAAAAGACACTTATAAGTTTGCAATGGAATAAATTCATAATTTAAATTATTTGTCACTTGACTAACATGTCTCCTATTAAACTCAACACGAGACTACTTAGCTTGTGTAACTCCTCAATTTCCAACCAAAGTACAAAACCATGGAAAAAGTAAATAATTTATTTAAGTACATGATAATCACCGTCCAACCTATTGATAATTCAATTCAACTGGCCACAACATATATAACTCGTATAATCTTATTAACTTGTTATCTAGTGGACCATACTTCTGATAAATCAAAATACTCCAATGCTATAGATACTTCTTCCACAAATTTCAAAAATAATTCTTTCTAATATGAAATATGATCGAACTTGATTCATGGCCAAAATCCATGAACCCACAAATATAAAAAAAAAAAAATTTGTAATGATATATCGATTGAATAATTATAGATCTATAGATTAATTTAAATAATTTAAAATTGGAAAATTATGCAACACAGATACCTCCAAAAGTGTCTATGATGATTTATTATCAAGTATTTAATACTTATTTATTATTATTATCGTCATTTAACCATAATTGATTTACATTTTATTAAATAATTATTTCTATTTCTATTAAGTTATCAAGATTTATAAAATATCATGTTATTATTTTTCATGTCTATAGTTATAAATATAAGTATATGACTATAATAAGTGAATGATTATTGTCGATGTGAATAAAAAAAGTGTTTGAATAAAATTTATGCATTTAGAAAAAAATATAATAATTTTTTATAAATTATTATAATTTATAACTATTTTCACATATTAGTTTGTGTTAAGATAATATAGTTACCTAAAAAAAAGATAATGTAGTTTAACATTTTTTAGTAAGATGTAGTTTAACATTTTTTAGTAAGATGTAGTTAACATTTTTAGTAAGATGTGTTAACCTTAATGTAATTATAATTTCATTCATAGGTGTTTAATTTGAGACATTCAATATTTAATGAAAAGAAAGAGAAATAATTGAATTTAGATTTAAAAGTTGAGTGATGATGTGAAAATTTGTGTGAAGGGTTCTATCCTATGTGTCAAAAGCAATTATACCATGCAATCATTATGATTATTAAGATTAAGAAGATTAGAAACTCATTTCATTTTTCTACCAATCCAATTAACCAAATTTGCAATCTGCTTAACTCACCTATTTGACTGAGAGTGTGCGGTATTAGACGTGTGGTCCTAATATGTATCGTGTACTTTGTTGAATGGTTGGCCTCGTATTTATAGGATCGCGATGACGTGATCTATCCCTCCACGTGTCATACTCTGAGTGGTATCTTGATGGAAGTCTCATCTCGCCCGTTGGATGAGAGGCTACTTTGTAGGAGAATGGGCCGACATCACATCTTGCAGAGAGAGAAGGTATCCTCTAAAGGATAACTTGACAAGTCTGTGACGTGTTGTAGGGTGGTTGATGGCTGATTGACAGGGCGAGCGCCCCTCTGTCTGAGTAGGAATGTTAGTGGGTTGTCACACTCAGTCCCATCAGGCATGGGAGCATCAAGACGGACAGCTCGGTGGCTGAGGACAAACACAGCAAAAAGAATTTCAATACTACAATTTTCCATTCACAATCAAAACAAAACCATCTAGCAGCCTGAAAAAGAACACAACAAACTTATATAAGTTATAAGATCCTAAGAAATCCGCACATCATCCGGATTACCAGTGCAAACATTTTGACCATTCTATTCTTCTTTTCCCTATGCTTTCTTTTCCTGCTTTCTAACTCTTAATCCTACCCTCATAATTGACTACGAGTTGTGGCAAAAACCCCGCACTTTTCAACTCCTCTCTGCCTACTAAAATCTCTACATGTGGAATACAAAAACCAACAAACAAAAAAGCTGACTAAATGAAAGACTTGAGTAGCAAGCAAGCAGCCTTCGATGTTCTAGTCCCTCGATTCCTCGCCAAATACTTCGTTGTTGCAGACCGGGCATACCTGAAACAAAAGGATTTGATGATGTTAGTAAAGAGATCAGAATGGCTAAAATTGCAGAGCAGCAACTTGGAGAATAGGAAAGTTTGAAGGGACCTTGTTGATCACAAGCCATTTGGTGATGCATTCGGAATGGTAAGTGTGTTTGCAAGGCAGTTTAGTCTGCTTCTCCCCTCGTTTATATCTCATTTGGCATATCACACACCTGTATAAAGTTCCGACATTTTTCAACAATGAGGGCACATAGATACAAGAAGATTTCGACTGTCGAATTTCGACATTTTGACTTACCTCTCTCCCGACTTCTTCCTCGAGAAGAAGCTCCCAAACTTGCATTTGGATGTCGGCAACATACTGATAAGTTCCTCAGATAGACCTCTACTCTCAGTTCCTACTGCCTCACCCAAGTCCAGTAGCTCCTGCAAGCCACACGGTATAATGAGACTCAACAAGCAAGAATAGGAGGGGGTATTCGAGCTTAATGTAGGACTCAACGATTCAACTACATGCATTTGCGGGATTCTGTGACATCACGATACTCTATGAATGGACATTTTTTACACTTCAATCTAAGTATAGAATAGGGTATGAAGCAAACCTCATAGGTCATGTTATCTGGATCAACATCATCCTGCCAGAGGTCCTACCAGAATACACAGACAAGCCTGAATTTTTACAGCATAAGAAATGTCAAGAACCAAAAACTTGATTGGAAAGTGAGCTTCTTTACCTGGGGACTACTGCTGCCTGGATTATCTGTAATGCCTACAAAATCAGAGTTTACAATAGAGCACAGCTATGAGCCTCAAAACAGCCTTCCAAACTGGTACGTAGAAGTTTCAGGACTCAAATATAAACCATTTTCTAAAGCAGCTTGAATCTATGGTGCTTAAGAAGTCCAACAAGGCATGTGATAAAAAAGTTGTTCAAAATGCAACTATGGTCGAGACGGATTGACTCACATTCTTCAGGTATAGAGTGTAAATCTGCAATCACTTCTTCTTCGGAATGCACTTCTGTAGTTGTGGGGTCTTCAGAATTTGCCTCAGATGGGTATTGCCAAGCTCTCCTGCTAGTGCTGACATCCATTCTTGGTAGATTCTCATTAACTTCATAAGGGTCATAATAAGAAGTGCTCTCTGATCCAGAATATCCGTATTTATAAGCATTTGAATTCATCGACCAATATGAATTGTCCTGCACCTGACAATTCAACTAAAAGTCTTTAACAGTTGGTTCATCAACATCCAACCATAGAACAGAATCACAAGTACTAAACTGCATAGTCTCGCTAGCCACAAAAGTCTTAAACTTTCAGAAACTACTCTATGATCACAGCATAGCAAACCAACTTTTGATCCGAAATTAGCAACTTACATGATCATGGATCTGTCCAGTATGACCGTAATTGACAGGCACTTGCGTGTAACCATCAAAGAATTCCATGTAGCTTTCAGTTGCGGTGTAAGGGAATTCATTGTTGATGTAATGCAGCTCCGTTTGCCTATTATCATTCATCTTTGATCCGCTATCAAGGATAAGAATTCAGGAAGGACAAACCCTGTGAAAGAATGAAGTAAACAAAGATCCAATCAATCAGTTTTAGTTCGGAGGAAGGAGCCTGAAGAATGAAGCTATGCTCTACACAAGGAGACAGAAACTCCTTCAGCAAATAACATTCTTTTGGCCACGTTTCTTACAAGGTTTCACAACCCTCTTCTGTTCAAAGCAGCCTCAGTACCAGCACAGTTTCATTACTCGGCATCAACAATGCCGGACCGTCCAGAGATTCAGATCAAAGCATTGACTAAAGAAAGCCCTGCATAAATTTAATACTTCGTAGTTCATTCACTGACAATTTCCAAGGCTTTGTGCACATTAAAAGTTCACTGGGAATACACGACAGCATTAGCATTACTCGGTAGACCATGTACTCTGTTATATAAAACCAGTTATTATAGCTTTGACTGAGAGGTTCTGGCATCAAATCATGTAAGTAATGGTACAAAAACCAGTTATGAACCATACTATCAAGTATCAAAACCACAACCTTCCAACATTGCAGCTCAAAAACAAAAAGAGCAGACAGACAAACTGTATATTCTACAATAAGGGCTCCAACACAAAGAACAAAGCTTTCAACTTCCATGACCACAAAATGCAACTTCCCATTAGTTCTTCTTGGAAACTAAACACAAAAGTTAGGATCTTTTCTGGTGGGTGGTCTGTGTTTAACTGATAATTTCTACATTCTGTAAAGCTCTAGTGGCACTAACCTGTAACCTCAAACCCTCAGGGCACTTCCTCCCCAAAAATTGTGCAGGGAAGCAACAACCTGCCAAATAGAAGAACAACCCAGATGAAGACAAAGCAGAACCTAACGAAAATTCAAGGGATCTGAACCAGAAGTGAGACATTATAGCTGAAATACAAAGATGAAGAAGCTAAGAAGCAAGAAGATACTAAGACACACCCACCTTGAGAAGGAAGAAGAAAGAGAAATGGGAAATGTGAAAGCCGTGGGAGAATAGAATAGAAGAAGAGGAAGAGTGAAAATGTGGAATACTAAGAAGGGAAGGGTTTGGTTTGGTGCTTTCTTGTGGGTTTTGGGTTCTGTTTGAGAGCTGATGAGTGCTGCTGAGGGCTCACTCTGGCTCTCTGTGGCTCTGTGGCTGTGGGTGCAGTGCAGTGCAGTGAGTAGTGTGTGTTTTGTCTTTCTGCAAGAGGCCGCTTTTTAAGCTGCTTTGCTTTACTTTTTACCATTTGGATGAGAGAGAGAGAAAGAGAAAGACTGAAAAAGGCAGCAGCTTTGCGCTTAATGCGGCATCGTTTTCCCCGTTTAGATGGGCTATACCAATTATCAAACAAACATACCAACGTTTTTTTAAATCTCTTGTGTCCAATGGTTGAGTAGAATGAATTGGTAATGCGGTTGTTTCAATACACGTTCATCCTCTGACTCTGCTATCAGCTACCGGTTTGAATTCAAAAGTAATTTTTTTTTTTTTTAGTTTTCGGGGTTGGAGATAATTTCTTATTTTTTTAGACAAAATCTTAGATTAGGTAGGGTTCTATATTTATGTTTCAAAATTTTACCCACATTCTTACATAACACTTCGGTTACTCCATCCCTTATCTCTTCTATCATTTTATCAATGACCCATCATTCGTCTCATTGATATCTCATTTCTTCTCTCTCATTTCGTCTCGTTAGAAACTTACGAGATCTATCTTTCATCTGCTTTCGAGTCCATAAAATTGTAACAACTCACATATTTTTTTACTGCAATGCCAATAGTCTTTTTTAACCGTGAGCAATTCCAATAGTTGCAAACCAAGTTCGCCACTATCCAATTTACATGTTATATTCCTTGGGGATTACTATTTTCATACGTTATTATTCATGTTAACTTTCGTTCTCATTAATATCTCAAGTGATATTTTCACATTAAATTTAATTTAACTTCACTTAAGTCTGATTCACATTAAAAAAAAAAAACATTTGGAATTGTTGAATAATGAGCTATGTGGCCATGATAGTCGCATAGACCAAATTCAAATGTAACAAGGCTTAAAGGAAGAGTTGTTACATGTGAAGTATGGAAACTTCTCACACATGATGAACCTTAGCCCCCTACCATGCCCACTTCTTTCAAATAAGATCCACAACTCAGCCACTCAGTTCAGATTTCATACCTTGGTTCGCCTCAATTGTTCAGCCCGGTTCACATTAATGCGTGGGAAGAGGATAAGAAAGAATAGATAGAACATATTGAGGCTAATAAGCCATGATAGTACCTTACGTTTGGGGTATTAACAAATTAGTACCCATCGTTTAAAAAATAATGTGCGTGTATCTTTTCTATGACATTATAACACATTCATCCAAAACTCATATTTCATCCAAAGTATGACATGGCAGTTGAGTCATATAGCTTACTCAGCAAAAAAAAATTATTAAAATATTTATATTAATTAATTTTTATAAAAAAATATTCTTTTTTAATTTCTCCTATCTCTCTCATCAATTCCTCTCCCCCTCTTCTTCTTTCACCAACACCAAATTTTCCTCATCCGATCTCCCCAAGACGACCAATTGCTCTATTTTGTACTCTGCCTCACACTCTACGACTCTTCGATCTGAGTTTCCCACCTCTGTTTCCACTCTCCTCTTGGATCCATCCCTTTGTTGAATTGCTTCCCAGTTGTGAATCCCAAATGGAACCCAGATGTCAAATCTCTATCGTAATCAGCTCTGCTATGAGGATTAGACAGCGTGTTGTAAGCCTCATGTACTCTCAGAAACTGCTTCGTGTGCTCCTCTGCCTTCTCCGGCGGGGAAACGTTTGGGTGGTACTTCCGGGATCCCTAACAGGTTGTAGAAGCTTGTGTGGTTACATAAAGGTTGCTGCTTTCGGCTGCAGATGCTCTGATTGGAGTGATGAGACGGCGAGATCGTCAGAGGGAGAAATTGGCGGTATGGGAAGTGAATGCGAGATTGTGGGAATTGGAAGTGAAGGAGGGTGTCACGACGGTGAGTTGGGGATCGGTAGAGATGATTGATTCACCAAAATTTGGTGTTGGTGAAAGAAGCAGAGGGGGAAAGGAACCGATGAGAGAGATATGAGAAATTAAAAAAGAATATTTTTTATAAAAATTAATTAATATAAATATTTTAATATTATTTTTGCTGAGTAAGCTATATGACTCAACTGCCATGTCATACTTTGGATGGAATATGAGTTTTGGATGGATGTGTTATAAGGTCATAGAAAAGATACACGCAAGTTATTTTTTAAACGATGGGTACTGATTTGTTAATACCCCAAACGTAAGGTACTACCATGGCTTATTAGCCGAACATATAGAAGTATCGAGAATTGCTCGTAGAACTACATACTTTTTTTTTTGTGGGAAACGGCACCAAAGTGCATTAACTATTAATCAAAACAACATGGGGTTAAGTAGGCTTGGCAAACGGACCCAGTTAATTGGGTACCCACCCAAAACCCACCCGGTTTGGGTTGATTGTACCCGGCCGTCTTGGGTATTTGGTGGGCCCGGGCTCAACCCGTACCCGGCTAACACGGGCAGCGGTGGGTATTGGGCTTATGGTATTCGGCCCCGTTACCCACCCGATGGGTACCCGCAACCCTGAAACGTTGCCGTTTCATTGAACATATATAATCTGAGCTGAGATTTCCGGTTAATTGGCTGGCTGCTTCATTCACCCTATAGTGTTGCTGCATTGTTTGAGTTTCATAATATTATTTTATGTACTTTACTTTTACAGAATGATGTTTGAATTTCATAAACTTGTTTCCTACAATTTTGTTTGAATTTATTAGACTTTTTGATATTAGTATTACATTCTTTTGACTATTATGAAAGAACTGCTCATTTACTCTTATCTTATGAATACTATTTCAGAATTTCTGTCGCTTTTTTCGTCCGAACATTCTCATGTCGGGTATTACCCGCGAGACCGGGTAAACCCGTTCACCCGATAGTGGGCGGGGATGGTTCCAGATTTTTACCCAATTAGCTTGGGCGGGTGGGCACGGGTAAAACCCGACCATTAAACGGGTGGGGATCGGATACACCAAACCCGTCCCCGACCCGCCCGTTTGCCAAGCCTAGGGTTAAGACACCTCAAGAGAGTCGGTACAAAAAAAATGACCATAACCCAGATTGGCTAGGTGATCGATAGCAGGATTACCTTCACAATCGACACCCCGACATTTCATTACTCATTAGTATGGTTCTTACGAATTCAAGATTTAAAATATTGTAAATTTAGAATTGTGTAATGTTGCACCCCATATTCTCCAAATCTCGACTAAAAAATGAAATTATATCATGAATTTTTTAGAATCTTGGATTTTGCTTCTAGAAAGTGTTCATATTGATCCAAAACTAATTTGTCAAAGAATTTGTTGTAATAAAAAAAACCAATATTTTACCAACTCAACTTCAAGAAGAATACAGCAACAGTTAGTAGACCAAATTACAGAGAAAGAACAAAGAATCCTGGGAAATTAGATCCATAATAATAAGTAAAGCAAGTTTTGAGATCATGGTCACATTAAGCAAATTCAATCTTTCAAACAAAGCAAATAACAATCCCCAAGAAAACACTGAGAACACGAAATCGTATGAAGATTATGGCTCACTGAATCAAACATCCGATATGGCACATTAGGCCACAAACTATAACAAAAGTATGAATCTTTCTCAATCCAAAATTCCCAAGCATAAGCATTTAGGTTCAGGGGGGCATCAATCCCCCCTAGCTCAACAAAAAATTGTAATTATTAGACCAATCACATCGTCTGCAAGGATAAAGTTGTCCCCCCAGGATATGATAGATTTTCATCAACATCTAATGAAGACTGGCTAAATGAAACCTCCAGATTTAACCGCTCCCGGATCCGTACTTCTTGCCAAAAACAATTAACTGCAGTTTGTCATAACCGGCAAGCACACCAGCACCTGCAACGCACGGAGGATGTTAGCACCAGCACCCTTGAAGAGCGACTTGGTTCCCTCGTTCTTGACAATCTGCTTGAATGCATCGAGGGAGCTCTTGTACTTCACGGCTTCACCGGAGGTCATCATCATTCTTCTGCGGACAGTGTCAATTGGGTAGGATGCAAGACCAGCACCATTGGTGATCAGCCATCCGAGGGCAAAGCTAGCGAAGAAGCTATCCTGCAATTACCAATCATGCAGTACAAGAACTGTCAGCAACAGATCCACAGCTGAAGAATAAAGGCCTTAAAATAGTAAGAATATGTTACTGACCTGCAGAGTTCCGACCAAGAGAACTGGCTTCAGAGAGTCGTACATTCCGAAGTAGAGACCACGGTACACAATGATTCCAACACAAGAAATGTTGAACCCACGGTAAAGCCCGGCAATACCATCTGAGGCCAAGGTCTTCTTGTAGACATCAACCAGACCGTTGAATTGCCTCTCACCACCCTTCTTTGCAGCCTTGGCATCATTGGCCAATCGGGTTCTGGCGTAATCCAGAGAGTAAACAAACAGAAGGGAAGAAGCACCAGCAGCACCACCAGATCCCAAGTTACCAGCAAACCACTTCCAGTAACCATCCCTGTCCTTCTTGAAGTTGAAGAGTCTCTTGAAGTAATCCTTGAAGGCAAAGTTCAAGGCCTGCGAGAGATAAAAATAAAAAGCTGAGTACGGGAAAGTGTTTAGAAGTTAATACAACCAAACAATATGCACAACTTTGCTGACCTGAGTGGGGAAGTAACGGATGACATTAGCAGTGTTACCCCTCCACAATGAACCAAATCCTTCTTCTGCGATTGTTCTCTTGAAGCACTCACCGATACCTTTGTAGGGCTGAGCAAGCCTTCCAGTCTTGATCATCTCATCCTGGTTTTGAATCAAAAGCTTGACACGCTCAATAGGAGCAGCAGCAGTTTTTGAGACGGCTGCAGAAACTCCTCCCATGAGGAAATCAATAGCAAAGCCAGCTAACCCTTTCTCAGCGGGAGCCTGAATGAGAACAGAAGATCCAGAATATGGAACAAATGAAGAGGCAGTTGAAGCTCCACAGTACTGGAATGCGGCATTGGAGTAGTTTCCATATGCACGCCTTTGGGACATGGCAGGCCTCTGGAAGGCACCAGAGTACCTCTGAACGTCCTGGGAGACGAGGTACTGACCAGCAACCTTCTGCATGACTGTGGGATGTTGAACTTGATCAACCATTGTCACTCTCCCTGAATAGACAAACAAAATCAAAAGCCTTTATTAGATACACATTCAAGACAACTTAGTACAGAATTATTCTGGATGAACACCAAAAGATTAGCAGCACACCATGGATTTCAGACATAAATATCGATGCAGACGTTGTAGTGCAAAACAGCGTAACATAAGCATATTAAGGTACAGAATCAATCCTTAAAGATGCATCCGCACACCACAATTTCACATCAACAAGCAGTCAACGCTAGCAAACAATAATGACAGTAAGATTTCACGATTTCACATTTAATCAGGCAATCAAAACCAAAAAAGACAAATCAACAAAAGAAAACAACTTGAAGCAAGAGTCTTTAGAGCTAACAAACGGACCACCACCAGAACCGAAGCAATTTAAACAGAAATTTTCATTCATCAAAACCAAGCAATCCAAACAGAAATCTTCATTCATCAAACAGAGATAGCTCTAAGTTTAATTTATTCGGATGCCACCACAAAAAAAGAGAATGCAAACAAGATTTCACAATCAAGCAGATACAAATCAGATAATCATCAATAACAAAGCCCACATCATATTACATTGTCAAATCTCCATGATTATTGGAGCACAGATCAGGACCGAACAATAGAAATAATTATCATGCTCAGAGATCTAAAACGCATAAAAAACGACTTGCTTGACAAAGAAAAATGATCCAAAATCAGAGTTGATAGCAATCGCGAGTCAGTATGCAAATCTCAGCCAAAATCTCATCGTCTGGCATCGATCTGACCATTGGCTACCAGATCCAAGACCCAGAACAAGTCACCAACACATGAAATCAACAGAAGCATTGTACACGAACAGATGAAACAGAACAATAAAAAGCAATACCAGATCTGAGAGTAAAAGCTACTGATTAAGAAGTAAACAACAAGAACCAAGTTCCTAACCTGGAAACGCAGTTAAGATTCAGACGCAGAGGGAGAGCTTGAACAAGCGCGGAGATAAATTGGGAGAACTGAAGGCTGCGTACGACGAAGCTAAGCTACGATTGGGGGTTTTATTGAGCTGACCTAGGGAAACTCCCACTAGTTGGATAGTGATAAGGTAGGATGCGGAGTTGGGTCTCTAACGATGCAGACGCGGCCGCTACCGTTGATTTAGGTTTTTTTTTTTTTCCCCAAGAAAAGAGTTATGATTTTTATAGTAAAATTCACTACTCGATTATGAAAATAAAGTTTTGAATCACTTGGATTCGACCGTTATAGACAAAATAAACTACATAGAAAGGGGGAATACTACAATGAGGTTAACCAATCTGGTGGTAGACGATTATGACGCATCAACTTGGTTACTCGGTCAGCCTGGAAAACACCTCCTCTCCTTGCATGTTGGATGAATACATTTCATGTGCGAGTAAGAACAAGGTGAATCTTAGCAAGTGTTGCTGCAACCTCTCGTGACCATTGATCGTGTGGGCCGAAAAGACAATTGGAAAGCGTTAACTCTGTAAGCCCCTTTCCAGATGTTGTCTCGAACGACACCATCATATATGATCCTCCTTGGATAGATCATCAGGGTTTGAGTGGTATCTGGAGGTTGCACCGTTGGAATATTAGGAAACGAAGGACAAATATAACGGCTTGCTCGCCACTTTCTAAGCTTTGTACCCCCAATGAGCTTCAACCTCTCCTTGTAGGGGTTCTCTTCCATTAAAAACACAATCATTTATAGTTTTCTAGATCATCCAAAGTCCATAGCCAATGTTTGTCATATCATCATCAGATGTTCTCTCCTTCAGGCTGGAAAACCATTATTTCATCGTTGTTTCTTCCTCAAGTAATAAAACATGTGGTAGGGATCCTTCCCATAAGCGTCTCCCTGTATCGCATTGAAAAAAGATGTGTTCATTATTCTCTTTCTCCACTCCACAACCCACACACACTAATCCTAGGCACAATTTCGTCTTCTCAAATTAGCTTTTGCGGCCAAAGTTTTGTTACAAATCCTCCAAATAAAAAAATTGATCTTTGGTGGCATTTTTTATGCCAAATCCAGTACCAGAAGCTCTTTTACCTCGATCCTTACTGTTCATTTGTTCTCACTATAAGATAACATGATTTCACCAAGAAGTTACCTTTGGGTTCATAATTTCATATCAATTTTGTCTTTGTAGTTCTCTGGTCCAATAAGAATGGCCAAAATCTGCTTAAATGCTTCCCCGATAAATATTGTTTGTAGTTTCTGTTTGTTTCAAACCCTTCTCGGTTGCATGATGAACTCAACAATCTTGCACCTCTTGCTAGGGTGGGTATTATATATAAAACTATCGCAATCAGGGAGCCAAAAATAATCAATGTAGGTGTCCTGACTATTGCCAATTCGCTTCTGAAGTCCCCTTCAAAGGGCATCTCCCTTCCATGATTCCTGCCCAAATCCTTGATGACCTATGATGCTTTGACGCCTTAAGGAACTCATATCTATGGAAATACAATCCCTTCAGTAGCCTCGCCCAAAGGGTATCCGGTTGAGTAAACAACTTCCATGCCAACTTCACAAGAAAAGCCAATTGGAACTCTGCGAGACTTTTGTTTGCTAAAGCTCCTTCGGTCTTAGGCTTGGTCAATTTATTCACTGCCACGTGCATAGAACATTTATCACCATTCCTAATACATCAAAATTTAATGAGTAAATTCTCTTTTTTTCAACTGAAGGTAATGGGCTGACACAAGCCCTGGTTCTGTTTACTGGTGAACATTCCCTCACTACTTTCTTTTTCCTATGAGTCTCTTCTTCTTCGCCTAGTATCATAGATACTATCTTCTTGAACCTCTCCCTTTTCCATCTCTTTCCTCCTCCACTTCCACTTCTTCTCTTTCCTTATTGTAGTTGATCCTGTAAAAAACGCTCCCCGTTGGTGAAGGAAACCTTGAAAGACTTCTCTGGCGACCTTGATACCGCCTTCTCTCCCAATCTCTTCTTCTATTCTTCAGTATGTATTCTTGGAACTTTCAATTCTTCATAACCCTTTCTATTTTGTTTAGGAGCTCTAGATAGTCCTCCGTGTCATGGCCCTTCTAGTTATGAAACTCACAGAACTCATTTGAGTTTCTCCTCTTGATGGCCGCCTTGGACAGGGGGCGGGCCATCGAAGCCCTGTCCGCTTCTCTTGGAGTATGCACAAATATTTTCCCCTTGACTTTGACAATGCATGTACCTCTTCTCTTGGCATCCATCCGTGTGTTGTCCCTTTTTATCATCTAGGAACTTATCCTTCTTAGTGCTACCCACGCCACCACCCTTCTTGTGCTCAAAATTTTGCCCTTGTCGTCCAACTATCATGGCAACATTTTCTTCTACCTCGGCGCACGGGAGGAGGCAAGACTCCAGCTAAGTGTGGGTCTTGGGTACCTTGATGAATAGTGATTTCTTCCACCCTTGCTTGAGATTTCGTAATGTTGACGTATTGTGCCATATGACTCCCTTTGGTTGCTGAATTTATGTTGGAATAGCCTTCCGAAATCATCCCAGTTCTTGATGAAGTCTTCAATTCATCTATGCCCTCGTACCATGTCAGGGCGTTCCCCGTGAGAGTGTTAGGAGACATCCGGCTGTACGTGACGTTCAATGCATTGAACATCTGCATAGCTATTGTGAACGTAAGAAAATGCTAATTTGGGTTGTCGTTCCCGTCTTACGCCTTGATGGCTGGGGGGCGAACCCTTGGGCGAGTTTATATTGAGTAGGGACTTGTTTAGTTGTTGTCTCATGGCCAGCTGTTTGGGCCCGAATTGGTGGAGTGGGAGGAACAGTGTGAATATTTCGTCAAAGTCTGTCATCTCGGTTGCCAATCCACCATGGGAGGGTTTTAGTTGGCTCCGTGCCTTGGCGATGGGCATCCTCATCATCACCGCCATTTTGGCGTTTTGTTTTTGTAACTCGTCCATTTTCTCGATCAAGTCTTGGTCAGCTGTTGGGGCTCATGAGATTGTGGGGCGGGTGTCTGTGGGAGTGTCCGCTATTTGAAGAGGCATCGTTGGCCGCTTCTCGTTTTCCCTACTATTTGTTTGAGGGGGTGTCGTCCGTTGTGTCCCAAAGGTGGGGAACAATGGGTATCCCTGAGGATACTATCTGTTTTCCTGGTATTTGTAGGGCCCCATATATGAATTTTCGCTCATGGGGTATCCTCCAAGTTTTTCACTTTGATCTTTGAGGAAAAATATACACTTAGCACCCCTATTTGGCTCATCAATTGGTCTACCAAATTGGGATGATGGACCAATAAAGGTTCAACTAGAGGTTGATTGAGAGAGAGGGCCATTGTACACTTTAGGCGCATTGTGGGCGGCTCTTTGCAATGCGGATAACAAGGGTATAATTAGAATGTGTGTATGGTGCAAGCAAGGGTATGAGTGGATAACATAGAAGTACCAGGGGTGAGCTCTATGGGCGTATGACCAATGCCTTTAGTTTACAACGTATGGGTAGACCTGGCAAATCGGGCGGGTCGGGTTGATTTGGGCGGGTCACTACGGGCTACGGGTTATTTCGGGTTGGGTCATTCGGGTCACGGGTCGCCATATTTGAAAATTGACCCTAACCCTAAACTTTCGGGTCGGGTTGTGGGTCATTTCGGGTTACAAGCACTTTGAGTCATAAAAAATTTAAACATCATCATCACAAATTTATTTAAAACAAATAGACTCAAATTAAACTAATAAATTATGAATGTGAGAGGTAGAAATATGTATAAAATTATAGTTCATAGCTTATACAACATGTATAGAACACACATACTAATGGTGTAAGTTATACACAATGCACTTGAACCGATGATGTAAGATAATGCACGAGGATGTTAAAAGCGTTAAAAAGTAGTTTTGGAACATAATTTCATATCAAATATATACCATATTATGGTTTTGTGAAAATTTTACAACCATTAATGTTGTTAGTAATGACATCAATGATTTTTAGTGACATTCGACATGGCATATGTTGAGTATAATATTTGTGATATGTATTATTTATGATTTATGACTTACATGATAAAAGAATCAAAATGACAAAAATTATAAAATTGAAAATCATAAATCATAAATAAGACTACATATTAAATTAGCACATAAGTGACATTGAAAATAGTAATATTTATAGGTACTATAAAGATTTTTCGGGTCAACGGGTCGGACCCACCCAAAAAAATTGTCGGGTTTTCGGGTTAGGGTCATCTCGGGTTCGGGTCCCAAAATAGCAAACCCAACCCTAAACTTTCGGGCGGGTTCGGGTTGAGTCAACGTGTCGGGTCCAATATTGCCAGGTCTACGTATGGGCGTACAATATCTAGCATATTTTCTTATATGTGTCGTATACTTTATTGAATGGGTGATCTAGTATTGATAGAGTTATGGTGACATGGGTAAATGCTCCACGTGTCTCTTTCTCAATAGTGTCTTTACGAGACGTGATCTAGGCTGTCAGATAGAATCCCTTTCATATGTCCCTGACTAGTCATTGACAGGTCCACAGAACGACGGTGAGGACGGGTGACTGATGAACAGAGCGGGCGTTCTGTTGTTGAGAAAACATATGACGAGAGGTCTCCACCAAATCTTGTCAAATTAGGTGAAATCAGGGCCAATGAGTTATTCGATCGTAGACGAACCATCCGCCTAGAAAATCATTGAGCCGAGGGGGCCATTGCCATCTGTTCCTCTCTCGTCAACTTTTATACTCCGCTTTCTCTAAGTCTTCTCTCTTTCGCCTTTGTTTTCCTTTGTATCTTTTCTTCTAGAATGGTTCATAAATTCTCATTAGGGTTCTTCGGTATAGGGGAAATCTAGCTGTATTTCTTGGAAACTTTGTATTTTGAGATATTCTTGTTTGTTTGCTGTCTAATGGAGTTAGGTTTTTGTATTTTAGATATCCAGAGCTTTTGATTGTCTCCAGGATGTGTATTCTGACAATTTCTATTTTTATCATAAATTATGACTTCTCCCAAATAGAATATTGGGTCTCACTATCTTCCCCTATTATTTTCTTTACCCAATATACATACCAAACAAGATAATTTAACATCCTCCAACATTTAACAAACATTTTTCACCATTCTCCTATTTTCATATTTCTCCTACTTCTCTCAATCCTCCATACCAAACCAGCCCTTAGTCTTTCTTTTAGGAATATTCTCATTAGTCTTCCCAAACAGAAAAGCGCATACAAAACCTTGTTTTACCATTCACATAAACAAAAAAAACATGATTAAAATGCATGAGGCTGCAAGTAAGGGAAAATCCGAAAAATACACCGAATATAATCCTCTTCGCATGAGAGCTTTTTCTCTCGTATGAGAGTGCGGCTAGGGTTTTTATCGCCTAACCTTTTCTTCATCTGTACCGCATAATCCACCCTTGGGATCGCATATTGAGCAGTTTGGAGAACGATGGAGCATGGGGTTGCAAGCTTGACGTTGGAGGAGAGTGATGACGAACTATCGCTGATTGATTTGGTTGTTGCACCGCCTCAGGAACCGTATGAACTATGTGCTGCGGGGGTTTTTCTCACCGACAAACGCATTAACGTGCCGGCCATGAAGAGGAGTATAGCGAGCGCATGGAAACCAGGGAGGGGAGTCGAGATTGAGGAGCTGGGGAACGATGTCTACCTCTTCCGCTTCCACCATGAGGTCGACCTGCGGGAAGTCATCGACGAGGGCCCGTGGAGCTTCGATGGAAGCCTCCTGATACTGCATGAGATGAAGCCAGGAGAGGACCCGGCTGGGGTTGTCTTCCACCATGTGTCGTTCTGGGTACAAGTGCACAAGTTGCCGATTGGTTACTTCTCGGAGGCAGTAGGGAGAGCCCTTGGGAACTACGTGGGGGAATACGTGACGTATGACGAGCGGAACACCCAAGCGTTCAACGACCCGTACATGAGAATTAGGGTTTTGCTCGATGTACGCAAGCCCTTGAAACGAGAAAAGAAACTCCGGCTGCATGGGAACAATGAGACAAAGTGCGAGTTCAAGTATGAGCGCCTGCAAAGCTTCTGCTATATTTGTGGTGTGATGGGGCATATCGACCGCCACTGTGAGATTCGGTTCAGAGTACCACCGGACCAGATCGTGAAAAGATGGGATGAAACTCTCCGAGCTGAACCTAAGAGAACCGCACGCCCGAACTCTTGCAAGTGGATTATTGAGAAGGCTGCACCTGAACCATCACGCTCGAGTACTAGTAATTGGAGAGCGTCTATCACAAGCACGAAGGAGCCTGAAGCTATCCCTGCCTGCATTGCGAACCTACGTACGTGCATGGGAGCTAACGCGCAGGATAAGGATAAAGACATACCCTATGGAGACGAGGTTGTTAGATCTGAGACTGAGGTAGTGGTGATCCATGATGAGAAAAAAAGACGTCGGGATTCTGCTGGTGGTGTCCCGATGGATACAGAGGACGTCAGCAATAACAAACCAACCAAATCACCGAAGAAGGGAGTCCCATCTCCAAAAAACAGGGATCAGGCAGGCCCACACGGTGATGGGTCCTGCCGAGTGCCATGATCATCCTCAGTTGGAACTGTCGAGGTCTCGGCCAACCTACGGCAGTTCGAGCACTGGAAGAGCTCATTCGAGTTCATCGGCCGGATGTAGTGTTCCTCTGTGAAACATTATGTCAGAAACAAAGAATTGAAGAGATCCGAGTCCGGGTTAAGTTCGAGGGAGCTTTTGCATTCGATGTCGTTGGACACAGTGGGGGGTTAAGCGTATTATGGCGGGCCACCCCAACTGTGGAGATTATCAATTTTTCGAGAAACTTCATTAATATGAAAGTGATGGAAGAAGATGGAAGGCATTTCCGACTAACTGGGTTCTACGGATATCCGGAACGGCAACGAAGACAAGAATCTTGGGATTTGCTTCGAGGTCTGGCGGTCGACGAGCCGTGGGTTTGCATAGGCGATTTTAACGACCTGCTAGCACAGGAGGACAAACGAGGTATTCATGAACACCCGCCTGCTCTCATTGATGGGTTCCGTAGAGCGATTGGGGACTGTGAGCTGGTTGAATTACCGCTTGAGGGTTACAAATATACTTGGTGGCGTCACAAAGGCAAACCGAACCAAGTAGAAGAAAAGCTAGATCAAGCTTTTGCCAATGGGAGATGGGTTGATGAGAATGGTGATTCAAAACTCACCAATTTGGTTGCGTCAGTGTCTGATCACTCTCCAATCCTTTTGGATACCGCAGCTACAGTGAGGAGATCATTTAAAAGAAGCTTTAAGTTTGAAAACAAGTGGCTCCGGGAACCTAATTTTCAGAATAACATGACAACCTGGTGGAACGAAGCTGGCAGTCAACCGCTCACATTTAAGCTAGCGTCGTGTGCTCTTAAATTGGCGGACTGGGGGAAGGAGCTGGCTCGACGGTATCGAGGGCGCATTGAGCTGGTACAGAAACGTATGATAGAGTTGCGAGAAACGGAGGGCCAAGAGGCGAGCATTGAATATGAGACCTACAGGGATGAACTGGCAGATCTCCTGAAGCAGCAAGAGACTCATTGGTTCCAACGAGCAAAACAATATTGGCTAACGGGAGGAGACATGATTTCACGTTACTTTCACGGGGTGGCTAACGGTAGACGAAAACGCAAAAAATTAACTCGACTACGACGAGACGATGGGAGCTGGGCCGAGTCAGATTTGGACATGGGCGAGGTGGTGGTCCAATATTTTCAATAGCTCTTTCACCGCGAAGAGACTGACTTTGAGGAGGTTGTTGGCGGCATTGATAGTAAGGTAACAGTAGCAGATAACCTTCATCTTTGTCGAGCCCTCACAATGGATGAAGTCAAGGATGCCCTTTTCTCGATGGACCCAAACAAAGCTCCAGGACCCGATGGATTTAATTCGGGATTCTTTCAAGCATGGTGGCCGAAGTTGGGAGGTGAGCTGTTTCGGGTGTGTGCTGATTGGCTGGACAGAGGTAGCTTCCCACGAGAAATCATCCTAACTAATGTGGTGCTGATCCCGAAAATAGACAAGCCGGAGACTTTGCGTGATTTGCGACCAATCTCACTTTGTAGTGTGATGTACCGCATCGTGGCTAAGGTACTTGCAAACCGCTTGCGGGGAGTAATGCCGAAGCTCATTACAAAGGAGCAATCAACATTTATCAGGGGACGATCCATCACAGACAATGTGCTGGTCGCTTTTGAATCCCTACACCACATGAAGAGGATTCAGAATGCCAAGCATGGAGAGATGGCAGTTAAGATCGACATTTCCAAGGCGTATGATAGAGTTGCTTGGGATTACATGGAAGCTGTCCTTCGGAAGCTCGGATTCTCGGACAAATGGATCGATTGGATGATGATGTGTATCAGGTCAGTCGAGTACAACTTTGTGGTTAACTCGGAAGTGGTAGGACCGGTCATCCCTGGTCGAGGACTACGTCAAGGCTATCCACTATCGCCTTTTCTCTTCCTCATGTGCGCCAAAGGCCTATCGGCTCTGATGAGAAAAGCGGAAGTAACTGGGAAGCTTCAAGGAGTTCGAGTGTGTAAAGGCGCCCCTTGCATCTCGCACCTTTTATTTGCTGACGATAGCTTTTTCTTTTGCAGAGCTGAGATTGATGAAGCTAGAGAGCTGAAACGTGTCTTCAGTGCGTATGAACGAGCTTCCGGTCAGGCTATCAATTTTGGTAAATCTGGAGCGTTCTTTAGCAAAAACACACACGTGATGCTTCAGGAGGGTATTCGATGCATTTTAGGGATCGACAAAGGGCTGGACACGGGCAAGCACCTGGGCCTTCCTTCCATGGTGGGTCGGAAGAAGAAGGCGGTTTTTGCATATATTAAAGACCGAGTGTGGGAACGAATACAAGGGTGGCGGGGACGGCCGATCTCACAGGGAGGTAAGGAAGTTCTGGTGAAGGCAGTACTGCAAGCAATCCCGACCTACTGCATGACTACCTTCCTAATACCATCTACTCTCGCGGCAGAGATCCAGGTGTTGATGAATAGTTTCTGGTGGGGTAGAAAGGGTAATGGAGGGGGTGGTATCTCGTGGCTTCGATGGGAAAGATTGTGTGTGCGGAAAGAACATGGAGGTATGAATTTCCGAGATCTTACGGGCTTCAACCTTGCGATGTTGGGAAAACAAGGTTGGAAATTTATTTCCGACCCTGATGCTCTTGTTTCGAAAGTCTTCAAAGCTAAATACTTCCCAAAAGGGGATTTCTTGACGGCAAAAGAGGGGAAAAACCCTAGCCTTGTTTGGAAGAGTATCTGGTCAGCTCAGCATATCGTGGGGAGTGGGGTTCGATGGAAAATTGGAGATGGTACTGCTGTAAATGTTTGGTCGCAACCGTGGTTGAGAAGCGAGGTGAATATGTGGGTGGAGACACCAATGATCCATGGATTGGAGGATGCCACCGTGAGTGATTTTCTGATTCCAGGTCTACCGATGTGGGATGAAGAAGCAGTAAGGGCCACGTTTTATGATAGGGATGCTGATTGTATCCTTCAACTACCTCTGTCGAACCTGGAGGAGAAGGATGCCCGTGTCTGGCACTTTGAGAAGAACGGAATTTACTCCGTCAGATCAGCATATAGGCTTGCAATGGAAAGAGTGATGGACCGATCGATGCTACACGTGGAAGGCTCATGGAATAAACTTTGGACGATATCGGTTCCGCCGAAAGTTAAGAATTTGGTTTGGAGATTGGGTAGAGGGGTTGTGCCGACCCGGGCAGTCTTGCACCACAGGGGTATCGGTGCGATCCCGCTTAACTGTGGCATGTGTGAGGGACCATTGGAGGATGCTTGGCACGTCTTCTTTGGGTGCTCCGTTGCTAAACAATGTTGGGCAACTGCTGGGATGTCGAACACAGTAGAAGCAAGTATTGCGAATTGCTACACAATCAAGGACTGGATTCTGAGGTTTATACAAACACACTCGGCGGAAATCAATTCGTCACTATCCTATGGAGCATTTGGGGCGAGCGCAATGCCCGAGTCTGGAGTAATAAGAAGACGATGGCGGAGTGGGTGGTCAAGCTTGGTCTTGACAACGTCCGGGAGTGGCAGAGTGCGCAAAAGGCACAAGCGGGGCAAGCAACGACACCTATATCGATCTGTTCAAAGTGGCACCCGCCAAAACCAGGTATTGTTAAATGTAATGTGGATGTGGCGCTGTTCGATGCAGAGAGACGAACGGGATTCGGACGTATAGTTCGTGATAGTACTGGGGGGGTCATTCATTACTCTATTGCATCCAGAGCTGGCATTGGGGTCGTCAAGGAGGGCGAAGGCCAAGCCATCAGCGAGGCACTTGCGTGGATGGAGGAAAACGGCATTGTGCAGGGTGTGGTGGAATCTGATGCGCAAGGAGTGGTCCGAGCTATACAAGCTAGCAGAGAAGATGTGTCGGAGCTTGGAGACATTGTACGGAGGTGTCGTCGATTGCTGGATAGAAACCCAGGATTCGAAGTTTGTTTTGCTAGGAGAGTTCAAAATAAGGTAGCCCATGAGTTAGCTAGGCGATCTTGTTCTTGTACCTCGCCAGTCTGTGGTGTGGTCTCTCCGAGCTGGTTACATGGTGTAATGTCTGAAGTTTGCTTTGATGAGCATTAATAAAAGGTGAAAGCCTTCTTTCGAAAAATAAAAAATAAAAATGCATGAGGCTGCTCTTTAGACTTTGAATTTCATTGGAGAAATCCAACTTTATAATAATGTGATTATTGTACTTGGACTGCTTTTATTGACGAGAAAGGTCAGCTTCTGGTTCTTACGCCGGAATTATTCCAGTTTTTTAAATATTATTGAAAAGTATTCTTCAGTTTTTATTTATTATGTTTATTAAACATCACAAAGTAATACAAAATTATTCGAATAATCGTGTGGTAAATTATTTAAAAAATTTCAATATCGTCACGCTTTGTTAGATTGAATTGGAAAAATAATTGACGTGACACCTGAAATTGAATACGTCATAAAATTTCACAAATTTAACACATATCATACCACAAAAATAACATGTCATCATCATTTAATAAAACAAAACAAACTAAGAAACAAATTACAAAACCTCCTCTTTGGGATGCCCTCTCTCTCCGCCTTCTTCCTTGGCCTTCTCAACACACCCGCCGCTGTACTCACATAAGTCAAACCCCACGGATTTTGTAACATCTTCAATTGGTTGTTATAGTACTCGATCTAGATTAACTCTCGAAAGGTTGAAAATGATGTCATAGAGTTCCTATTGAAATTCAGGAGTAAATTACAGAAAAGTACAAAGAATCATGGGGAATTAGATCCATACTAAGTAAAATTAACTTTTAAGATCAAGTAAAAGTAAGTGGCCAGATTCAACAGTTCAATCTTTTAAACAAAGCAAATAATTGGGTAAACTGCACCGAATATCACCGAACTATTTATATAATTTAGTAACAGCCACCTAACTTATTTTCTTTGCTCGGATACTATCGAACTCATCTTAAGGCCTAACAGTGCGTCGTTTGCCCAGCATTTTTAACGAATACGTCTTAAACTTCGTTAGTTTTGCTGAATGAGCTAATGGTTGGTGACTGTACTCAACAAATGGTGGGAAAACAAACTGAATTCCCCCTTATTTTCCCCTCAATTGCTCTGTTTTTTATAAATGGCAGACCTGCTCACGTACGTAGATAGATGCTCAAATACCAGGAGCCTCATAGTTACTGTGATAACCTTGAATCGTCCAAATGGGGAGATGAGCCTGGATTTGAATTTTGTGATGAATACAAGTTTCGGCAAGAGATGGTAAAGATCTTCATCGATGGATGTTATCTGTTGCAGCTCAAGATGAGGAGACTCCCTATGTACATTTTTATCCCTTGAAGAATCAACCTCCATGCCAGGTTGTTTGTCGAAGGTCTTTGGACATTCAGATGTCTGCTGGTGTTCATGAAGCTGATATTTATCTTCACTATTAGCACTAGCAGCACTAGCAGAATGATAATGGTGAGTAATATGTACTTTCTCCACCAGTGTACATAGATCAAGAGACTTGTCACTATGGCCTTTGAAAACTCCTTTAGCATTGTCTGCGCAAATAGCTACGGCTACTCGTTCAGCTGATTCTGCTGCAGACTGATCTGAAACCAAGATGTCCTGCAGAATCTATTATCTATATCAATTTACATGACATTTGTTACACATAGTCTGGTGTATCAAGTGCAATTTACCCACAATAAGCAATTTAACCATAAGAAAACACAGATAACAACTAAAATGTATGAAGATTATGGCTAGCTGAATCAAATATCTGATAGTGCCACATTAGGCCACAAACTAACACCAAAAGTATGAAACTTTCTCAATCCAAAATTCCGAAGCAAAAGCATTTATGCTCAACTCAACAAAAATTTGTAAATTATTAGAACAATCACAACGTCTGCAAGGATAAAGTTCTCCCCACCAGGAAGTGATAGATTTTCATCAACATCTAATGAAGACTGGCTAAATGAAACCTCCAGATTTAACCGCTCCCGGATCCGTACTTCTTGCCGAAAACAATTAACTGCAGCTTGTCGTAACCGGCAAGCACACCAGCACCTGCAACGGCACGGAGGATGTTAGCACCAGCACCCTTGAAGAGCGACTTGGTTCCCTCATTCTTGACAATCTGCTTGAATGCATCGAGGGAGCTCTTGTACTTCACGGCTTCACCGGAGGTCATCATCATTCTTCTGCGGACAGTGTCAATTGGGTATGAAGCAAGACCAGCACCGTTGGTGATCAGCCATCCGAGGGCAAAGCTAGCGAAGAAACTATCCTGCAAATTACCAATTATGGAGTAACAAAATTGTCAGCAATGGTCCAAGTGCTGAAGAAGAAAAGCATTAAAAATAGTAAGAACATGTTACTGACCTGGAGGGTTCCGACCAAGAGAACCGGCTTCAGAGAGTCGTACATTCCGAAGTAGAGACCACGGTACACAATGATTCCAACACATGAGATGTTGAACCCACGGTATAGCCCGGCAATACCATCTGAGGCCAAGGTCTTCTTGTAGACATCAACCAGACCGTTGAATTGCCTCTCACCACCCTTCTTTGCAGCCTTGGCATCATTGGCCAATCTGGTCCTGGCGTAATCCAGAGAGTAAACAAACAGAAGGGAAGAAGCACCAGCAGCACCACCAGATCCCAAGTTACCAGCAAACCACTTCCAGTAACCATCCCTGTCCTTCTTGAAGTTGAAGAGTCTCTTGAAGTAATCCTTGAAGGCAAAGTTCAAGGCCTGCGAGAGATAAAAATAAAAAACTGAGTACGAGAAAGTGTTTAGAAGTTAATACAACCAAACAATATGCACAACTTTGCTGACCTGAGTAGGGAAGTAACGAATGACATTAGCAGTGTTACCCCTCCACAATGAACCAAATCCTTCTTCTGCAATGGTTCTCTTAAAGCACTCACCGATACCTTTGTAGGGCTGAGCAAGCCTTCCAGTCTTGATCATCTCATCCTGGTTTTGAATCAAAAGCTTGACACGCTCAATAGGAGCAGCAGCAGTTTTTGAGACGGCTGCAGAAACTCCTCCCATGAGGAAATCAATAGCAAAGCCTGCCAATCCTTTCTCAGCGGGAGCCTGAATGAGAACAGAAGATCCAGAAGATGGAACAAACGAAGAGGCAGTTGAAGCTCCACAGTACTGGAATGCAGCATTGGAGTAGTTTCCATATGCACGCCTTTGGGAAATGGCAGGCCTCTGGAAGGCACCAGAGTACCTCTGAACGTCCTGGGAGACGAGGTACTGACCAGCAACCTTCTGCATGACTGTGGGGTGTTGAATTTGATCAACCATTGTCACTCTCCCTGCAAAAACAAGTGGCATCGAACCTTTATTAGATACATATACAAAGACAAATTTGCAAAGAACCATTCTGCATAAACACAGAAAGACTAGCACACAAAGCATTTCAGACATAAATATCGGTGCAGACGTGGTAGTGCAAAACATCATAACATAACACACTAAAGTACAGCATCAATCCTTATCGATGCATCCGCACAACACAATTTCACATCAACAAGCAGTCAACGATAGGAAACAATGAAGTCGGAATGATTTCACGATGTGACATTTAATCAGGAAATCATACCAAAATAGAAAAATCAACAAATGAAAATAACTTGAAGCAAGAGTCTTTAGAGCTAGCAAACGGATCACCACCAGACTCAAAGCAATTTAATCAGAAATCTTCATTCATCAAACAAGATATCACAATCAAACAGATCTAAATCTGATAATCAACAAGAACAGGGCCCACATCAAATTACATTCTCAAATCTCCATGATTATTGGAGCACAGATCAGGACTAAACAATCGAAATAGTGATCAAAACGAGACACGAACAGCAAAAAATAGCATGCTCGGAGATCTAAAACGCATTTAAAGACGACCCAAAATCAGAGCTAATAGCAATCGCGAACCAGTATGCAAATCTGAGCCAAAATCTCATCGGCTGGCAACGATCTGACCATTGGCTACCAGATCCAATACCCAGAACAAGCCACCAACACATCAAATCACCAAAAGCAATTTTCACGAACAAATCAAACGGAACAAAAACGAGCAATACCAGATCTAAGAGTAAAAGCTACTGATCAAGAAGCAAACAACGAGAATCAAGTTCCTAACCTGAAAATGCAGCTGAAGATTCAGACGCTGAGGGAGAGCTTGAACAAGAGCGGAGATAGATGTGGGAGTACCGAAGGCTGAGTACGACGAAGTGAAGCTACGATTGGGTTTTTATTGGGCTGACCTAGGGAAATTTCCACTAATTGGATTGTGATACGGTAGGATGCGGAGTTGGGTCTCTAACGATGCAGACGCGGCCGTTTCCGTTGATTTAGGGATTGTTGAATTAAAGTTTGTGTAGTATACGGAAGATATTCCACGTAAAAAATCGTAACAGCCCCCGTTGAATTGATAAAATCCCATTTTTTCCTATAAAGATGATAGATATTTAAAATAGCATTTTGCCCCCTATATTTTGCCAACTTAACAGATAGCCCTCTACATTATGAATTACTTTTTATACACTCTCCTATTTCAACCACTATGCCGTTTGGGTCATCCATTTCCAACTTTCATTTTCATGACGTTAGTTGATGCGCATTTAGTATACCACGTTAGCTCCAATAGTCATGCACTAGCTTACTAAGCATCTTTTAATTGAGAATAATAAATATATATAATTAGATATAATGAAATCAACGAATAAAAAGTGTGATTGTAAAACCCTTTTTCATCGTACTATTTACGATACTTCCCCAACCAACTCTTCGTCGTCCTACCTCTGATATATCTCTTCATTGGTGTGCAGATGCGTCAAGATTTAATGTTAACATGATTGTAGTTGGAAGGAAATGACCCAAAAAGCAAAGTGGTCAAAATAGAAAGAGGTAAAAAAAATAATTTATAGTATAGAGACTATCTGTTAAGTTGACAATGCAGAGGTAGCAAAGTATTAATTTCCCTTTTATTTCCATTTCTTTACCTTTTTAGGGTTGATTTCATAACTTTATGAAGATTTTTTGTGTGTGTTTTGGTTTATGAAGATTAGTGAAGGAGTAATGGAGCATTAAGGTAAGAAATCAAAGAATTTAAATGGGGTTATGAGAATTATTGTTCGTCATCCAATTAAATATGTCACAAAATCCCAAAATTTAAGGCTCAAATTCATGGTCAAGTTCGTAGTATATAAAAAAAAAGGTTTATGAAATAAAACAGCTTTGTGATCACGCACAAATTCATAACAATTTTAAATATAAATACACAACTTGGACTCTGTGAAAAAAAATGAATAATACCTATAGTTGTCCCATTATTCTTTTATTTGTATTTTTTTCTTCAATAATGACCACTACATGTCAAATAATAAAAGAAAAATATGCAACCATCACTCAACATGTCTATATATCCAATTGTTCCATCTCGATTTTCGAAACGTGACCTACTCTATCTTCGGGTCAAAAATATTGGCGGTCACCTAAGTTTGGGGTTGTAACAACGTGGTCACCTAATTTTTATTTGTGGTAGAGCACTCATCTATGTTTAAACAAGATAACAGAGCAATTATTTTGGTCACTTTTGATGACAATTGTGGCCAAACTAACAACTAAGCATGCAACATCTTCAAACATAATGTTTTTTTAATCTCTCTGATCAACTCGGTTGAACCCTCAAAATAAATTGAGCTAACTAAAAAATCAAACCAATAACTACAAAAATGGTTGACCCAAATAAAGATAAGTGTTCTGTTACAAAACAAAATTAGGTGACCACGGTATGACAATCCCCAAACTTAAGTGACCGCCTATGTTTTTTACCCTCTATCTTTCTATATATTTGATCCAACCAACCTATACATATATTTCACGAGTTTAAAATTCAAAGGCTCACCCTTGCACTGCTCCGCGCAATTGCAAAAAAGGCCAGTTAGCTGCGGGGATGGCGGTGCCCTAATGATAGATATTTGGAATTTCCTAGACACTTTGTCCCAGTTCAGACTTCAACTGTTCCACGACAGTCAATCACGGCAGCCGATTGTGTGGCTCGCCATGGCCTTAGATGCCTCCCAAGCCGAGGAGTGGTAAACCTTACGTCTTGGGCAGGTACTTAATGTTTTCTGATGTATGTGAAGGATTTATGTCCATCGGTCCAAATCCGCATAGGAGCTAGTTAAGTGTTGGACCTGATTAATAGAATTAATTCTGGCCGGTTAGGGATTAATATGTCTTGCTAGAGACCAATATTAATTAGTGGTTTGGGCCACGGCTAATCGGACCGGGTCCTACGAGGTCACACGCCTATAGTATGGACCGGATCATTAATAGGCCCAATCCATGGTGGATTGGGATACTGGGCTGGCGGCCCATTAGGGTTAGGAAGGGATTAGGGTTTCTGCCCTAATCCTATAAATAAGACTGCTAGGGTAGCAGTCAATCCTAAGCCGAATACTCTTTCTCTCCGAAGAAAACCCTAGCCGCCATAACCCTAAAAGTCGTTCTTCGACCAGAAGTTCTAGCAAGCTTTGGCGAGGAAGATCCGGATCCCAGCTAGCGTGGACTAAGTAGAGGAGCTGCATTTGAAGCTCTCTAGATCGATCTAAAGGCTACGGGAGCTACGGGAGGTATTAGTTTTCGAGCTAATATCACGCTTCAAGAGGTTTGTCGTGATAACCCTTTTGTTATTGATTGATATGCATATCGGGCTGATCTAGGTTGTTAGATGTTTGATTCGTATTTCCGCTGCGATTCTAGTTTTGCATCTAACGTTTTCCTACAGTGGTATCAGAGCCCCTCGTTTTGCATATTTTTCATAACAAAACGAATTGCGTTCTTAATAAAATTATTCAATTAAAGGAGGAGATTATCTCGTGTTAATATTCTTTCGTTGAAAATCGTGTTTTCAAAGTGTTCATGGATATTTGGTTTATTTAATTAAACTGATTTTAAATAAATAATTAAAAAAAAAAGTTTTTTTTATTCTCTGTGCCGCCGCCGGCGACCACCGCCGTCGTCGTTGTCGTCGCCGACCGGCGAGACAGCAGCCGGCGGCAGCGGGTGCATCAGCGGCCGGCAGCAGAGGAGTTTGGGAGGGAGTGGCGGCTGGCAGTTGGGTTTGGAACCCACTGCTCAGCCCAGCCCAGCCCACTTCCCTGGTCGGCCCGTTTGGCTCGGCCCGAACTGGGTTGAACTATCTGGTTCACCCAGTTCGGCCGAACCAGTTCGGTCCGACCGGTTTTCGGTTCGGAATTAATTTTTTTTTTTTCTGTTTGGAGCAGATTTGATGCGAATCGATTTTTGGGCAGTTTTTCGATTTTAATCATAGGTTTGATTAAGTATTGAAAAGTTTTAAATTCATAATTAATTTCCTATCTAATTTTAATAATGAGTTATTAAATTGAGTGGGAGTTTTAATTGATGGAATTTAAGGGCAAGTTTTGAAATCTATATCCATGAAACTTTTAAATATTGACGATAATCCCTATAATTGAATGAATTTTATTGTTGAAGCAATTATAATAAAGGAGTTTATTATTAGGGTTTAATTAGAATAAAAATGTTTTATTCATAATTAATTACCACCTTAATTAAAATTGGTTAATTAGGGTTAAATCTATCAAGCATGCTAGATTTAAGGTCATTCACTCATGCGGTAGTGAATGAATGGATGTTATATACATGTGTTATTGTGTATATTGTGCGTTTTGTGGCAAAACGTGCAGGTTCTTGGTGATCGGATAAAAGGCCCCACCCCAATTTAATTTTATTTTATTTTGGGAAATACGGTCTGCGTACCGTTTATTTTGTTGTAATTTTATTATTTGTAAATTAATAAGATAGATTAGGAATCTTGTATTTAGTTTACAAAATATGTAATTACAACAAAGGAGGGATGGACGCTAGTCAAAGACTCAAGGATAGGAGATCCTTCGATGATGAACATGAGCGCTTTCCAAGATTAAAGGGGCCAAGATCCGATCACCTACAAGCGTTACTATCTGAATGCTTAGAACCATATTTTAGGTTGTTGTGTATGTCTCTTGCGCGATTAGTTCACTAGCAAACGTAGATAAAAACACATCACCTAAAATGTCCCCAAAGTAAAATTGAGGCAATGCTTTACCATAACGAGACCTGTGATGCCTTTACAAGAACTAGGCCCTTTTCTGCCAAAGTAGACTATGGACCTATTATTGCACTGGATAGCAAGGGTGGATCTTAGGGGTCCATAAGTTCGTTTTTGGTCGTACTCAACGAATACAAAAGATAAAGTTTTGGTTCGAAGCATAGTCGATTTTGTGATTATCACATAATCAACCAAGAGTCACAAAAGGTTTGTGATTGACCAATGGGTTGGTCTACCTAAATTACAAAAATTTAGTGGCAGTGCCAAAGTACGCTAACTTTTTGATGGATTTAGGATCTTGGGAAGTATTTCATTCAAGGGGACACACTTTTGTGTGAATGAAGTACACATATGCTCTTAATTTTAGAGAAAATTATTGAGCTATGTATATTTGAAACAATAATAGCTTTTGCACTTTATTTTCGTAGAATTATGGTTAGTCAACTCGTTTATCCTATCACCTAATGATTTTATCCTTATGAAGGAGAAAATCAAAGCATTGTGAATGCTAAAGGCTTTTGAAGCCCTCACCACACATAGAACAAAGTATGTTCTTAAGAAAATGTCCTTGAAATCCATACTTTAAAATTCAAATAGTCACCTCATATGAGGAAGAGAAGACTATAAGTGAATTTTAAAAGACAATAGTTGATTGTCATGTGCCACGCGTTGTCATTCATAGAACCACATGGAGTGAACTTTATGAATGCATGCTCTATCCTTGGTACCCCAAACGACCAAATCTCTCCCAAAATTCATACAATGACTGCATGAATTAAGTGGGAGGAGAACTAGAAGCAATGAGTGCTTCTCGTCCGTAGTTGGCTGGTTTATACACATACTTGTGAACCACTTCGGATATGGTGTTAAGGGTAGCCGCGTTTAAAGTATTAAACAAAGGAATGAGAGGTGTGATACCCACAAAGCACTATACGAGCAAGAGATCGTAAAGGAAAATGGATTTCAGACAGAATAAATGTTGTAACTTGGAAGAAGTTAGTGGCAGAATAAAACTTCGCATTGACAATGATGCTAGGATGGCATGCATTCAAGTGGGAGTTTTAGTTCCAATAACACCAAGAAGCAATAGACAAACTCATAATCCACAAACTTTTGGCATTTAGACACATTAGTTTGCTACGCATGAAACAACTTTAGACAGTTGGTGTTTCAATCTCATTTTCCTGTGAGAGTTTTGATACATGCGAAGCTTTAACTAGTGGGAAAGATGACTAGGTCGTCGTTCTTCTGCCAAAGTGAAAGAGCAAGTGATCTTTTGGCCCTCACACATACTGATGTGTATGGACCTAAGAGTTCAATAACTCGTGGAGGGTTTAGATACTTCATCACTCTTGCTGATTACTTAAGTAGGTATGGGTACTTCTACTTAATGAATCGGAAGTTTGAATCTTATGAAATGTTCAAAGATTCCAAAAATGAAGTACAAAACCAATTGGTAGGAAGATAAAAGCCATTCGGTTTGACCGAGATGGTGAATATCTTAGCCAAGAGTTTTTCTGATCATCCTAGGAGTTATGAAATCATTTCACAACTCAATTATTTTGGAATGCCATAGTTGAATGGCATGTTTAAGAGGAGACGTTGAACCTTGTTAGACATGGTTCAGTCTATGATGAGCTTCACTAATCTTCCAAATATTTTTTCTGGGGACATGAAACTACTGCGTTTACACTGAATAAAACTCCGTCTAAGTCTGTTGAAAAGACACCATATCACATATGGACTGGTATGGTACCAGTGATATCTTTTCTAAAAGTTTGGGGTCGTGAACTTTATGTTAAGCGTATGCTTTTCGATAAACTAGCACCAAAATCAGACAAAGTGCCTATTTGTATCCTAAAGAGACGAAGGGATATTACTTCTACAATCCTGAAGAGAACAAAGTGTTTGTTGCTCGTGATGGTGTCTTCTTGGAAAATGAGTTCATTTTCAAGAAAACAAGTGGGAGAAATATTCATCTTGAAGAGACTCAAGATGATGAGCAACAAATGGATACTGATCCAATTACATCTGAGAACTCGATTGAATAAGAAATTGTTCAAAACAGTGAAGATGTAGAGGAAACGCCAAAGGATGGGCGATATACTCAAGTTGTTGTTGTTCACTCCAAATTCGTTAGTCTAAATGGACTAGAATTCAATCTAAGAAGATTTGTAATCTTCATTAAGAATGGAACTCTAGACATATTGCTTCTTGAAAGTCAAGAACCAATAACCTACAATCGAGCAATGACGAGTTCAGACTCCTAATCTTGGCAAGAGGCTATGATTTAATCCATTCGGATTATCCCATCGATTGCTGCATTTCATGATTATGAATATGGCAGTTGGATATCAAAACCGCCTTCCTGAATGGATTTCTGGAAGAGGATGTGTACATGACACAACCAATAGGTTTTTAAGATACTAAAATCTTGGGAAGGTATGCAAACTTGAGAGATCCATGTATGGACTTAAGTAAGCATCAAGGAGTCGAAACCTCATACTTGATGAAGCTGTCAAGGAAATTGACTTCATCTTATGTATAGAGAAAACTTGTGTCTACAAGAAATTCAGTGGGAGCTATGTAGTCTTTTGGTCTTGTATGTGGATGACATACTAGTCATTTGAAAATGTGTTTTCAATGAAAGACCTGGGTGAGGTAGAGTACATATTGGGCTTTAAGATCTATAGAGATAGACCAGGGAAGCTCTTAAGTCTATATCAAGAGACTTATACTGATAAGGTCCTTGATAGGTTCGATATGAGGGAATCCAAGAGGAGATACCTTCTTATGAACCACGACATACATTTCAGCAAAGAATCGTGTCTTTAGACACAAGCTGAAAATGAGATATGATGAGTGTTCCACATGGTTTGGCTATAAACTCATTATGTATGTCATGACATGTACTCGAAGAGATGTTGCATCATGTGCAACAGATTCCAATCGAATCCAGGTGATTTTTCACTGGATTGTTGAGAGCATCCTTAAGTATCTTGCTAAAAACTTAGGATGATTCTCCAGTGATTGGAGTTGAAAAGGAAGCTGACTATTGAATGGTATTGTGATGTCAACCATTTGACTAATCGTGATGGCACGTAGTCATAATCCAGATACGTCTTCATGGAGATGAAGGAGTAGTATGCTGGAAGAGCACCAAACGGAGTTTGGTGGCTCAATCTGCTACGAAATCATAGTACATAGTTGCAGCAGAAGCGACAATGTAAGCTATGTGGATCAATAAGTTTCTGATAGAGCTTGATGTGGTTCCTTCACGTCAAAAGGAAGTAGGTCTTCATTGTGACAACAATGAAACCACTTCTCGTTTGAAGGAACCAAGCCCCAAAGGCTGGGTCAAGCCGCATTGATACGAAGTAATGTCTACTTCAAGGCTATGTGAAGAAACACTTGATCAGATTGTGCAAAGCTTCAACAGATGACAAGTTGGTCGATCTGTTGACTAAGCCTCTAAGCGGTGCTAAGCATAAGTAGCACAACTTGGCAAAAGGACTCGGACAAGTTGTTGGAGATTGTCTTGGAAGACCTTGCTTAGATTTGATGTATACATTATGTAATAGAGTTTATTACATGAGATGTATGACGTTGGAGTTATTGTTTCAACAAAAGGAAATAGTTTTCCTTCTCATTTGATTTTGGCTTAGAATCGAATGAAATGTTCAATAGTTGAGTAGCGTTCAATGGGATCATCACCACAAGTCGCTGATGCATGAAACCCCATAAGTGAACTGAACCTCTCAAGCTATGTTTTGTCCCTAGTCTGGAGTTGTTAAACTGAACATAAATGAACTCTCATAAAGGACTAGTTTGTATGATGGTTGTGATAGTTGCGAGTTTCACGGACTATAGAGACAAAGTGTTGTCCTGCCATATACATGGGTATGTATAAGTGCTGCATACTGGACATGACCTGCTTTGGAAAGTAACCCAAGACTTTCTAAAGTTATACACTTCTAGTGGATTCCTCCGACATGAGTATGGTATGACCTCATTCAATGAGTGACTCACCTTTGATTCTGTCAAACGCTCACCTGAATAAGGGAGTTATAAAGGCACTATTTTCGGGGTAGTCATGATTTGAGTGGGAGCATGATCGATACAAGACTGGAGATGTCTCTCCTGCCGCAAGGCAGGATACGGTGACCCGGGCCCCTTGTAGAGTGAGAACTGTGGAAATGCATGGCCATGCTCAAATGAATTGTTGTTACAATCATTTGTTTATTTAAAACAGTTCAAGAATCTCAGTGACAAGAAGAAAGATTTTGAGCTATAAGTGAGTAACCGCTCCATGTTATCACGTTCTCAAAATGGTCGACCAGGAGACACAGGATATCTTAACGTGCGGACTTGTCCCTCGGTCAAGTGGGAGACTGAAGGATTTATGTCCATCGGTCCAAATCCGCATAGGAGCTAGTTAAGTGTTGGACCTGATTAATAGAATTAATTCGGGCCGGTTAGGGATTAATATGTCTTGCTAGAGACCAATATTAATTAGTGGTTTGGGCCACGGCTAATCGGATCGGGTCCTACAAGGTCACACGCCTATAGTATGGACCGGATCATTAATAGGCCCAATCCATGGTGGATTGGGACTACTGGGCTGGCGGCCCATTAGGGTTAGGAAGGGATTAGGGTTTCTGCCCTAATCCTATAAATAGACTGCTAGGGTAGCAGTCAATCCTAAGCCGAATACTCTTTCTCTCCGAAGAAAACCCTAGCCGCCATAACCCTAAAAGCCGTTCTTCGACCAGAAGTTCTAGCAAGCTTTGGCGAGGAAGATCCGGATCCCAGCTAGCGTGGACTAAGTAGAGGAGCTGCATTTGAAGCTCTCTAGATCGATCTAAAGGCTACGGGAGCTACGGGAGGTATTAGTTTTCGAGCTAATATCACGCTTCAAGAGGTTTGTCGTGATAACCCTTTTGTTATTGATTGATATGCATATCGGGCTGATCTAGGTTGTTAGATGTTTGATTCGTATTTCCGCTGCGATTCTAGTTTTGCATCTAACGTTTTCCTACAGTATGTTATCTCCTTTTGTCCTGCGGGAGTTATCTCTGGAAAAAAAAAACTCACCCTTGCATGTTCTGTTCTAAACTTTCTACTTCTTTTTTTGATCTGATTAAATTTTCATCAAAATTTATTTATTAGTTAAGTTCTTCTCTCATCAATTTTTCTAATCCGCACCTCTTTTCTAGGGAGGGAGGATCTAATTGTTATTAGACAAAATAACTCGAGGTATACAAATGCCAACAAAATCATATCTTAACCGCTCAACAAGATCAATGTTGGGCGCGAAAAAAAAACTGGGTGTGAAGATCAAAATGATGACCAAATTACGAGGTAATTCACTACTCTATTGACTTCATGATAAATGTGTGTGACTTGAATAGTCCACGGTCCGCTGCAAAGTTCTCTGAAGATAAGTCGACTTTCAACCCCCTATGCAACGATCAAGAAGAATCTACCTCGCAATGTCTTTTCTTTTGCCCCATTCATCTCATGCTTGGGCTGTTTTGCATCCAAACCTCGTCCTCCCTCAACTTAACTACTGGGTGGATCCTGGATTTTGTCTTTGCAAAACCACCAAGAGATAAAACTGACCAACTCTCACCACGTGTTTCACAAGTAGAACATCTAATGGAGATGCGGGGGATCGAACCCCGTGCCTCTCGCATGCAAAGCGAGCGCTCTACCATTTGAGCTACATCCCCAATTCAATGTTATACTAGCTAACTATATTATTTCATAACTTCATGTAATTAATGAGTCAAATACTTAAATCATCATGAAACTATAGGTTGGGTTACAAACTCATTCGAAAATTTTAATTCGTTACTGAATGATCCTATTACTATTCGTTAGTAATTGCACCAGTTAATTAAGTCGTTGCGAGAGGCGACCGTACCCGGGCGGCTAGTTAATCTTGGTAGTTAGATCGGATAGAGCGAACGTTCGCCGGTCTTAAACCTAAGGGTAAGGAGTTATGGTGGTGTATAGAAACCGATTGAATTAGAATTGAAAACCGCTGATCTTGTGATTGCCGTTGCTCTGGTGATCTAAGGGGGATTCGAAATCTAAGTTCGTCTATCTTCTCGTTAGTCAACCTTTTACTTTTCTGTCTTTTATTTTCCTTTGTTCATTAGATTAGAAGTCGTGGAACTCACACCACGCACAACGTGTTTTAACTTGAATAAATTGTCAGCTTCTTTGAGTAGTCAATTAGTAGAAACCCTGTGGAATACGATCTACCCTAGCTTCACAGCTTGGTAGTATTTGATACCGCTAAAACTGCAGCTATCAAATTGGCACCGTTGCCGTGGAATTAAATACTACCAACCCTGTGGAATACGATCTACCCTAGCTTCACAGTTGGTAGTATTTGATGACACTCGATTTGACGTGATTATCAGCCTCATTTAAGCAACATTTCCTTGCTTAAGACATGGTTTTTAGGGTAGAATAACGAATATTCAATCAATTGCCCTATCTCGTGCCATTTGTGTTACCTTGGCCCGTTTCGGGTCTATTTGATGGTTTTCTAGTGTTTTTTACGTTAGCACAGGTTTTTACCGTCAAATAAAGTAGTCATGGACGTGTCTAAGGCATTGGAACCTCGAGGGATTGCACCGGCATCGATCAAAGGAGCCAACCAAGTCAAACAAATTCCTGCCCGGTTTACAAAGGAGTTTTCGCCGAAAATAACCCTTTATTTTCGGCGAAAATATCAGCACAAATCAACTAAGCCAATGAAGGATGTTTTCGGCGAAAACATATAGCTTTCGGACCGAGAACTTATTCGGCGAAAATCACAGGAGAATCAGCCGGAGGACCCGTCCATTTGTACCAACATTTTCGGCGAAAATAATCCCTTATTTTCGGCGAAAATAACAGAAGGAATCCGGCGACTTAGGGTTTAAGTATAAATACTTAAACCGGCGGCCCAAAGGAAGGAGGAATCATTATTCATATTTTCACAAATCAGACTTTTGAGAGTCAGCCGACTCTAGGGTCGATAGATAGAGTTTAGAGAGTTCGAAGATCCGTGGAGAGATCGTGACGCCATCCTTCCACCTCGGAGAACTCGGAGCTTAAAGTTGAAGATCCAGGAGATTGAAGCTTCGCGGGAGTCGTCAGAATTAGGTTTTTCAGTTCTTATCTGTTCTTCCTCTGTATGATGATCTTCATTGCTGCCTTTGATTCTCTTGTTTCTGATATGAGTAACTGAACTTGTAGAGCTTAGATTAGATGAACCCTAAGTGATCCAGGGCTTTAAAGCGGTCACGGATTGGCGGTAATTAGATTCGAAGTTCAATCAGTTTCTCTTTGCATGGTTGTTTTGTTCTTGATTGTTTATGTTTCTTCTCCGGTTGATCGCCTAGATTAGGTTTTTGCAAGCTAGGGTTAGTCGCCAGACATCTTCCTGCTTTGGCGCATAAACTTGTCTTCCTTGATCACCTAGTTTAGATTCTTGTTAAGTTGAGGATAGAAGCGAACGCTCGCCTCTCTTTAAAACATCAATTCAACCAGTTAACCTTATAATTGGAGTGTGCCTTTCGTAGGAACCGGTTAGGGTTAATCCACTGCAAGAGTAACTCATAAATCGTTAGTAATTGCACCAGTTAATTAAGTCGTTGCGAGAGACGACCGTACCCGGGCGGCTAGTTAATCTTGGTAGTTAGATCGGATAGAGCGAACGTTCGCCGGTCTTAAACCTAAGGGTAAGGAGTTATGGTGGTGTATAGAAACCGATTGAATTAGAATTGAAAACCGCTGATCTTGTGATTGCCGTTGCTCTGGTGATCTAAGGGGGATTCGAAATCTAAGTTCGTCTATCTTCTCGTTAGTCAACCTTTTACTTTTATGTCTTTTATTTTCCTTTGTTCATTAGATTAGAAGTCGTGGAACTCACACCACGCACAACGTGTTTTAACTTGAATAAATTGTCAGCTTCTTTGAGTAGTCAATTAGTAGAAACCCTGTGGAATACGATCAACCCTAGCTTCACAGCTTGGTAGTATTTATACCGCTAAAACTGCAGCTATCAAATTGGCGCCGTTGCCGGGGACTCTTCTAATTGTTTGAAAGAAGAGTTGGCAAATTATTCTTCTACCTTTCCGCCTTACCATTTAATTTTCCTCCATATTTCCATGATTTACCTGGGTAGTGCTTTTGAGTTTTGATTATGCAGGATTACAAGTGGGATGACCAGTACCAAGAGTGGTATGTCGATGAAGCACCGTATATTGAGGATAACCAAGAGATGTATATACTAGCTCATCAGCATCGACAACAGACGACGAGAATAGAATCCTTCTTGGAGAATATCTCTACAAAGCTACAAGCTCACAAAGAGATAGACTCACATGTTCATCAAAATCGACAACAGACGGCAAGAGTAGAATCCGCCTTGGATGATCTCATTTCGAAGCTGCAAGCTCGTAACGTAGTGGATGTCGAGCTCGAGCAACCAAATCCACTAATGGAAGAAGATGCTCAAGAGCTGTATGAAGATGAACATGACAATCTCACCGATGACTATTGCGAGCTAGAAGCATCTGATGAAGAATCCTTGGCGGTGGTGGTTGATGAAGACATAGAGCCAATCCATCTTGAAGTTGAAGCTGAAGAGGAGCACATAGAGATTGAGGAGATACCCTCACCTACACTTCCACCGAGTCAACCTGTAGAGAAGATGGAGCTCATTGAACATGCCGCGCCGTACTACCTCTTTCCTCCTCGAGTAGGAGAATTCAAGAAGAACTGGTCATCCAACCAAGATCGCGATCTATTGGAGCACTACCGGCTACATCACCCTTCTGGAGTGCTACATGGCACTCAACGCTGTCCTTGAAGAAGACGATTGACTTCAAGGAACTTCTGAGTTGGGGTCCCTAACAGGTACCGTCCGGCTCAAGGACGTTAAAAGAGAGCGCTTCGTGGGAGGCAACCCACGGCTGGAGTCCGTTTTTTAATTTTTGAGTCAGTCTTTTCGTCGTTCGAGTCAGGTTCGGGGAGCCAAAGTGTCAGTTTAATTTTCTTTCGTTTTGACTTATTTTTCGTCAGTTTTTGAAAAAAAAAGGTTTTAAAAGAAGTTTTTCGGCGGGAATTGAAAATTCTCGCCCGAAAAAAATCAAACAGTGAGCCGCTTCTTTATTTTTGCTGTTTTGTGAAGAAGTTTTCGGCGAAAATTTCACAATATTTTCGCCGTTTTGTTTTGAAAATCAGATTCCTTTTTTCGGTCCGATTCTAACGCATACTTGATCGTCCAAATCGGAGCTCTGTAGCTCCAGTTATGCCCGAAACAAGTTTTTCACGTTTTTGGCCAACTTCGTCGCTTTCCGTCCATTTTCTTGAGTCGTGTCTAAAAGGTTAGTTGTTGGGTTTTCAATTTCGAATCTTTTTACATATTGATTGTTGAATTTCGACGAGTTTAATACCGGTCTACCTCGTTTTGCGTGTCTGCTGTTTCGGTGTGATTTTTTCTGAACTAATTGAGCTTGGATGATCTAGATTGTTCTAGGAGTGTCGTGCCGTGAATTTGAAAAAAAAAAGAGTCAAAATATTTTCAAAATTCCCCTTAACCTTCTTTGTTCGACTTTTATTCTGTGTGGATCCGGGACACTTGTCCCGGTATCCTTTTGATCTTTTTGTTGTTTTTGTTTTGTAGGATCTTGAGTAGCTACTCCGCTCTGCTCCGGACGCTCCGTGTTCATCCCCTACACCGACCATCTCGTCACAGCTTCTTCGTATCTCTCTACTCTAGTTTAGTCCTGTGAGGACACAGAACCGTTTAAGTGTGGGGTAGGATTCTAGGATTATGCATGATCTTGTTTGATTTTCTGTGATTCCGTGGTTCAATTTTAAAATTTCTCTTGCATAGAATTGCTCAATTCTTGACTTTTGATGTTAAATTGACTTCAATTTTGAACAATGACGTCTAGACTGTTCCACTTAGAACCTGCAACCAACGTGTTGGAACTGATATTAAATGAGTCTAGGTCAGAACAGATCATAAATCACTTCAGTAGTTGAAACTTGAATTAATTGAATTGATTGGTTTGTTAATAACAAAGCTCGATAACACCGTTCTAAGATGATAGATGCTAGCTTCTCCCATGTTTTTCACTTCATATTTGTTCACCTGTGATTGTGGCTTGAGATTAAATGGAAATCCAATTCGAAATCTCGTGTAAAAAGTTATAACTAGCTAGGATCAAGTGGTTAAATCGATAAATCAAGTGTTTGAGTGGTGAAATTCGAGTTGTGCAAATCAATGTAAAGTTCTTTAAAGTGCTGAAAAAAAAGCTAGGAAAGCCCGACACCTAAGTGAAGTGTTCGGGTTGAGCACTAGCATAAGCACAAATACTGTGAGCTAGGCAGGTCCAACACCTAAGTGAAGTGTTTGGTATCGAGCACTAGTATGCAGTAAATCAATTGAAGGAAGAAATTGAACTTGAAATAAATCATTGTTTAAATCGGTCCTAGCTAGAACATGTAACGTACAGATCTAGAAACGGATGAAGTCGAGTCGATAGCCACGTCACTTTTCCTACCTCCGCATCCACATCATTGCTAGAGCTTAAAGTCTTTTTCATTAGAATTGGTGTTATCGTAGTCGGTTAATTATGATTCATTGTTTTGCCAAGAAACGAGCTTTGTTAAAACCACTACTTGAAGTGTGCAGAAATTAGTGAGATCGAAAACTTGTTTGGTAGATGTTCTTACATGTGTAGGTTAAGTTTCTACGTGGAACAGTCTAAACCAAATTGTTAGAATTGAATCTCAGTTTAATCTCGTGTCATTTGTGAATTTGAGTATGTTCTAGTTCAGTTTGCTTAAGGACAAGCAAAAGCTTAAGTGTGGGGTATTTGATGACACTCGATTTGACGTGATTATCAGCCTCATTTAAGCAACATTTCCTTGCTTAAGACATGGTTTTTAGGGTAGAATAACGAATATTCAATCAATTGCCCTATCTCGTGCAATTTGTGTTACCTTGGCCCGTTTCGGGTCTATTTGATGGTTTTCTAGTGTTTTTACGTTAGCACAGGTTTTTACCGTCAAATAAAGTAGTCATGGACGTGTCTAAGGCATTGGAACCTCGAGGGATTGCACCGGCATCGATCAAAGGAGCCAACCAAGTCAAACAAATTCCTGCCCGGTTTACAAAGGAGTTTTCGCCGAAAATAACCCTTTATTTTCGGCGAAAATATCAGCACAAATCAACTAAGGCCAACTGAAGGATGTTTTCGGCGAAAACATATAGCTTTCGGACCGAGAACTTATTCGGCGAAAATCACAGGAGAATCAGCCGGAGGACCTGTCCATTTGTACCAACATTTTCGGCGAAAATAATCCCTTATTTTCGGCGAAAATAACAGAAGGAATTCGGCGACTTAGGGTTTAAGTATAAATACTTAAACCGGCGGCCCAAAGAAAGGAGGAATCATTATTCATATTTTCACAAATCAGACTTTTGAGAGTCAGCCGACTCTAGGGTCGATAGATAGAGTTTAGAGAGTTCGAAGATCCGTGGAGAGATCGTGACGCCATCCTTCCACCTCGGAGAACTCGGAGCTTAAAGTTGAAGATCCAGGAGATTGAAGCTTCGCGGGAGTCGTCAGAATTAGGTTTTTCAGTTCTTATCTGTTCTTCCTCTGTATGATGATCTTCATTGCTGCCTTTGATTCTCTTGTTTCTGATATGAGTAACTGAACTTGTAGAGCTTAGATTAGATGAACCCTAAGTGATCCAGGGCTTTAAAGCGGTCACGGATTGGCGGTAATTAGATTCAAAATTCAATCAGTTTCTCTTTGCATGGTTGTTTTGTTCTTGATTGTTTATGTTTCTTCTCCGGTTGATCGCCTAGATTAGGTTTTTGCAAGCTAGGGTTAGTCGCCAGACATCTTCCTGCTTTGGCGCATAAACTTGTCTTCCTTGATCACCTAGTTTAGATTCTTGTTAAGTTGAGGATAGAAGTGAACGCTCGCCTCTCTTTAAAACATCAATTCAACCAGTTAACCTTATAATTGGAGTGTGCCTTTCGTAGGAACCGGTTAGGGTTAATCCACTGCAAGAGTAACTCATAAATCGTTAGTAATTGCACCAGTTAATTAAGTCGTTGCGAGAGGCGACCGTACCCGGCGGCTAGTTAATCTTGGTAGTTAGATCGGATAGAGCGAACGTTCGCCGGTCTTAAACCTAAGGGTAAGGAGTTATGGTGGTGTATAGAAACCGATTGAATTAGAATTGAAAACCGTTGATCTTGTGATTGCCGTTGCTCTGGTGATCTAAGGGGGATTCAAAATCTAAGTTCGTCTATCTTCTCGTTAGTCAACCTTTTACTTTTCTGTCTTTTATTTTCCTTTGTTCATTAGATTAGAAGTCGTGGAACTCACACCACGCACAACGTGTTTTCCTTCGAGTATTTTGCTAGTTCTGAAGTAACCAATCATAGAAAGCCCTTGGAATACGATCTGCTATACGCTTTTTCTTAGCATTAGTAGTTTTTATTTGGCTGAACCCGTCCGAACAACGATTCCCTTGCTGTCTGAGGTTGACTACAGCCGTGTAGGTCACTCTTTCTACTTGGGCTGTTTTGCATCCAAACCTCGTCCTCCCTCAACTTAACTACTGGGTGGGATCCTGGATTTTGTCTTTGCAAAACCACCAAGAGACAAAACTGACCAACTTTCACCACGTGTTTCACAAGTAGAACATCTAATGGAGATGCGGGGGATCGAACCCCGTGCCTCTCGCATGCAAAGCGAGCGCTCTACCATTTGAGCTACATCCCCAATTCAATGTTATACTTAGCTAACTATATTATTTCATAACTTCATGTAATTAATGAGTCAAATACTTAAATCATCATGAAACTATAGGTTGGGTTGGATTTTGTCTTTGCAAAACCACCAAGAGACAAAACTGACCAACTCTCACCACGTGTTTCACAAGTAGAACATCTAATGGAGATGCGGGGGATCGAACCCCGTGCCTCTCGCATGCAAAGCAAGCGCTCTACCATTTGAGCTACATCCCATCAATTATACTATACTATATTATTTCATAACTTCATGTAATTAATGAGTCAAATACTTAAATCATCATGAAACTATAGGTTGGGTTACAAACTCATTCGAAAATTTTAATTCGTTACTGAATGATCCTATTACTATGAAAACATGTTATAGATTAGTCTTAATGGAGATGCGGGGAATCGAACCCCGTGCCTCTCGCATGCAAAGCGAGTGCTCTACCATTTGAGCTACATCCCCAATTCCATGTTATACTAGCTAGACTATATTATTTTATAACTTCATGTAATTAATGGGTCAAATACTTAAATCATCCCGAAATAGGTTGGGGTTAGAAACTCCTCCTAAAATTTCATTATGTTACAGAGTGGTCCTATAACTTTGAAAATGTGTTTCAGATTAGTCTTAATACTTCATTTGTGTACTTTTTCAGATATTTCGCCACATCATCGTTAATATGTCATAAAAAATATAGTTTAAAATCCAACAATTTGATTCAAATCTAAATCTAAACTCATCTAACTCATAAATGTTGGTTCAAAACTAAATTTAGTGAGTTAGATTGATTTAATTTTAGATTCGAATCAGTTTAAGTTAACTTTTAAATTATATTTTTATGACATTTCAATGATAATGTCACAAAATGGCTTGAAAAGTATACTGATGAGGTCATTAAGACTACTTTGTAACTCGTTACAAAATTATAAGGCTACTCTGTAACGAATTAAAATTTTAGTACGAGTTTTTAACCCGCCCTATAGTGCTAAGACGTATTAAGTATTTGACCTTATAATTAATTACACTACTTCCAACGCATTATAGGGGAACGGATCTGCGTCCAAACCTTTTTGGTTTGGACCGTTCCAAACCCCATAGACAGAAGGGCAAAATCGTCAATTAATTAAAAATTAAATAAAAAACCTAATTTCCCTACGGCCGCCGTCTTCCTTCATTCACTTAGCTGCCGCCTTCCTTCATTCACTTAGCCCAAGCCGCCGCACCGCTTCCGGCTAGGAGTAGGGGAGAAGCTCGGGAGAGGAGGCGGTTCCTTTCACTTCTGTTTGCAGTAGCCCAGCCGCCGCACCGCTTCCGGCTAGGAGTAGGGAGAAGCTCGGGAGAGGAGGCGGAGGGAGGTTGTTTATCGACGGCATAGGAGGAAGAGGCGGTGGCGGAGACGAAGGCTGTGATCGGAACCGACAACTAGGGGAGGCAGCTGCTGGTCGTACTGCTGAAGGTGAGGAAGGAAGACCTGCAAATCGGAAGTCAGCCCTCGCCGGAAGGAGAGGTTGAAGACGAGTGACTGATTCGTCAAATATTAAAGTTCAGTGACTGATTTGTCAAATATTAAAGTTCAGTGACTGATTGTCAGATATTGAAGTTCAGTGACTGATTTGTCAAATATTAAAGTTTATTGACTGATTTGGCATGTTTTCAAAGTTGAGTTACTGATATGTCACATATTAAGTTGAGTGACTGATTGTAGTTTGGGAATTTTTAGTAACATTAAAATGTGAAATTTTGATAATCGGATCATTGGTTATCTACTAAATAATCTTGTTAACTAGTTAACAACTTGATAACTCGTTAACTCCATTGGTTAACTAGTTAACTTGATAAGTTAATTAGTTAACTCGAGTAGATAATTAGTTAACTCGAGTAGATAACTAGTTAACTCGAGTAGATAACTAGTTAATTTGATAAGTTAATTAGTTAACTCGAGTATATAACTATTGAACTCGAGTAGATAACTAGCTAACAAGATTATTTAGTAAAAATGAAAGTTACAATTAAAACGGTTGGTTAACTAGTTAACTCGATTGGTTAACTAGTTAACTCGATAAGTTAAGTAGTTAACTCGAGTAGATAAGTAGTTAACTCGATAAGTTAACTAGTTAACTCGAGAAGATAACTACTTAACTTGATCGGTTAACTAGTTAACTTGATGAATCATGATGTTAAACAAAAAGTTAACTAGTTATCTGCTGATAAGTAGATAAGTTAACTAGTTAACAACTTGGTAACTAGTTAACTCGATTGGATAACATGTTAACTAGTTATCTGTTGATAAGTAGTCTAGTTATCTGTTGATAACTAGTTAACTGTAAAAACTCAGGTTAATTAGTTAACTAGTTATCAATAAAAAAATATTGTTAACAAGTTATTAGTAAAAATCAGGTTAACTAGTTAACTTGTTCTCGCCGGAAAATTCATCGGAGTTTATTCGGTCTCCGGAGCCTCGCCGGAAAATAATCGGAAAACATGTTAGCTAACTGTAAAAATCCAAGTTAACTAGTTAACTAGACGTCGTCGGAAAGGTCACCGGAAAAGTCACCAAAACTTTCACGAAAAAGTCATCAGAAAGTCGTCAAAAAAGTCACCGGAAAGTCGCCGGCGACGGTCGCGCCGCGGGACGGTGACGCGGCGGGGGACGGCAGGCGACGACAGTACCGGCAACTGTCAACATTAAAGGTAATAATAAAATAATAATAAAATATTTAAATTAAATATAATAATTAAATTATTTAAATTAAATATAATATTTAAATTATTTGTGCAAAAAGTTCTAAATGTCCCTATCAAATCTGGACCATTAGATTGGTCAAAGGGTCAAATTAGATCTAATGGTTGGAATTGGGTTTAGAACTTTCCAAACCATAAAATGGCTGGACGCTGATCCGGTTCCGCATTATAGTTTAATTTTGTTTTTCACTTTGATTTTTCTACACACTCACCACTAAACTATTTTTTAATTTTTTCTACACCAAATATCATTAAATTAACTTTTCTTATACTAATTACCATTTTTTCCTATTTTTTTATGAAATGATAATGTGACAAAATAAAAATTAGATAACCGCTTTGATTAATTGATGATGGGTATATACTTATTCTAAGAACTCCTAATAATTTAATTATGCACCAAATTACTAATTGCCCATAACCAGTAGGTTAGGAAAGGGTTATAGTCTTATAGAATTTGAATTTTGGGTGAATGTGTACCTGTGATCAACAATCTGGTAGCCCGAACCCAACTCGACCCAAACCCGGGCAATAAGATTTTGTGCTACCTTGTCACTATGCTCAGGCCGGGCTCAGATTTAGCATATCACGATCGAGTAGCTCGAAACCCGGTTTTAGTATGACCCAACTCAATTTCCACACCTAATTTCGATTCGAAAATAATATAATAGTGATGAATGCGAAGAAAAATTAAACTTCAATGTTTACCTGCGTATATTTATTTTCATCCAAATCAGTTCATTAACAAAATGCCGATCATCAAAGTAACAATACCAAATCAACCAACAGTCTTGAACGACTGATGCAAATGCCTCAACATCTCCTGATCTCGATCCCAATCAACAGCAGGCGCATTCACAAAATGAGCATACAGCTTATTCCTCGCACATGTAACCTTAATCAAGCTATGTTTCCCAACTCCATCGATCTCATACTCATAATAAACCTGCCCATTCTCATCATCAGTCTTCTCCTCGCTCGAAACCTTCTCAGCTCCGGCAATCAGATCCTGCAAATCAACATCCGACAGCGCCAGATTATCCAGCACCGCGTCCTTGGGAGCCAGAGTCCGGAACCCAGATAGGAATGTCAAATACTCCTTCTCCGTCTTCTTCTTCGGGTTGAAGAACTCGCTGTCCGTGCCGTTCGTGCCCTTCTCGACTTTCGACACGAGCCGCTCCTTCCATCCCTGGGGGACGTCGTAGGTGTACTCCGCGGAGGCCTTTTTGTCGGAGTTGCCGCCGTAGCCTCCGTAATTGGCGGCGCTGGCGGCTGTGCCGTAGTAGAGGGTGTAGGATTGGGCGGCGAGGGAAGGGAGTGGGGTTGTGGTGGTGAGGATTGTTGTGGCTGCGAATGTGGCGGTTAGGGTTTTGAGGAGGTTGGGGAATTGGGGGTTTTGGAGTGGGAATTGGGAGATGGTTTGGGGCGGTTGTTTAGGATTGGCGGACGCGGCTGTGATCGGAGTTTGGGAGAGGACGGCGGAGGTTGTGGCGGTGGCGGCCATCGGTGATTGTGGGAATGAGTGGAATGTGGAGATTTGGGTATTCTCTTATCCGTTAACTGAAGGTTTGACAATTGCGTGTTTTTTGTCTTCCAATTAGTGATCGCCACGTCATCGTTATCACTCTGTTGACTCCAGAACTTTATTGTAGGATAAATGTTGGGCCGGACCATGGGCCGGGTATTGGACAAGGGTTGATCAGGGCTCTATTTTAGTTCGGATAAGGGCTTTTGACAATGAGCAAATAGTGTTGCAGAGAACCGAGAAGGGATCACATAGTGGTTTGGTGATAGTGTACTTAGGGAAAGGATTACGATTTGAATTCCGACATTCATTTTATCAATTAGGAATATTGTATGTATAAACATATAAATTTGATAAGGGTGTTAGAATATATTGAAATAACAAATAAACTAATGAATAAATGATTGTAACTGAAAAGAAGACAAAACATTGTAAAATTGACTTATTGGAGGCTATCTATAATATTATCTACTATTATCGACTAAATATTGTATGCTATAACAAATTTATGATAACATATAACCTATAAAATGTTATATACCGTGACATAAGATTATCTAGTTATATACCGTAACATATAAAAAAGAGAAAATAATATTCATTATTTCTACATTATAATCACTTAATATACTTCAATAAAAAAATATAATTTATGATTTTATCGGCATAATTATCTCGTATGTCATATATACCAATAAATTTAAGAAATTAGTTTTATAGAAAATTAAAGGACAACGAAACAACTCACCCATTAGCTATGCACAATATTGGATCTAAATTAGTAACATAGATAAAAAAATTTGAGGTTGTAAAAAATCAACTTCTCCTTCTAACCTAATTTCTCTGGTGTTTATTATTGAACTAAAATTAAACAACATATAACACTAGTTTTTTTGCCCGCCCGATAGGGGCTTGAACAAAACAACATTTTTAGTTTCTCTCATATTCATAATTTATACCACTTTGATCTCAATATTTTTTTACCTATACCAATGATAACAATTATAAAAAAACTACACATAAATGAAAAGAAAAGTCATAAAAAAATCACATTAATGAATATGCATGACAACAGTTTGATTTGGATCTAAATAGTTGATATCCCTTTCTCATTTCGTATTTTTTGTTCGGGTAATAATCATCCTAAATTGTCTTTTGTCTATTAAAATTTAGGGGCTAGAGGCTTGATCTAGGTCGAACTGTTAAAATCCATTAAGAGAACCATTCAAGTATTTCATATAACTTTCCAAATTTTAAGAGTTTAGAGATAGGTCAGGATAGTTTTTGCACAGACTACTGTTAGACCAATTAGATGACTACTTTAAAGTTTTTTAATGTTATCGTCTGACTTGATCAATGGATTGTCTGTTTGCCAAGTTGTCCAACCAGACAATGAAGAATTATGAAAATATTTAATAATATAAATTTGAAAATTTATTCATTAATTAATATATTTAATTTAAAATATTATTATTATAAAATAATAAAATAATGAAGAAAAGGGAGGCTTAGGATCAACATCCAACCTTTTGTAAGGGTTGAAAGTGTTCCAATCTTTTTTCAATCATTAGATCACTATTTGACCTTTTGACCAATCCAATGATCTAGATTGATAGGGGTATTTAGGACTTTACACACATAATTTATTTTTTATATTTAAATTAAATACTTAATATTATCAGGTGACCGACCAACGAATCTCCGGCGACCGACCGCTATAACACCCATCCCGAATCGACCCTGGTAAACCCGTGGTTGAACTAGAATGGGTGTTACAAATGGTATCAAAGCCTCTCCCCGTCCCACTTGAACGATGGTGGGGAAAACCTCAATGAGGACGTTGAGTCCCTGAGGAGAGGTGTATGTGACATCCTAGGCAAATCCCACATCTACAAAGCACGAGGGAGATCTATGGGCTATGTGAAATATTTCAACCTTAACTGACATGAAGCGTTTTAGGGTGTAGTGGTGGGGGGTTGATCTTGAGAGGAGGAGGTCATGGGTTCGAATCCCACCAACACCTAAAAACAAATCCGTGAGAGCTGGTTGGGATGTTACAACCCCCAGCGTCGATGACTTTTCCGACGAGACTCCGATGACTTTCTTGGCAAAGGCATGTTGACTAGTTAACACTTTTTTTTTTGCTGATAACTAGTTAACAGTGTTTTATTCCTGATAACTAGTTAACATGATTTTTAAACTGATAACTAGTTAACAACGTTTTTTGTTGATAACTTGTTAACAAATTTTAACCTGATAACTAGTTAACGAATAATCATATAATCAAAATTTTAACGAGATTTTTTGTTAACAGTTATCTAACTAGTCATGTTTTTTTTACCTAGTTAACTAGTTAACAGTTTTAGGTGATAACTTGTTATCAACATTAATTAACTAATTATTAAAATTAGTTAACATGTTATTCTCATGTTAACTAGTTATTTTATTAGTAACCAGTTAGCTGTTAAATCATGATTTAGATAACTAGTAACAAGATTTTTAGGCCAATATTCCCCAATGTTTTTAAACTGCAATCAATAATTTAACTTACATATGGACAAATCAATCACTTAAATTTAACCATGTGACAATTATCACTTAAATTTAACTTTGGCACTCAACCACTCTTCTTCAACCTACTCCGACGCCATCGATCCACCGCGCGTCGTTCCTACGCCGTGATAGCTCCTACGCCGCTCTCGCCTATCGCTGGCTCCGCCTCTATTACTCTAGATTTTTATTAGAATCAGAGGAAGAGGAGATCCGCGACTAGACCGTCGTCGGAAGCGGCGAAGCTTCTCTACTGCCCTTTGGCTCCCCCGCCGCTGCTCCGGTTCTGCCTCCGCCGCTCTCCCCGATTGTTGGCTCCGCTTCTGTTACTCCCAATTTTTATTGGAATAGGAGGAAGAGGAGTTGAGGAGAGAGGGAAGCGACAAAATTGGAAGAGGACTTGAGGAGAGAGGGAAGCGAGTCAAGCGACGAAATCAGAAAAGAAAACGAGAGCTGCTTGGAGTTTGGCGAAGGAGGTGAGGCTGGGTGGTTAGAACGGTGATGGAGGTGCGGCTGTGGCAGGGAAGGGGAAGGAAGGAGTTGCGGTGCGGCAGGAAAGGGGGAGGAAAGAGCTTAGGATTACTTTATTTTTTCTGAAATGCCAAATTTGCCCATCTGGATTTTGGTTGGAATCGGTCCAACCTTGAAAGGGTTGGGTCCGGATCCTGTCCCCGGTAGGTAACACTGTAATTGAATTCAATAATGAAATGAAAGAATGTTTGTAAGGGAAATAACAAATCTCACATGTCTGTATGGAATTTGAAATCATGGGTTTTGAAGGAAATGAGCTAATTACGGATTTTAATTCCGCCAAAATTTGATGGGTTATTTGTCACTGGAAAACAACGAATTTATCAATACCACCAAAATTGGTTAATTACAAATCCTAAACCTGTGACGGAAAACAAGACCTAATATTACAATAATCATGATAGCTTGAAATCCCAATTTCTTTTGTAAAGTGATGAATCTTAATAATCATCTTAAAATATACTATATGAAAACTTTTTTGCCACATAAGATGTAGCTCTTCTCTCAAATTTCCACATCATTCTTAATATTTTATATCAAAATTCATATTTTATGCCTCTTACTAATTATCTTATTAATAGCTCATTTGTATTTGTTTGGGAAAATAGCGCTTTGTCCCTCCACTTTGCCAACTTAACAAATAACCCATATACTATAAATCACTCTTTTGACCCCCTCCTACTTGGACTACTTTGCTGTTTTAGTCCTTCCATTTTAATTTTTGTCTTTTTAACATTAAATCTGGACACATTTGTACACCGACATAGAGAGATAATCGAAGGTAAGAGATGAATAGTTGGCTAGGGAGGTAAGAGTATGGTGAAATACGAAGGATTTTAAAACCACACATTTTATTCGTCGATTTCATCCTATCTAATTATGGTGAACACTCCGGTGCACCCACTAAAAGTGGGGTGCACCGGGTACACCCACTAACATTTTGATAGATAAACATGTTTTTAATATTTTTTTTCGAGTATAATAATCTACATGTTGTTAAAGGATATATATAAGACGATTTGAACAAAAAACTAATTTGGTAGAGATGATAATCTATCATATTGAGAAAAAATGCAGCTGTAGAAAGAAACCTGAAGAACAATAGGTATAATCTTATACTATGATGACTAAAAATTGTAATTAAACTCAATTTAGACTTATTAAGATTTAATCTATTGATATAAATGATTAGTTCAATAGAAATATCACTCTAGATAGCACAAACGTCAGTGGGTGTACCCGGTGCACCCACTTTTAGTGGGTGCACCGAAGCGTTTACCATCTAATTATATATACTTATATTCTCAATTAAAAATCTTAAAATATACTATGGTGGATCTCACCTAACTTTTTGCCACATAAGCTCAATCTCTAACCACAATTTTCCACCTCATCAACTTTATTATCAAAATTACATTTTATCTATCATACTAATAAATGCACTAACATTAATGCGTGTATGAGTTATGAAATATAAAAGTTTAAGACTATATAAATGCACTACATTAATGTGTTTATGAGTTATGAAATATATCCAAACCTTAACCATACTAACACAATAACACTCATCTTTGGTGTCAAATTTATTACTATACATATTTTTATGTTTAACAATATTATGTTTACATAACTATAAATTGTAGATATTAGTAAAAAGTTCAGAAAGAACCATACTTCTTATTAGGTACCACTAATATATTAACATGTTGTGTTCTTAAGTTCGTCATTCATTACTATAATATATATATCATATAAATTTGTTAGTATGATATACTATTATAATAAATAATCATTAGTTACTCATAATAATTTCAAAAATATGATAAATAAAAAATAATAAATCATTTGAAAATTATCAATTCACAAATTTACAATTTTTTATCGTAAATGTTTTCTTGAATTTTACTACAAAAGCCTAAATAAGAAAAATGTGCATCATGAATCTTTTCTACTATATTTAATATTTTTAATTAATTATAATTTGCTTTATAATCACATGTAGTATACATATTAGATGAGAATAGTTTGGTCAATATACTAAAGGTGAGTTAATAGGCTTGACAATTGATACCCGGAAATCAAATACCCACCTAAAATTTGGTCGATTTGGATGGGGATTACCCATTTCCCGAGTAAAGTTGGCTGGTACGGGGGAATCTATTACCCAGTTTGAGCGGGTAACAAGTTGCGAGGATGGGTTTGGAAGAATCTGCCCCATACTCAATCTTATGGTACCCAACATGAAATGACTTTATATTAGTCACAATATATCATCTATGTTTAACGGATCAGACACAATCTCTCCTTTAGTCAATCAGTTCTTTACCTCAACTCATCGATTAAGCATTTTATCATTTTCTATGGAAACCCTGATGCTCTAAAAATCGTAGCTCAATCTCGAAAATTTATTTGCAATCCAAATGCAAAGAGATTTGGGGTTCATGTGAACGGTAGCGGGTTTCCTCATACCCATTGGGGGGGGGTGGAATTTGTACCCGTTTAGTCTCGCAGGACGGGTATATGTAATACTCATTTAATAAATGGACATGGAGTGGATATTTGATTTCCGGACCCGTGGGTACCCGTTGCTAAGCCTATGGGTTAGACTTCCTTCATAAAATTTTGAATATTTTAATTATGTAAAAAATATAAAAATATGCATACCATCGAGACAATAGATTGAAGGGACTCATGTCTATTAGGTCACACACTAATTAGGTCAAATGCATTAAATTTACTGTGGGTTCATCACATCATGAGCTATACACATGTTATATGTTGTTCAATTTTAGTTTAACAATACTAAAGAAATTAGGTTAGAAGGAGAAATTTACTTTTCACAAACTTAATTATTTTATGGTTGCTCCTAATTCAAATCCAAATTTTGTATAATTAATAGGTGAATTTTTTTAGTTATCCTTTATTGAATTTTTATAAAATCAATTTTTTAAATTTATTAGTATATATGACGTAAGAGAGAATTATGTCGATATCATCATAAATTATATTTTATAAGTGAAGTATATTAAGAGATTATAATCTAGAAATTATGAAGCTTATTTTTATTTTTTTATTTTAGACTTAATAACTTAACTAAAATTAAATAAAATTATACAAATCAATCAAAATAAATCAACGATATTACAATTTTATAAGTCATATTATTATATTACTATTTAAATTAACACAAACCATATAAAAGAAATTACATATGCACGGCTAACAGGCCTGGTAAAAAACTAGTAATGGTAGTATGGTATAATTGGTTTGACACATAGGATAGAACCCTTTTCACAAATTTCCACATCTCTCAATTTTTAAATTAAAATTCAATTATTTTACTTTCTTTTCATTAAATGTTGAATGTAATTAAACACCTTATGAATAAAATTATAAGTAATTTGATGTTCAACTATATTATCTTAACATAACTAATATATGAAAAAATAATTTAAAATTATAATATTATATAAAAAAATTATTACATTTTTTTTTAAATACATAAATTTTATTAAAACACTTTCTTAATCACTTCGACAATAATCATTCATTTCATTATAGTTATATACGTATTTATAAATTATAGACATGAAAATAATAAACATAATATTTTTTAATCTTGAAAATTTAAATATAAATAAGTATTCAATAAAAGATAAATCAACTTGGTTAAATAACGATAATATGAATAAATAAGTATTAAATACTTGATAATAAACCATCATAGACACTTTTAAAGGTATTAGTGGTGCATACTTTTCCAATTTAAAATTATTTAAATAAATCTATGGATCTCTAATTATTCAATCGATAAATCGTCATATACAAATTTCATTTGTTTATATTATGGGTTTAGGGATTTTGGTCTTGAATCAAATTCGATCATGTTGCATGCATATTAGTTAGAATTATTTTTGAAATTTATGAAAGAAGTATATTTATAGCATTGGAATATTTTAATTTATGAGAAGTAGGGTCTAATAGATAATGAGTTAATAAGATTATACGAGTTATACATGTTGCGGGTTCAATTGAATTATCAATAGGTTGGACGGTGATTATCATGTACTTAAATACATTGTTTACTTTCGCCATGGTTGTGGTTGGATATTGAGGAGTTACACAAGCTAATTAGTCTCGGGTTGAGTTGAGTTTAATAGGTGACATGTTAGTCATGTCACATGTAATTTAAATTATGAATTCATCCTATTGCAAGTTTATAAGGATTGATTGACAATGAATTTTAATCACCTCGAGTAAGATTTGAGTAAAAATGATGGATATATTTAAGAAAATTAGATTAAAATTGTAGAAAATTAGAGTTAATAGGGGTCAAGACACTTAATGGGGTTGAAGGCCTTGAGTAACCCGTAATACTTGGGGAAACAGTCATAGTATCAATTTGGTCGTGCTTGATGTTCCAACCTATGATTTTGATGACATGTGTATTGATTGACTAAAGCGATCGATGGTGTCTAACAAATGAAAAAGAGTGTGACTGAAAGTTGAGATTTTCATGGCATGGCGACAAGAGCTATGTGGTTAGACAAGGATATGATTCGAATACGAATATGATTCTACGACCTAATTTTTGGATTCGCGACACAGCTATGAATTTTTATTTAAATAGGTGTAGATTTCTTTCCATTTAAATTTATATAAGTATTCGTACCATTCCTCACACCTAATCTAATAACTTCAAGAAATAAAAATATTATAGGACTACCATTATTACATAAAATTTCCGACCAAGAGGTCGGGTTATTATAGAACCCTTAATAATAAATCATGGAACCAAAACTTTATAACGGGTACAATGCATACATGGACTTATTTTTGAGAAGTAACTTCATCGAATATTTAACAAAAAAAAAAAACTTCATCGAATATGAGGTTAAACTCACTCTATTTATCTTTACCAGCAGGAATTGGAATTTTGTAGCCTAATTTAAAATTTTATGTACCGTCAGTAGCCAAATGCGTAACTATGTCCAAAACTAGCACAATCTGACTGGAAGGTAGCGATGCGCCAGCCAGGTAGCGTTGCGCCAGCCAGCCAACGCATCGCTGGCCAGCCTTCAAAAAATAGTCCGTTGCACCGCGTCGCCACTTGGCGATCGGACCGTTACATACTAGCCATTATGTAACGGCAGGACCGTTTCCAGCCAGCGATGCGCTGGTTGGGTAGCACATCATTGATTGGAAACGGTCCTGCCGTTACACAGCAGCTAGTATAAATACCCCCATACCATCCCCATTTCTTCACACCTCCTCTCATTCTCTCTGAATTTCCTTTCCAATTCTCCGAAGGTAATTTGTTCATTAGTTTTTCTAGTTGCGTCATTAACTGAGTTATGATTATTGTACGCTAATAATTATATTTTTAGGTACGTAGCAAGTGTCATTCTCGTTCAATCATTTTCGTTTGAAGAAGACATAAACCCTCCCTCGAAAGGTATCACACTCTCACTATTATTCAAATTAAATGTGTTATAATATACTTTATTATGATTTTACGTAGTTAATTACGATTACACATACTTAACTTTGATTATAGATATTTAATTGTAGATGAATTACATGTTTGGAGAGGTGCCGCAGGGGGTACGAAGTGGTAGTTCCGAGGACCCATCGATTTTATGGGGTGATGCTGAACGACATCGAGCATCAGAAATTTTCGAAGCTCAGGTTAGTACATTTAATATTATTAAGAGCAAATTATAATTACTTATATTGTAATAGTAGGGAGTTATTTGAATATTAGAAGTAGTAGCCAAATTATAATTACTTATATAATTGATATAATTACCTAATTAAATCTTAGTTATATTTAAATGTTATTTATATTCAAATGTTATTTATATTCAAATGTTATTTATATTTTAATGTTTAGGACTTATTTAAATGTTTAAGACTTACTCAAACATTGAGTACTAGTTATTAATTTTCTTACATCTTCTTCCCTCAACTATTAGGATCCACATATGACGCTTAATTGTCGTCACTCTAAGAAGATCGTAAAGTACGATCCTAGGTTCAAGCCTTACCTTGCCCGCATCGGTATAAATAAGTTGACTGCCTGCCTGAATTTTACCCCTGATCCTGAGCTGATCACCGCATTGGTCGAGAGGTGGCGTCCCGAGACTAGTACTTTCCACTTGTACCACGGTGAGGCGACCATAACACTCGAGGACGTGCACTTTCTCACTGTCTGAGCGTCGATGGTGAGCTAATGGAGTCGTAGAGGCGCCTTCCGACTGTGGAGTCGGATCTGCAGAAGTATGTGCTAGAGCTTCTTGGCAAGAAACCATCTAGTGATGACCTTTCTGCTAGCAGAGTGAAGATGACGTGGTTGTGCAGCCACTTTGGCACCATTAGGGGAGACGCCGATGAGCAGACTATCGAGCAGCACTGTCGTGCCTACATTCTGGACTTCTTTGGTAGCTGCATCTTCGCTGATCGGTCTGGATCTCACGCGCACCTCTTCTTTCCTTCCACTACTAGAGGACATGAGCGCGATAGGCGAGTACGCTTGGGGAGCTGCTGCGCGCACTATCATGGCTATATAAGGAGCTTAGCCGGTGTGCTTTCCGCGTAGAGAGCAGCCCTTTCCGCGACCACATAGGTGACATTGGAGGATGAGTGACATTGGTCCACGCGTGGGTGCTTGAGAGATTTACGTCCATTGCGCGTCGAGTTCACAAGAGTCGACAGATTGCATCGACGCAATCCCCCGTTCCACGCATGCCATGGTTAGGGATTCGACTTAGTATTTCGTATTTGTATTACATTCCACCTTATCAAGTGCCATGAATGACGTAGTTCATTCTGCATTTTTGTAGTTGGAAAGACTGGTATCACGAGAAGACCAGATACCTCCTTGTAGGGGGGGTACCGCCAGCTTTTTGATGATGGCACTCCATTTGTGGTATTGTATTGTTACAAATTTGATGTTATTTGTCTTATAGTTTAGGGTTCGTAGTTGTCTAATTTCTAAATTTATTTTATATAGTGGTGTCCATACTCGGGGGATCGTGGGCATTACAATCTAGGGACATTCCCCAGTTATCGTGTCGTCGCACCACTCATCTGCTTCTTCAGTGGCATGTGGCATAAACCTGATAGAGTTCTGCTAGTTTGGGATGGATCAGCCTGTCCCTACTTATGATCAGCCCATGGGTGAGGTCATTATTAACCTCGAGGTGAGACAACGCGAGTGCCATCACCCAGATGTTGTTGCCAGATTTTCTGGATACCGTCAATTGTGGTCCGTTCGTCTTGACCACGTGGCTGGGGGTCCATGGCTGCGGGCGGAGGAGAGGAGTCCTTTCACTTCCACTGCGAGTACGAGCAGTGGTATCATGGCATCACTAGGCGTACAGTTTCTCGACGAGGAGCCGTGGAGCAATCTTTGGTACGTTATCTTGCTGACAATTATTGCCACTACATAAGCCATGGAGCGTATATATGGTAGATCGGAGGAATCGTACAACGAGTTACCTACCCTCATGAAGGCTATACAAGATCCGAACTATGGAACGCATGTTGAACTCGTCACAAGACCGATTACTACGGATGATGGAGATACAGTCTCCCAATTTGACCTTGTGTTTTGGAGTTTTGCCCTATCCATCAAAGGTTTCAAACATTGTCCTCCTGTGCTCGTCGTCGACGGCACCTTCACGACGGGAAAATACAAGCACACGCTACTCATGGCTAGTTCATTCGACGGTAATAAGAACATCTTTACCGTGGCCTTCGCAATTGTGGACGTTGATTTTTTTGGTTAAGATTGTGGACGTTGATCAGAGCAAGGAGAACTGGGAATGGTTCTTTGATTGCATACAACGGCTAGTCACACAGAGACCCAGAGTATGTGTCATATCCGACCGACATGCGAGCATCGTGAGTGCGATGGGAAAAATCAGATTTGGATGGCAATGGAGGTGATGCGCCCGCCACTATGTAAGCAATTACAACAGCAGCGCGAAGAATGCAAAACTCAAAGGCCGCCTTATGGCTCTAGGTAAGTATCATGGCACTCCACCATTTACTTAACAAATTCGGCATACATCATTCTAATCCATTCATCCTTAAGTGTAGCTAAACGGAGGTCGTTGAGAAAGTTCATAAAGGGGTAACATCATTTGCAAGGGCCGACCCCGTGAATAAAATGGACGACTAATAATCAATTGTATTGGTCAACAGCCATAGACGCTCAACACGACGGGGCACGATGGAACCATTTGACATCAAACATGGTAGAGAGTGTGAATGGGGCATTCAAGTCAATCCAGGCTCTCCCAATTTCAGCTTTGGTTGAATCCACCTTCTACAGGCTATAAACATATTTCGAAGATCGATGGAAGATGATTCGAGAAGAACAGGTGACCGGTGCAATCTGGACGAAGAAATGTCTTTCTCGCCTGCAAAAAAGACTAGATAAGGCCAATTCCTACACGGTGAGAACTTTCGATTATGATGCCGGCATATACGAAATACAAACGGCGTTAAATCGAAGCAATGGGAGGGGAAACAATAGGCAATAAGTTCGCTTGTTCTACGCCGACGGAGACGGTCATTGCTCGTGCGGCAAGTTCCAACAGCTAAAGATGTCGTGTTCACACGCTGTGTCCGCATGTAACGCCGCGAATCAAGATTTCTTATACTACGCCAACAAACAATAAAGGTTGGAGACAGTAGGCCACATATACGAAAGGAGTTTCCTCTCTATCGGCTCGAAAGAGGACTAGGAGCCACATGGAGGGCCGAAGGTGGTGCATGACTCAGAAAGGGTAAGGAGGATGGGGCGACCACGCCGTTATCGCATACACAACGAGATGGACTGGGTTGAAGATATTGAGCCTCACTGCATTTACTGCCAGGAAGATGGGCACAATAAGAGGACGTGCCCACGTGTGAGGCGAAGCAGCAGAAATCCAAACCCTGCAATGAACGGTTAATTGCACAATTGTTTTGTGAGGCTTTGCATTGTTATCATGTACTGGTCTTTCCAATGTTTGTTTAACCTTTAATACTTCAGTCTTTGTCCACGTCTTCAAGTTGTACCAGTCGTTTTATTCAGTACTCAATATATATTGGTAGTCTTTGTGTGAAATGTTTGGTTTTCAATATCATATTTCGTTTTAAATGTAATGTTTAGTTTCTTATTGTACTATATACTTTAGAATTGACCACACACTTCAGAAAATTTGTACATTGCACTAAATCCAAACAAGAATTGACCACACAATAAAGAAAGACTGCAACTCTGGAACAAAGACAAACGAGATTTGACAACACAATGAAAAAAGGCTTGCAACTATAGACCAGTTATTTTATTAACTTTCAAGATGATAACAACAACAAAAATAACAACAACAACAACAAAACACCAAATACAACCACACCAGGCCTCCGATGGCCGTCACTTATAAGAACGAAGTCCGGGTGGAGAGGGAGGCCCATCCCTGATCAACCTATTGATCCTCACGTGCAACCATGAAATCTCTTCCCACAGATCTCAAATGATTTTGTCCTTCTCCCTATTCGCTCGAACAAGTTGTCCGTCCTTCGCCCGAATGATTCCGTCCTTCTCCTTAATCACAACATCCGCAAGATTAGAAAGTAGATCTAATGGCCTAAATTAATATGAAAAATAGTAATTTGAAACTCCTATATATACTAAATCATATTAGGGTTTCACAAACCCTAATTCTATATTAGGTCTCTCCCTTCAATGCTCGACCCTGACGCGCGCTCCAGCCTCCCGCCGCGCTCCAGTCTCGCAGCAGCGCTCCAGACCCGCCGCCACGCTCCAGCCCAGCGACCGTCATGAACCAACCCTTTCTTTGATCATCCTCAACGTCGCCAACAAGCTCCCGCCACCGTCATCAAATCCTCGCCAGTCGTTCCCACTATCTTGGAACGGCGGTTCAGCCGCTGCCCATCTCGTTCCCATCACTGTCGTTGGCCTCGACTCTGTTTCCTTCCCCAACCACTGAACTCGACGGCCCTCGTCTCTCTTTCCTTCTCGGAGTCCACCTTCGCTCTCCTTTACTCGAGTTTCGTGCTTCCAAGCCACGAAGTTGGAGCCGTCAAAATCTCCCCCCACGCCGCCACTTCTTCATTCTTCCTCCCTCGTTTCTATTCAACTTCCCCCCTCTTACCACGTTGTTCCATTTTGACGAAATGTAGGAACATGTTTGTATTGTTCTATATAGCTACTTATGGAACATAAATTCGATATTATTGTTCCATTTTCAATTTGATTCAAGGTTTTATGATTTTCCGTGTTCCGATTTGGTAATAAGGAACACAATCGATTTTTAACAAGTTCCATTACTTTTAAAATGGATCACTGTTCCGAAACAATAAAAGAGGAACTGTTCTGAAATGATAAAAGAGGAGCTGTTTCGAAACAATTTCCACAAAAAGTGTCGTCGTAATCTCCATAAAATCACAGCGGTAAATTGACTACTGGTACACAATTTTCAAAAAAAGAAAGGGGAGTAAAGTTTGGGAAGAAATCATACGATAAAACTAAATTAACTATTATCGAAATTAATTACCAAATAAAGATTAATACTTCTGAATAAATATCAGGGAAAGTGAAGAGAAAATGAAAATTGTGATCATAAAAAATGAATTAATTAGTTACTAAAAAATGGAGCATGTAATTAATAATAAAGAATCTGAATATTAAATGAAAATCCGCATTTAATTAACAATAAATACCATTATGGAAATAACATAAAAAAAAGTTTTGTAATTTATTAAACATTGAAATTACCCTTTTATCCAAATAATATCTATAATGATACATTCCCATGTCCATCTGTGTATATTAACCCACATGATGTACCACTGTTTGAACAATCAACTCCACAAATTCATTCAACACAAAGTTTGTTCATATCCAAAAATAATGGAAGGTGGAAGAGTAAAGATCAACTGTGGGATGATTTTGTTGATGGTGATGTTGGGGATGATGGTGGGTCAATCTGATGCTAGCTTTCATCAGTGCTTAGAGAGGTCTGTGCTGACTTGTTTCTTTAATACTAGATGCATCATTAAGTGTGGTATTATTTGTGCGATTACCGACCCTCCTGAAATTCATGGTGGTGGTGGTGTGCTGCTGCTGGAGCTACTAACCACCAGTATTGCAGTCTTGGCTGTCTCGCTACGACTCTTACACGTGATAGGTCTACAGGTACGTGCCCGACATTTGATTAATGAAGACTGTGTATATAGTGAACATGATTATAATAAGGTGTTGTTGTTTTGGTGGCATCGTGCAGTTTTGGCAGAGTCAAACAAGGTTGGAAATGAAGCTGTGGCGGAGAAATTGGTTGAACGCTGCTCGACGGCTTGCAACAATAAGCAGAATTAGTTGTGTTGTGAATTTCATAATTCGATGCTGTTAAAATAATGTCCTCAAATTATTAATTCATAAAAAACATAGCAATGAATAACACTAGAAACAAAGAGAAACACAAACTGACCAGTATGCCTTATCACCCGCACTTGCATAGAGTTCTTCCATAATTTAATTGAATCCTTCTCTCCCCGAGACTTGCATGGCTTTTAAAAGGGTTGATAACTCGTTGTATAATTCTTCCCAGTTGCTATAGATTAGCTCCATGGCTCGTTGCTTCCCATTCCGTGATTTCTTGTATGAATTTCAAAAGACAAAATAAACAAAGAATAAGAGACTCGTTTCTTGAATAAACAACGACCTCCTATAGTCAATGCTTTCTCCTCAATATGCTCTCCAATATTACTAGTCAATGGGGATAACGAATTCGGTTCTAACCATTTGGGGTTGTGGACAAAAAATAATCATTTAGGGTTGGAATGATCTAACCAATACCATATAATCGGATTATCCCGTGGTTAAGTAGCTTGGACCGTGTCCGAGTCTCTGCCGAGTGCGATTCCGGAGTAGTTCATATGCTGGCTCCAAACCAGCAATAATCTCACTCATCCATCTAATCTATGATCCTCCTCTCTCACTTGTTCCTTCATTCTTTTTCAACTCATATGACCGGGATCTTTTTTTGGCCAATTATTTTTTTGATCGGAGTAAAAGTTTGTTGGAGATAGATTAATTTTGGGTGCTGCTATTTTTAGTCCGTGTTTTACTAACGCAGTCCATATTTTAACATAAATGGACAATTATGCCCTTGAAGTTCGTATTTACTAGTGCAGTCCGTTTTTACTAACGCAATCCATTTTTTTACTAACGCAGTCCATTTTTTTACTAACGTAGTCCATTTTTTTTACTAACGTAGTCCGTTTTTAACTAACGCAATCTGTTTTTACTAACGCGTTAGTAAAAAATAACATGCGTTAGTAAAAACTGGATTGCGTTAGTAAAAACAGACTGCGTTAGTAAAAACGGACCGCGTTAGTAAAAAACAGACTATGTTAGAAAAACGGAATGCAAGGGCATAATTTTCCGTTTATATTAAAATACAGATTGCGTACAATAAAACACGGACTGCAAATAGCAACTCACTTAATTTTTTGGGACGTCATTTCTACTTGGCAGCTCCGCTGATAATGACACTCTTAATTATTTTGTCAATACAGTCTGTACAAACTCCATACAGAGTGTACGTTATATACAAGTTGTACATTCTCAAACATATTTTACGGATTTCATACCGAGTATAAATAGTTTCTTTGAATTGTTTACAACCCTACCATACGAAAAAAAACACAATTGTACAAAAATAAATACAGAGTGCACAACTCTCGTACAAAGTGTATACAACTCTCGTAAAAAAATAAATATAGATTGTACAAATCCCATACGAAGTGTATACAATTTATATTCAACTTCAATACAGACTATACACAAATAAATGCAGAGTGTACAACTTATACAAAGTGTATATAGTTCTCGTACAGATTGTACAAAAATAAATATAGAGTTTACAACTCTCGTACAATTTGTATACAACTTGTACAACCATCAGTACGAAGTGTATACAATTTGTATATACCGCATACAAACTGTACAGACTACTGACTGGGAATTGTCAAATTCCCCCCAGAATCATAGATCTAATAACGATCGACGATCCTGTGGGTGAAATTTTTTTAGTCAACGGAGGCTCATGTCACTGGGAAATTCGTCGATAAACTTTTTGATGATGAGAAATGGGAGGAAACTTCAACAAACTAACATAACTTAAAATTATAAACATAGTACTAAGACCACATGATTAAACAATTGAAATCTAACGATAGATGATGATTGTTACATTGGATGCAACAAAACAACACCATTGTCACTTGAACCGAATTCCCCAAATAGAGGCAAAAACGTCACCCTAACAAAAAGAGCTAAAAATATACCATTTTTTAGCTAAGGAGTAAAGACCATATCTAACATAGACTATTGGTTTGGCTAGGAATCTCCAATTTTTTTTTGAACTAATTTTGGTTTTAAATTTGGTGATATAAGTTGTTGACCCCAAACAAATAGGGTCTTTTTCTTTTGTTTATTGACTAACACAAAGTCTTTGAATATGTTGAGGTCTCCCTTTAATATGACGTCACTCGCATGATTATAACACATTATAAATTATAATACCCCATATTAGTAGCATCTGATTTTGAATTTTGAGATTTTCAAGCAAACTAATCGTAAGAAGAATAATGCTGAAAACTAATATGGAAGATTTATCAGTTTTATTTTTTATTTATTATATTGAATCGGGTAAAGATTGTTTAAACTATCCGGTCCGAATTTTATCCCGATATGGTATTCTGCCCGTCGCAGTGAATATGCATGTGTTATTTGTGTGTTATTAGTATTTTAATCATTAGTCATATGTTACCTTTGGGAAAAGATCCGGACCCAACCTTTAAAGGTTGGACCGGTTTCCAACCAAAAACCGAAGGGGCAATTCGGTCATTTCAATAAAATATCACTTTTTCAACCCTAACTTCCCCTCCCAGCCTCTGCACAAGCAGCTGCAGCCCATAGCAAATCCCCAGCACGAACACGCCATTCTCCAGCGCCCACTCCACGAACCCAGATGGAAAGCTGGGAGAATCGTCCGTGTGGACGGAGTGTGGGCCTCCGGAGAGGATGACGACCCTGGGGTTAAGGGAAGTGATTTCGTCGAGAGTGGAAGTGCCCGATATGCAGAGGGAGAAGATGTTGAGAGCGCGAATGCGGCGAGTGATGAGATGGGTGTATTGGGAGCCGTAGTCGAGGATTAGGACCAAATCGGATTTCACTGCCTTTGGATCCATTTTTGGGTTGTTGGTTGTGAGGATTAGGGATTTGAGGATGCTGGAAAGTGGCAGAGGAAAGTTTTGGGGGAGAAGAGAGGTTTAAGAAGAAGATGAATTAGGGATTTTGATTGAAAATAATTAGGGATTTTTTTAAGAATTGAAAAGAAGATGAGGCAGGGGCTGAACCAACAAGCAACACAAGGAGTAGAGTAAGAGAAGTCGAGCAGCAGCTGAAGCCAAATCATACCTCTTCGGAGCAACAATGGAAGCTTTCGAAGGTTTGAAGAAGAGTGACTTTTTTGTCACATGTTTAAGTTCAGTGACTTTTTGTAATTATAAAATTGGAGATTTTTGTTGTCACATGTTTAAATTTGCACTATTTGTCATTAATGGAAGATAAAGTAGTTGTTTAAATAGCACATTAGTATAACTGGCTGTTAGAAACACGATAAGTTAACTGGCTTACTAGTTAACAACTTGATAACTAGTAACTCGGTTGGTTAACTAATTAACAAAAATAACTGTTATCAAGTAAAAAGATTGTTAACTAGTTAACTCAATTAGTTAACAACTTAATAATTGTTATCAAGTAAAAAATGCTAACTAGTTATCAGGTTAAAAAAAATGTTACCTAGTTATCAGGTTAAAATCTGTTAACAAGTTATCAAACAAAAAATGTTGTTAACTAGTTATCAGATAAACACCATGACATATAAAAAAAAATTGTTATGAGTTAACTAGTTATCAGGTTAAAATTTGTTAACAAGTTGTAAAAAAAATTTATGTTCTTGACATTGATAACTAGTTAACTCGATTTGTTAACTAGTTATCATCTTAAAAAAATGTTAACTAGTTATCTTAGTCATGATGTTAACGAGTTAACTTGATTGGTTAACTAGTTATCATCTTCAAAAATGTTAACTAGTTATCTTAGTCATGATGTTAACTATTAATTCGATAAGTTATCTAGTTAACTAATTATGTTAATCTGATAACTAGTTAACTAATGTTGATAACAAGTTATCACCTAAATCTATTAACAAGTTATCAAACAAAAAACTTTGTTAACTAGTTATCAGAAAAAAAACCATATTAACTAGTTATCAGTTAAAAAAACATTGTTAACTAGTTAACAGCAAAAAAATGTGTTAACTAATTTTGATAACTAGTTGTCAACTAAACTTTTTGTTAACTAGTTATCAACTAAAAAAATGATGTTAACTAGTTATCAGTTAAAAAACACTGTTAACTAGTTAACAGAAAAAATGTGTTACCTAGTGTTTTTTTAGAAAAAAAATTTGAAATTTTTTTTTTGAAAAAAAAAAATTTCGCCGGAATCTCGCCGGTCGCCGGAAAAGTCGCCGGCGACGGTGGCCGGCCTCCGGAGTCACCGGCTGTCCCTGGAAAATATTAATTATTTAAATATAATAATTAAATTATGTGTGTAAAGTCCTAAATACCCCTAACAATCTAGACCATTGGATTGGTCAAAGGGTCAAAGGATGATCTAATGGCTGAGATTGGGTTGGACCGAATTCCAACCCAAGATTTGGTTGGAGCCTGATCTGCATCCGTTACCTTTGTCATCCACATATAACATATGATTTTTTTTGTATGTTATTCATGTTATCTTAGGCAAAAATAGCATATAAATATCATACAAATAACAAATAAATAGGAGTCAAATACTTAAAACGTCCTAGAATTATAGGCCAGCTTACAACTCATATTAAAATTTAAATTTGTTACTTTCATAAAAAAAATCGTTACAAGATGATAGCACCACTTTATAATGGATTAAAATTTTAAGATAAATACACTCAAAAAAAAATTTAAGATAAATTTTATAACCCGAAAACGTATTAAGTATTTGAGTCAAATAAATAGCAACTAACACGTAAATAACAGACGAGTAATCACTCATCTGTGACATTGGACAAAATACCACATTGACACCTAAGCCATTTTCTAACAAAAAAGAAATAGAGAGAATATAAGTATTGGCTATTAGGGATGCCTATCTTCTTTGTCGGAATATACATTGGATGGAAGTGGATATAGAATGTTGATGATTGATGGTGGACATTTGAATTTGTTGGACTCCTCGTCTCAGTTAAGGCTTCTTGCAGTTCCTCTGCAAGTTAACATGACAGCCCATTATGTGGCTCGTCATGCGCTTCGTTGCCTCCCAAGTAGGGTGTAGTTAACCTTTCGATTTGGGTGTGCACTTAATGTTCTCTTGGTGGAGACTATGGAAATCCAGGAACTGATTCGTTTTCGAAAAATTCCAAAGTTCTTTCTCGGCCCTGCACAGACATTTCTCCTTGAACGTTCCTTTCTTCCCGCACCTCTCCGTCCAGCTTCTCAACCTCTACCCTCTCGCTCAACAGTCTGGACACCTCCTCCATTCCCAAAGTTCAAGATCAATGTGGATGGGGCTCTCTTCGCTGGTCTAGGTGGTGCTAGCGGTCTGGTGGTTCGCGATCACTTCGGGGGACTACTCTTTGCGACAGGAGATGCCACGGAGGTCACGCGGGTGGTTTCGAGCCTGCTCTTTCTCTCTCGGGATGGGGGTTCTCTCGTAGCGGTCATTTGCAGCTTGCTGGACTCCCTTCCTCGGATCCAGCTTCTTGCGGTCCTTCGGTAAGCTAACATGACAGCCCATTATGTGGCTCGTCATACGCTTCGTAGCCTCCCAAGCCGAGGCGTTAACCTTACGACTTGGGTGTGCCCTTAATAAGGAATAAAATATATATATATATATATATATATATATATATATATATATATATATATATATATATATAATGGTGTATGCCAAATCGTGTAGGGACGTGGACCAAAATCTACAAATCTATATAAGCATTTTAGCTTTTTTCTTATTGTCACCTAGGATTCTCCATGCCTCTCCTTAATTGTAGGAAATTGGCCAATCAATGAATTTTATATGATTTAAATTTATTAAATTTTTTTTTTAATAAAGTGATAATTTTTCAGTAACTACGAGACTCGAATCCACAACCTCAAGGATAAAATTATGTGCTTTACCAACTAAGCTAGACAAATTAATTTATAATTACATTAAAACATTAAAGCACATTACTCCTATGTATTTTACGGCACAAATTGAAGCACATTTCACCCTTAATGGTTAACACATTCATTGATTTTATGATAACCAATAGTTTATTATAGAAATACACTAACAAGTTGAATAGATAGCAGAGTGAATGAAATTATGATAATAATTTATTCATATAGTTTATTCTAAGACGATGATACTTTTTTTTAAATGGGCTCTGTGTTTTTTAATAATCGGGCTCGACGCTCTGTGTAGAATAATTAAATCATTATATTGGATAATGTATTTGCTCACATGAATTTTTAATAGACACTCAAGATAACTAAGTCATTGATTAATTCCCTTTAAAAAGTCATTGATTAATGGTCAATGATCGATTTGCATAAAGCTTAAAATTTATGAATATTTAAGAGATGTATTTTTCAATTAATATATCTATTGAGCTACAAAAAACTGAACAAATAAAGTTGTACAAATTTATGAATATTTAAGAGAAGTATTTTTCAATTAATATATCTATTGAGCTACAAAAAACTGAACAAATAAAGGTGTACCTTAGTAACATCAATGGTGAGTGCAGTCATGAGTGTATACAAGTATGAGTTATGAGATCGTAAGTGAAACTGGTTACATGCCATTAAGTATTTACAAATTCAGAGTATCGATCGAGTTGTATTCAGTTTGAGTTGAGCGTATTCATTAAACATAAATGCATTCATATAATATGATCCTCATTTTCAAATTGTTTTAAGTTTTAAAGGGTCAATTGAACTTTCATTTTTCATTATGTTTAACTATTCCTCATTTTTTTTTATAGTGATAGTTTCTTTAGTCTCCACTTTATTTGTTTGCATATGCTTTGAGAGAATTGTAATTTTGTCTTCCATTTGTATTGAACTGAATTTTGTTGGTAAATTATTTGAAGGACTCTAAGTTTGGTAAGTCATTTCAATTGATCAATGATCAAACTGCTAAAATTGTAAAATTTATGAATATTTAAGAGAATTATTTGTGATTTAAAATATTTATTGATCAAGAGAAAACTAAAGAAATAAGGTCATACCTTAGTAAGATCATTGGTGAGTGAGGCCATAAGTGTATAAGAGTATGCGTCACGAGATCGTAAGTAAAGCGGGTTACATGTCAACTATTAACAAATTCAGATTATTGATTTATTTGACTTAGTTTGAATTAGGCATATTCATTAAACTTAAATACATTCATATAACATTATCATTATTTTAAATTATTTTAAGTTATAACAGACAAATTGATGTTTCATTTTTATTACGTTTAACTATTCCTTAAAATATTTTTTTTACAGTAATAGTTTTTTTAGTCTCGAATTTATTTATTTGAATGCATCGAGAAAGTTGCAATTTTTTCCAATTTGTCTTGAACTAAATTTTGTTGATAAATTATTTGAAGAATTCCAAGTGTGGTAAGTTATTAATTAATTTGATCAAGGATCAAACTGCATAAATATTTATGAATATTAAAGAGAGTTATTTTCAATTAATATATTTATTAGGCTAGACAAAATTGTACAAATAAAGTTGTACGTTAGTAAGATTAATGGTGTTGAGTTCATGAGTGTACCGTAAGTAAAATTGTCATTAATTGTTAACAGATTAAGAGTATTGGTCGAGTTGAGTTAGTTTAAATTGTTAAACCTAAATACATTCAATATAACATGATATTTATTTTTAACTTTTTTTTAAAAGTTTTAACGGGCCAATATAATCGAGGTTTTATTTTTCATTATGTTTAACTATTACTCAAAATATTTTTTTAACAGTGATAGTTTCTTTAATCTCGACTTTATTTGTTTGAAATGCTTCGAGAAAGTTACAATTTTATTTTTCATTTGTCTTGAAATGACCTTTGCTGGTAAATTATTTGAAGGACTCCAAGTTTTTTTTTTTTGACTTAGATAGCTCCGTGAGGAGAATCAAGGTAGTAAGCAGTAAATTAACTACAATCTACCCAGGGAGTGAGGACTACCGGCAACACCCCTGTGAGATATCTAAGAGCCAAACGTGCCACAGAATGGGCGGCCCTATTTGCTGAACGGCGGACCGTAAGCAGCTTGAAGCTTGGACTGGGGCCCATCAGACGAAGGATCTCCTGAACGATAATCCCCCAGTGGATCTTAATCCTTCGTGATCACAAACAGCCTTCGAAACCATCTCTGCATCACCTTCAAAATCAACCTGAAAAAGACCAGAAAAGACACACCAAGCCACTGCATCTCTACATGCTAAAAGTTCAAGGATAAAAGGATCTAATATACCTGGGTAAGGAGTCCCTATAGCATGAAGAACCATACAATCAGGAGACCGGAGAACCCACCCTGTGGCTCCACCATGGGGAGAGCAGACTGCACCATCAACGTTAACCTTTAGGCGTTTTGCAGCGGGGGAACCATCGGGGGTGCCGAGGAAGTAAGGGGAGCGGCGAGATAGAGGGCTGATTTGAAGGACTTCAAGTTTGGTAAGTCATTAATTAATTTGATTAAGCTGCACAAATTATATAAATTTATGGATATTTAAGAGAATTATTTTTCAATTAATATATTTATAATATAGAGAAAACTAAGGAAATAAGATTCTACCTTAGTAAGATCAATGGTGAGTGAGGTCAAGAGTGTATAAGAGTATGAGTCATGGGATCGTAAGTAAAATGGGTTACATGACATTAACTATTAAAAAATTGAGAGTATTGATCGAGTTGAGTTAGTTTAAATTGGCATATTCATTAAACATAAATACATTCATATAACATTATTCATATTTTCAAATTCTTTTAATATCTAACTGGCCAGTTGATGTTTCATTTTTCATTATGTTCAACTATTCCACAAAATAATTTTTTTACGATGATTTTTTTATATGAATTTTTTTTACGATGATTGATTCTTTAGTCTCGACTTTATTTGTTTGAAAATGTTTTGCCAGAGTTGCAATTTTGTTTTTCATTTTTCTTGAATTAAATTTTATTGGTAAATTACTTGAAGTACTCAAAATTTGGTAAGTCATTAATTAATTTGATCAGTGATCAAGCTGCATAAAACATAAAAAATCATGAACATTTAAGATAATTTTTTAATTAATATATTTATTGATTTAGAGAAAATTAAAGAAATAAGGTTGTATCTTAGTAAGATCAATTGTGATTGAGATCATGATGAAAGAGTATGAGTCATGGGATCGTAAGTAAAATGGGTTGCATGTCATTAGTTATTAACAAATTTAAAGTATTGATTGAGTTGATTAGTTTGAATTAGACATACTCATTAAAACTAAAAATATTCATATAACATGATCCTTATTTCCAAATTATTTTAAGTCTTAACAGCCCAATTAAGGTTCCAATTTTGTTTATGTTTTTAACTATTCCTCAAATTTTTTATAGTGATGATTTCTTTAGCCTCGACTATTTGTTTGCAAATATTTTAAGAAAATTAAAATTTTTCCATTTGTCTTAAACATCTTTTGTTGGGAGAGCATTTGAATTAATATTTGATTTAGAGGACTTCGCTAATTTGAAAAGTTTGTTTGAATAAAAAGTAAATTTTGATGTATTTTCTCCTTTTCAATGATCATAAATGGACCTATTTTATTTTATTATGTAATTACAATTAATTACTGTCCAAAATATCCTATGATTAATCACAATATTCAAATTAAATATTATATTTTCTTGGGTATTGCATAAATAATTATATATCTATTATATGAGCATTTAAAATCAGAGAGATATAATTTAAAACTCTCTCTTTAATAATAGGATATTAACCTATCATATTATTTTGTTTCTTCTCATTTTAAATCATTCAATAAATTAAATAATTAATAATAAAATTCCAAATAGTTTTTAAACATAATAAAGTTTAGGAAAAACTGAAAAAGTAAAATTATTCATTTAAATTAGTTTAATTGAAATGATTAAAGTATATTTGAAAAAACAATGTGTGGCTCACTTTTTAATTTTATTTTATTTCTATATTTTCTACTTTAAACTGTTTAATTTCTCACTATGTAATATGTTAAGTAATTTGACCCATGAGTGTTCTTTTAATTTTAATCATTCAATTAAATTTTTTGTTAATTTACAATTTATTAAAAATAATATTAAATCTATCATTATAAAATAATATTATTTACTAATTATACTAAAAAGTATAACATATCGGCCAACGGGCCGAAACAATGCTAGTAAATAAATAAATAAATAAATAAAAGAGGAAATTAATTAAGGTGGGATTGCAGATCGTAAACTAGTATATAAACCACTGATAATGAGCATTAACAAGTAAGTGCATAGAGATTAGAGATGATGAATACTAATCATGATTGCATGGAAGTTCATTTGAATTCGTCTGTCAACGATGTTTGGAGCGCCGTCGCAGCCGCCACAGCTGTTTACCCGAGAGCCATGCCTAACCTCTATAAGCAACTCGATGGCCTTTACGGCCGAGACGGTAACACCGTGGGTTCTATGCGTACCATCACTTTTGGTCTTCGTACGTACTACTAACCATTACTTATTAACTGGATGTATGTGTATTTCAATAGTGGTTTTCATGATAGTAGATAACGTTGCATTTAAATTACTTTAGTTGTTGAGAGAGGTTTATGATGAGTATATATGATATTTTTTATCAGTCTCTTAGAATGAAAATTTCTAAGAGGCAGATTGAAGTTTATAACGGTCTATTAAGCTAAGAAATTGCTTTCATTAGGGACAGTGGGGCATAATCAGGGAGAGGTAATGGCCCCTCTTCTGGTACTGAGTACGAAATCATATGTAAAATTTAGTATTTTCATAGTTTGGTTTCAATGTATTAGAAGTTTTGGTCTCCCATTTTCTTTGTTTCGACTTCCAAATTCAATTCAATTGTTAGTTATAATCGACTTATAACGAGTAATGATTATAATTTCTGATCTCAAATTATTCGAATGTATAGAAAAACTTGTCTGTGGCACATTTCAATCTTTTTTTTACTAAGCAATGACCAATTAGAGTCTCTCTTGTATAATTTTGTTATGTATATAAACATTTTGGTTTGTAATACGGTTTCTCAATGTTCCAATCTCGATTCTGCCCCTGATAAGAAGGTAACATTATTCGTTGTCAAGACTTTTCGGTCTTAAAGACGATATCATTGATACCACATCAATTTAATTTTTCTTTTAATAGTAATTACATGCTAATTACAATACTAATCATGGTTGTTCATGCAGTTTTCAACGGTATCGTGAAGACGGCGACAGAGAAGATCGAAGACATTGACCATAAAAAATTCACCGTTCATTCGACCTTCATGGAGGACGGCGGGGTGGTGCCGACCTTGTTCGAAAGCTTTTGATATAAAGCTAACTCTGGTGCCAGCATCCCGCCGTGACATCAGGGCGCCGGGCTGTACTGTCAGATGTGAATTCGCTTACAAGGGATCCAACGGCAAAGCTAACATTGACAGCTTTAAGAATGTTATGATCCAAGGTTTCCAAGATTTGGATGTCTATTTGAGGCATCTCCGTGGCATCCGTCCATGGCCATGAAAATTAAAAATGCGATCATTTCCCTGTCGTTGGAATCTTCGTTTCGATTTACTGATGCGATCCAACTTTCTATCGTCCACCGTTCCAGTCCGGTCTCGTTTCTCATATCATGTATTGTTGTTGTTACAAAATAAATGACGGTCATTAATTTTTTTTTTTTTATGAATGGATGAATATATATATATATATATATCAAAAAATCAAATCCGTACAAAGGGCAAACAACAGGGGTACAAAATGTGCTCGGACACTCCCCCAAAGAGCCACACACCTAACTAAATCCCAACTATGTAACCCTCAATCAACTTGAAGAGACCAAAGGCCTCTCCCAACCCCCAAAACAACACAAGTAGAGTCGGAACAAGACCCACCCGAGCCAGCAAACGAGCCCAAAAACCGATGAATAAACTCGGCAAAAAAAACCCCTGCATCTCCTGTAACCCAAAAGCAACCTGTCACTCAGCCAGGGTCGAAAGTCAGACCCCACAAAGCTAGCCAAGAACGAACCTCGTGCTGCGCTACACTATCCGCTACTGCAAGCCATCTACCGATTGCCCAAGCAATCTTCCTAACCACCTGTGCAACTGACAACTCCCTATCTCTAAAAATTCTACTATTTCTTTCCCCCCAAATATACCAAAATAAGGCATGTAAAAGTCTAACTCTAAACTCCCAAAAACTCCATCCCAGTTCCTACCCTGCCATCCTCGAAAAACTTCCCTGACATCTACATGTTCCGGGCCCCAAATGGCAAGTTTGGAACTAAAGATATGCTAAATCTGGATGGGGCGGCGGAGAAGCTAGCCGGAGGGGAGAAGACGCGGTGGTTGAGAGGAGGGTTAGGGTTCAGTGCGGTTTTGGGGATGGGGAAGAAAGAAAGTTGGTTTTGGGTTGGGTTGGTTAGAATGAGTTAGGTTTGGTTGGTTAATTGGGTTGAATGTGAGATTGATAGGGTGACGTGACAGTAGATGACATGGACAAAAACGGTGAGTTGGATTGCTGATATCATCACTTAACGGAAAAAATCGATGTGAACTTGACAGAATGATCAAAACTAAACAGACCCCAATAAATTAATGACCACGTGAAACGTTGATGACCACTTTGTTACAAACCCAATACGTTAGTGACTAAAATAGATAATAAGCCAAAATATCAATTTTTTTTTGACGAGGCAACTCCTCATGGGGAGAACCTATAGATAGCGAGCCAACCTAGGAGATACGGAAAAAAAAGAGAGAAAAGGGAGAGGAAGAGGGAGAGGGAAAACAAAGACTAACACGATTTACTTTAATAGCGAGCCAAAATATCATTTTGAATCAAAGATTACTAGAAGAAAAATGTCGAGTCTTTGAATCCACCCCAAAATGATCATATGAGGGTGGCAGAACTTTGACACAATTGTCACTACATTCAGACATACACATATCTCCACCGGAACGACAATCTTTCATACAAGCGGCAAAGCATTTGCTAAAGCTTGGATCTTCTGCGCCTCTGTATGTCGGACTTCTTGCACCACCAACATCGCCATCAGAATCACTCCGGCCGTCACAACCACGGCGGTCTTTGACACCCACTTGATTGACTTGTTGCTACCCATAATGTGATCAACAATACACCTATTTGTGAAGTTGAGCTTAAACGTAGTTTTATACTCCACAAGGTTTGGTTTACATGTATTTATAACATGCGTTTTTTTTTCATAGATATCAATATTATGGTAAGTACATTATTATTAATGACGTGAACTGGTGAGATTTACAAAATCATTGTGGATTCGGAAATTAATTGCATTTTTTTTAGTTGCATTAAAAGAGTGAGAGAGGGGACTCCTTGCCTCATTATTTTACGGTTGTGGTCAAGGGTAATTGCTAATATGAGGACCCCTTAAGTGTCCTTGTATAAGGAAACTAATATACATCATTAATTTATTTAATAGAGATCCAATGGTTAATATGGAATGTGTATTAAGGTAAATTGCTTAATTGATTACTGCTTCTCTCTCCTGAGTTGAGGGTTCTACTTTTAATTAATTACCTAATTTTCCCCTTTTGCCCATACATGGTTTCCTGCCGTTAGATTAGGATCATCATCCAACGGCTGTAAGGAGTGTCCTCATATAAAGACTATTAATGGGGTCCTTGTTGGATAAAATCAACGCGGATTAGAAAACCATAACGAAATCGAAATCGAAAGAAAACTGTAATCGAGGCCTGTGTTTGCACAGTTTCCTTAAGATAGATTCGTCCTACACAAGGATGTCTTTCTCCCAGGATACAACGATCTCAACGGTGTTTCAACACCGCCGAACGCAACCACGCTTGAGCAAAGCGACAACAGACGAACCGACAAATAAAAAGAAAGGAAGAAGAATAGAACTTTTGGGAGAGAGATTTTGGTATTTGAAGGTGTGTGGAAAACTGAAGGGATATGTGGGTATTTATAGGGGAAAATTCTGGAGCAAACCATCAAGTTGAGCAATGTGGTATAAAACCACTTTCTCACATTATTCCTTTTCCCACCAAGGTACTTTGGGGTCGTTTTTCGTACATGTTTTGGGACCTGGATTTGGCTGAAATCCATTTCCCCCCAAATTCCATGTTTTTCGGTCTATTTAGACAACCCAAATCCAGGGAGTTCAATTCCTGGCAGGCATTCAAATCACCCCAGGGCAAGTTTTTAATTCCCTTTGAAACTGGATGGAGTTGGGCGGATTTGAAGGTCCTAACTCAATTTTTTCCCATCTTGCCAAACTTACCACAATTTTTTTGTTCTATTTTCTTCGAGTCCGTCTAATACCTCGAATCTGAACCTTCTCCTTCTTCTCCATTGTCCTAGAATCGCAAATCCTATACAAAAATTTGTTTGAGAAGGATAGAGAATAATTGTTTTTGGTATTTGATTTTTTTCCGTTGATAGAATAGAGTTTCACAAATATACATTATATGAATATTGTTGTTTGGTAGAATATTGATGTTTGGTCGAATAAGTAGAATTATGTTGATTATTTGAATATTGAGTTTGGTCAAATAAAAAAATTTAAATATTTTTTTTTTATAATTGTGAGCTGGAATTTTTTGAGATTTTGTGTAAACAATGACATAAATGAGATGCAAAAAGTAGAGGTTGTTCAAATTGATAGGAATGGTAGTTCAGTAATGCTAGGTGGTCCTTTGTTTGAAATCCATATGGTCATGGTATTGTGGAAAACAAGGAATTAAAATCCGGAAGGAATTAAGATCTTACCCAGCAATCGAATCCCTTCTGAATTTTAATTCCACTGCAATTCATTTCCGTGCGGAAAATGACCCCTTTGAGAATCAATTTCTCATTCACCTTAAATCCATTTTGAACGGATTATATCTCGATTCGAAGCTCTCTTGTAGGAGAACACGAATATGTAATCACCTTACAAAAAGGTGTTACTTAACCCACTCATAATCACATCCTAAAATGGTACAAACCCATTTAGTTTACCCAAATTTTCCAACAGTCCCCCACATGAATGAAAATTGGACTCAACACTCTGACGACACTGACAAACTTTGCTCAACGGTCAAATCCTGCATAGGATAGGTAGGTGTTACCCCTTGAACCTTCCCTTGTGAAACATACCGACTTTACTGGCTAGATGGTAGACGCGATGTCTTTGAACCATCATGCCGCTCGTGTAGACGATGATACACTACACACAGGATCCTTCCTAACGTGATCTTGTTCTCACTGTTATGTTCATATGGCCCTGAACATCTGCCTGGTTCTGCGAGAGTTTAAGGAATTTGCGCCCCCACAATTCCCTTGAAGCTGCCCCACTTCACTCTAACATAGGTGATCCTTATCTCAGAATCATTAAAAGCCTTTATGCTTATCCTTAACCTTATCACTGTTTATAGGAATGGGTTGGGGTTTCCCCCACAGTGACTCTACCAGTTCATTCAAGTAGGTTGTCCCTTTGAACCTAGATCTTGGGATCTCCAGTCAACTAGGTTGGGTTTTCCTTTGAATAAACTTTATTTCAAGGGCTTTAATCCCATTCCCATTGACAACTTGTGCACAGCCTCTCGGTTTAACCCTTTGGTTAGCGGATCTGCAAGGTTATCTTGACGATAACTCTATTTTGAGAGAAGTTGTCTTGTGGTATTTTGTCTATGACAATATGTCTAGACTACCATCAAGTAATGTGATGACTACTTTCATTAGTCACCCCACATTTAAAATAATGAAAAGAAGTATTTCTTCTATTCAATAATTTATACGGAGTCTCATTAGTAACCTTTCCATATATCTTATTTAAAAGGTAATTAGCTGACACAACAGCTCCCCCACATGTTGTGGGAACTCAGAACTTATTGACTTGACATTCAGTTTAGGAACTCATATGTTCATTAACAATTGTTCATGCTTGTATCTCTAATACAAGAGCATTCATTTGACACAAATTTCATGTAGAAAAATTCCAATTCATGTAGCACTAAGCCACAATATAAGATCCAAGCGTCCCCAGACTTATATATATGGTCTAGTACCACCACCTAATTTATATAAGAATCAAGCGTCCTTGATTTTCATATAAAAAGATGTAAGAATTTTTCTACCATTCTTTGATTGTGCCAATAAGATTACACACATTGGTCAACCCATCGACCAATTGTTCAACATGTCATGAACTTATAAATGTTCTCAAACATTTTATGGTCTACATGACTTCAATATCGAGAACATTTGCCAAGCCAAAATTGAATGTGTACAAATTAAATATCACTTTCTTTTGCCACTTCTCAAAATTCATAAAATGAATTTATTTGGTTTATCAACATGATTAACCATCATACTCTTAGGTATTTTCAACAATACCACAACAAGAGTCATTTAATGATCTTCACAAGAGAAATCATCCACTATTCAACACTCGTTTTTGTCATGTTTCCACAAGAAACATACATTTTCGACTTGATTCACAAGAATCATGTTCAAGGTTTATAGTTGGAATGATGGACCATCATTCCAACTATCAAGAATTTACAATTTGACACGAAGTCAATCCAATGTACCAAACATTGATTTTTTCAAATATTTGAAATCAAGTATTTAGATCAATCTCGCTACTAATGGAATTAGTGCAATTAAGTTGGTTGGTTTTAAATCAAGTTTGATCCAATCCACTTAATTGCATCACCAGATCTAAAGCGATTTTGACCAAAATACAAAGATTCAACACAAATGCATAACCATAGTGTTGAAACTTGCATTACAAGAAATAATTACGAGACATCCAAATTAGCAACCAAATAATGCTAATTTAAATACTTTAATTAATTCCTCAATTAAACCATAATTAAGGGATACAAAATCCCATAATAAAATTTAAATACCACACAATTAGTATTTAAATTACACGTTAAATATTTGAGAAACTTAGCTAAACCATTGTCACGTAAAATGGTAAGTCTATTTCAAGAAATTAAATTACCAATTAAGATTAGACATCAAATCGATCTCAAAAGGTAAGTAAATCGTATCTAATAAATTGTGAAATAGAAACCTTCCAAGTTAATAGTTTGAATTAAATTCAAATATAACTCTCAATTAAAGCACACAACTAATTTAGACAACTAATGTCAAAATCACTATCAATGGAATAAGTGCAATTTAATTTGATTTATTTTAGCAAGATTGCTTCAATCGTTTAATTGCATCACCAGATCCAAAGTGATTTGACCCACATCCAAGATAATTCTTTAAAACAAATTCAAAGAAGATTAATTTAAGCAAAACACACAACCATTTGAGTTAAACCTCAAAGTAAAATCTCGCTATCAATAGAATTTCATTTAAAAGCAATATTGCTTACAACCATTTAATTGAGACACCAGATCTAAGCGATTTTTACCCAAGTTAATTCTTTGAAACAAATTCAAAGAAATAATTTGATCAAAATGAACAATAATTTCATTTAAAACTTGAAGCAAATTTCGCTACCAAAGGAAATAGTGCAATTAATCAGGTCACTTTAGAGCGTGAATGCTTCAACCTTTTAATTGCATCATCAGATCCAAGCAAATGTTGCCTAAGCACAATAGACCAACACAAATGAGCGTTTCTCCAAATTAGCAACCAAGACAATACTAATTCGAACGTGAACCTCGATTTAATTTCCAAACACGGTTGTCACACGGATTTGAATCAACTCCTAACAAGTAACGTATTTGTAAGTTAAACTTCTAAGATTAATAAATCATAGAATACCAATTTAACCTTGTTAAGAAAAGAAAACCGTAAATGTAAATTATGAAAATGCTATATGTGATTTAACTGAATCAAATGAATTAATACACAATCATATCGCTCATCTATGAAATCATGTAAAACAATTAATAAACCAACTAAGAAAATGATCACAACTGTTTTTCTCAAACAAATGTGTGAAGCTAAAGTAATAACGTCATTAATGGATTGGAAGTTATAAGCAAATAATGCAGTAAATAATCCACTAACACAATTCAATTGAATCAATCAACTATGAAATAAAAGAATCAACTAATATCAATTCTTGCGTTTAATAATCAAACGTAGAACTAGGGTTTCTACCATGAAAATAGAACTGAAGATAACACACACCTTCCTTTTTCCATCCCTCAGTACTCCTTATGCGAATTAAATAGAAACCAAATGAGCATTGGAATTCTTTGAAACGAAAGCATGAAGCAGAGTATGACGAATAAAGGAATCTTAATACTGAACAAAAACAAACAAATAACTGGAATCAAAGCTTATTCAGTATCCTACGCATATGAATAGATGCGTAAACAGTGAACTACAATCCACGATAATTTCTGAATCTATCTTAAGTTGTTGGATAAAATCAACGCGGATTAGAAAACCATAACGAAATCGAAATCGAAAGAAAACTGTAATCGAGGCATGTGTTTACACAATTTTCTTAAGATAGATTCGCCCTACACAAGGACGTCTTTCTCCCAGGATACAACGATCTCAACGGTGTTTCAACACCGCCGAACGCAACCACGCTTGAGCAAAGCGACAACAGACGAACCGACAAATAAAAAGAAAGGAAGAAGAATAGAACTTTTGGGAGAGAGATTTTGGTATTTGAAGGTGTGTGGAAAACTGAAGGGATAGTGGGTATTTATAGGGAAAATTCTGGAGCAAACCATCAGTTGAGCAATGTGGTATTAAATACCAAACTTTCTCACATTAACTACTTTATCCACAAGGTACTTTGAGAATACACTCACTTAACCATTAATACTCAAAATTGGACATTTTACCTCAAATTCAACACCATCTTAAGGTACAATTTGTAAAAATCAATCGTCACTTAACACCTTGAAGTATCTTAGACATGTAATATTGGTTCAAATTCTGTAATGTATTCCATTAAAAAGGTGTACTAAACTTTAACGGTTGTATTAATAATTAAGTTGGGTACATTATTTGCTTGTAAATGTCTATCCAAAACCTTAAGTGCTGATATCAAAAACTACTTCAATATTTTTTTCATGTCACCCCCTGCCATGTCACCTAATTGAACCTAGACTCGACCCAATTAACCAATCTAAACCAATCGAACACCAAAATTTAGGTATATTCCATAACTACAACAATATTTGGTGAAATTTAATTTTAAAAGAAAAGTCATAAGTCAAACCTCAGTCATTCAGTCATTTCTAGACATGACTAACTTTCATTAATTTGTTGAAGATGCAAGATTTGCTTCTTTGAGATACATAAAATGACATCTCCCTCCATCAACAACACATTTCCATAGAAATAACTTTCTATCTTGGTAATCTATCTTGCAACCTTAACATATTTTTTAAACCAAAAGATAATTTGCATCATAACCAAACATGATTTTCATAATTTTTCCTAAAAAAATCCAAGCATTTGTCCAAGTAAATTAAACTTATCACAAAGAGCCATCAATAAAACTTAGTGTTGCTAATTGTGACACTCATTAATTTAATTTGTCCAATTACTTATTAGTAGTGAAACTAACTTACTTAATACACCACTAACAGTTTTTTAGTAGCACCAAAACACCAATCTAATTTGCTCTCTCATGGTATAAAACTAAGTGGTCTTAGTATACCACAAACAATTTAGACTATGTTTTGATGTACTCCTTTGTTATCCAATGATCAAACTAGGTTTACTAGTTTATCATAACAATTCAGACTCTCAATGTTATCATAATATACGGATCTTCCCATGAATATCATCAAGAGGTTCTCATGATGTACTCCTTTGCACTTTGTCTTATTGTTTTACCAAAGTTATTAATTTCTGCCTTTAAACAATTTAAACTTTGTGTTAAGACCAACTTTCAATAGCCATTTTCATACATATCTTAATACTTGAAAAAAATATTACTATTAGATAATCGGGGTTTTTAGGGAGTTAGAATTGGAAATGTGAGAGTTTGTAACTCAACTTGAATTTAAAAAAAAAAACAATATTGCAACATATGTGTTATATATAACATATAACGTTTTGTATGTTTTATATTATATATAACATTTATATGGCCCTAAATATATTTATCAAATTGAATATATTCATATAACATGATCTTATTTTTATATTTTTCTAAGTTTTAGAAGGTCCTTTGAGGTTTCATTCTCCAAAATAATTTTTTAGTCTCGACTTTATTTGTGTGCAAATGTTTCGAGAGAGTTACAATTTTATTTTCTGTTTATCTTGAACTTACTTTTGTTACAAATTTTTTGAAGTCATATTGGTTTAGAAGACAACACTCATTTGAAAAGTTTGTTTGAACAAAAAGTATAATTGTTTATTTTCTTTATCCTTTGCAATGATCATAAATGGATCTATTTCATTTTAGTATTTAACCAAACATAGTTAATTTTCAAAATATTATAAAATTAATCACAATATTAAATTTGAATATTATGTGTATTTTGATACTGTGTAAAAAAATATCTTTAAAATATTTAAGTTCTCATTCAAGTAACATGTTAATTATTTTGACCTATTAAGTTTCAGTTTTATTTTAATTTAAAATTCAATATTGTAGTTCGTTTACAGTTTTTGAAACATAATCTTAAATCTATCATTATACAAGATAGTTCCTCATTTATCAGTTATACTAAATAAAAAATTGAAATATCGTGGATCAGCCAACGAGCCGAAAGATGAGGTTTTGTAATTTTCTAGTATAACATATAACATATTGTATGTTATATGTTATACATAACATTTATATGTTATATAAATCATATTATCTTTCTTATTCTAATTCTTTTTTACAATGTTTTGGGCCTATAATCCCATGACACAACTCCCGATCTCAACGCTTGACCACCCTGCACAACAGACCCACCTGAACACACACTTCAGCTGGAAAAATATGATAGGGATTGGAGTCATTCCTACATATCTGGTCGTCAGATTTCTACAAGCCAAGAGCAATACTCTACCACGTACCAAATTCGAAAAAGCGGGCAAAAAATTAATACAAAGCTACTTCTTCGTTGAATCCCCTAGTTGGTTGGTCCTCAAAGGAAAGATAGCCTTAGCAAGTGCCGCCATGAGGAATTGTGGAGCCACGGAGGCGGAGCGGCGGTCTAGGTTGAACCAATTGAAGTACATATATAGCCTTCCTGCATATTTAGTAATGCAGGGCGCACACGCAATGGAGTTGGTAGTCGGGATGTGGGTATATGGGCTTGAGATGTTCAAGTTTTGGGTTCGAGCTCCTGCTATAGGGTGGCCATACACCATGTAGTGGTCTCGACGATATTGGCCAATTTGTGGCAGTGCTACATTTTGTTCCTTGTAGGCTAGATGTTTTCGTGGTGGTGTGTAGTAACGTTCTGTGGTTTCGTATTTTCCTTTTGATTTGGTGTAGAGTTGCTCTGCATTGGAAATATTGCTAATTGCAGGAAGCAAATAAGGAGAAGGAAACAAATGCGGCTGGAGATATTAATTAATTAGCTTTGTACCCAGCCCGTTGGCTAGATAAAATTGTTTTTTTTTTTTTGATGAATGAATTAATTTATTAACTAAATAAGTAATATACACAGGAAACCAACAGCCTGGCAAAACACACAAGCTCCCCTATACAACTCACCAGCTCACACCGACCCCTGAAAACCCAAAATCCTACAACAATAGAAAACTCACAGAAACCCAAGCTTTGAGAAAGCACACCACACCCCAAAAACCGACACCACTTCGGTAAAACCCCCCAAACATTAATTAAGTGGCCGTCAATTGTCGCATCCACAACTCAAAATCATGTTTGGATATAATCGCAAACACTTTTAGCCAACTCAAACACATAAAAAAAACTCGAAAGTAAACCCGAGGAATAGAAGCCACCCCATCCCTAAAAATAACCTCATTTCTTTCCAACCAAACCTGCCAGAGTACACTATGAAGCAGAACATCACGCACATGAATGAAGCGAGTCTCACAGTTCATCCCTTTCCATCCCAATATAAGACTTGCTGACGAAGCCGGAAACGGACCAAGGATGGAAAGTCTCGAACTAACCTTGCTCCAAATTACCCGCACGAACGGACAATGAATGAAGATATGATTTGCTGACTCCTCCTGTTTAAGACACAAAGAGCATCGATTTGGAAGCTGAAACCCCTTTGCTTGCAACACATCCAAAGTCAGAATACGTCCATGATAGACAAGCCACACAAACCCTTGAATCTTGGCCGGTACCACCTTGTTCCATATCATCCTTGCCGGAAAGTTGTCGAAACCAGGAAACTTACTGCTTTTCAGTCGTAGAACCAAGGACTTAACTGTAAACAAAGCTGAAGTAGTAAGCGGCCAAACCACCATAGGCGGGCCCTCCGAAAAGACTTCAGAAGGAATTTGGCTCAAGTAAGTCTCCAACCTTCTGCATTCATCTAAAGCACCTCCTCGCAACACCCATCTTAGAGGAACCTCCCAACCGTCCCTGAAATCAAAAGGAAACAAGTGACACAGAAAGGACCCATGGGTGGTTGAAGCAACCGCCACCCTTGGAAAAAGCTCACTCAATCTCACCCCTCTAACCCAGACATCCTTCCAAAAATCAACCCAACCCCCCCCAGGATCGACATAGCCAAATTTTCAGAACGTTGAACTTTCCTTGACAATCCATTTCCACATCGACAATCCACCACCCGTGAGAGTCCATCTTAGTTGCCACCTAGAGTTTCCTTCCCCGCACTTAAATACCATCAACTCCCTCCACCAAGCTTTTTTCTCAAACGCAAAGCGCCACACCCACTTGCTTAACAGAGCACGATTAAAAGAATTCCAATCCATCACTCCAAGCCCTCCCCTATCCATAGGCGTCTTAACCAAGTCCCAATTAACCAAATGAAACCTCTTCTTATCCTCCGAACCCCCCCACAGAAATCTTCTCTGAATACTTTCCAGCTTAGCCAAAACAGAAACAGGCGCCCTAAGAATGGATAAGTAATAAGTTGGGAGGTTGGATAACACACTCTTTAGTAAGGTCACTCGCCCTCCAAAAGACAGAAATCGTGCCTTCCACCCCTCGAGTCTCTTTCGAAACGCAGCAATGACCGGATCCCAAATCCCTTTGGATTTCGCTCTATCTCCTAAAGGGAGACCGAGATAAGTAGACGGCAGACAACCAAGCTCACATCCAAACAATTCAGCAAACTCCGCCCCGTTGGGAACCTCCCCAATCACAAAGAGAATGCTCTTATGAACATTAACTTTGAGGCCAGAGATGCTCTGAAAGCAGATAAGAGCAGCTAAAAGCACACGAACCTGATCTTCATCGGCATCGCAGAAAACAATTGCGTCATCGGCAAACAAAATGTGAGAAACCTCTCCCAACCTTTCTGCCTCATTGACGTAGAAACCTCTGAATAAACCCACCTCTTGTAATTTAACCAGAATCTTAGAAAGGATTTCCATCACCATTAGGAAGAGAAACGGGGACAAGGAATCACCTTGCCTCAAGCCTCTTGAACTTGAAAAGAAACCCGCCGACTCACCATTCACTAAGGTTGAGAACACAGGAGAAGAAATGCAAGCCCTCATCCATCCAAGCCAAACTTCCAGAAATCCCATCCATCGCATTACCTCCAGAAGAGCATTCCAGCTCACATGATCGTAAGCTTTTTCAATATCCAGTTTGAAAACTAACCCCGATCTCCCACTACGGACTCTCGAGTCAATAACTTCATTAGCTATAAGCGTCGCATCCAAGATTTGTCTCTCCCCCACAAATGCACACTGAAACTTTGAAATAATACCCATCATAGGACCCTTGATCCTCTGCATAAGAACTTTACTCAAAATCTTGTAAATACCACTGACAAGACTAATCGGCCGCAAGTCTCTAATATCCTCAACTGCCTCCTTCTTCGGTATGAGTCATAGAAAGGTGCACCCCACCATCCTCGGAAGCGTCCCCGGCCTATGGAACTCTGTCATCCCGACCATGAACTCAGATTTCAACAAGTCCCAAAACGTTTTGAAGAAAGCCATATGAAAACCATCCGGTCCCGGCGCTTTCTCTCCCGACGAAAACTTGATCACTTCCAACACCTCCTTATCTGAGAAAGGAAGGGTCAGGGAAGAAGCTTCATCCTCCGAAATCTGACCAAAATAAAGCCCTTGAGGAAACAGCCTATCCAACACCACCTCTGAGTAAAGCCTCCTATAGAAATCAGGAATGGCCTTGGAGAGCTCCGCCTGACCCTGCACCCAAACACCATCCACAGTAATGCCCACAACCTTATTGCGTCTCCGGTTATAGCTTGCAACTTTGTGAAAAAAGCTACTGCTTGTCCCCTTCCTTAATCCATTTCTCTCTCGATCTCTGTTTCCACATTGTAAATTCCTGTTTGCAAAGCTGAAGAAGAGTACACTTCAAACTACTACGTTCTAAGATATCCTCCTCTCTCAAACAACCTCTTTCTTCTGTAAGATCCAGCACCGCAATTTTATCCAAAACACGTTGTATCTGAACTTCAACTTTCTGGAAAACCACTCTGTTCCAAACCCTCAAACACTCCTTCAGCCTTTTCAGTTTAAAAGCAACAGCATAGAAACCTAATTTATTTGGCATAGGCTCCTGCCAACTTCTTCTAACAATATCATCAAGCTCGCCATGCGAGAACCACATTAGTTCAAATCGTCACGGCCTCTTGATCGGCACCAGCTGACCACACTGAATGATAATCGGACAGTGGTCAGAACAAAACCTAGGATGTGCCACTAAAAGAGCTTCCGGGTAGTGTTCCTCCCAATCACCGAAGACCAAAGCTCTGTCGAGTCTCGACATTGAAGGATTTGAGCGAAAGTTGGACCAAGTGAATTCTGCACCTACTAAAGGAAGCTCAAACAAACCAGCATCATCGACAAAATCGTTAAATAGATCTAGCTCCCTCGGATCCCTATTCAAACCTCTCACTTCCTTGTTACAACGAACCATATTAAAGTCCCCAACAATACAAGCAGGAAACGACCACCAGTCCAACACCTCTTTAAGTTCTTCCACGAACCTTGGCTTATCTCCCCACCCACACGGTCCATAAACATTAATTAGAAGCCAACCGAAGGAATCCTCAACATTCTTGAACACATTCACCACACAAAACATCCCGATCCACTGAGCCTCAAGCAAAAATAAATCCTCATTCCACATAGTTATAATACCTCCTGCCGATCCCACAGCTGGTTGTGCCGTCCACTGAAATCTTGGACAAAAAGCCACACTTCGCATAATGTTGTCATCCACCTCCTCTAACTTCGATTCCTGTAAACAAACAATAGACGTCTGCATACCACAAAAACGCTCTTTTAACTGAAATCTCTTATCTGCCAGCCCCATACCCCGCACATTCCAAGATAGAATGTTAAACATCAGAATTTGACAAATGAACAAAGATCGCATCCTGGCGTTTACCTCGATTTCTAACTCCCGTAACCTTCACGCCCGAATTATCCAATTTTACTAGTTCTCGCTCTGTCCTTGACTTACCTCCTGACTTTCTCCTGCGATCCAAAATCGTCTCGGCAGTCTTCATTACGGAACTCATCGCCTTTCCAGAGTCATCAGCAAGTCTTAAATCTAAAACTTGAGCCACTTTCGAAATAACAGCTAAAGTCTTCAGATTTTCGTCTTCATCTGCTGCTTCCGGCAAAAAGGAGCTTCCTACCGTAATATCCTTAAAACCCGATTCCACTTGCTCCTTATCCAATAACTCGGATGGACTCTCTAATAAAAAGGATTGAGAATCACTCTCATGTCCTTTTAACTCCACCCCACCCGAAAGCCCATCAACCATAAAAGACCAACTCAAGCTCCTGTCTTGGACCGGCTTAGAAATTCCAGCCAGAAGACCCCACAATCGGTTCTCTTGACCCGCTGACGACTTTTTTGACACAACACATATCCCAACCTCCTCCCTTAGTCTTAATCCCACAAAGCTTCCATAACACCTTTTGTCCACATCAAAAGATGAGTGCCAACCCTTCCTCCAAGACTCTCTGTCATCCATCTCTGACATCCTATGCTCCCCCTGTTTTGTTAACCCCCAGGATCTAATGGACAAAGGCTCTGCCTGCAGCCCTTTATCCACCACCGTCCCAACCATCGCAGACTCACCTACCATGGAATCACCCACCGGAGACCAAACCGTACGTCGGACCCTCCCAACCTCACTTTCTGCTTCCAAGCTCTCAAGAGAGGCTCTCGCCCCCCTGAAGATTCACCAAACTCAAAAGCTTTAGCTTTACCCCTCTGTAGCTTCAACATCCAATCCACTCCGCCAGCATTTCGAAGCACCTTCATCTTTTGAATCTCGTCTAAACCCTTTTTGTCCGACGACCCTACAGTCCCTATTTCCATCGCCTCCTGCACCACCCAAATCTTAAAGAACTCTTTATTATAACACAAGTTGATGCTAGACGGAATCTCGCCGGAGCAAAGAACTTTGATTCTAACCATATTTAAGGAGCAACCCACCACGTTAAACTCGACAAAACCACCACATAGATCTCCAACACGTCTAAACAATTCATCTGATCTAATATGAAGAGGAATACCTCGTACACTAATCCATCTCACCCCCAACTTCCTAAGCACCGCCGTGCGTCCGGCCTCCACGGTCCACCTATCCAGAAAGATACGGGACGCCCCATACAACCTCCGATCCAAGGCTAATATACGATCCACCGCCGTCTTGGATGGGCATTCCAATAACCAAAGATCGTCTTCCAAGCTCGAGATTTTGGCTTGATCATGAATACCCCAATTCCTTACCATCCAGGATCTAAACACTTTCCAATCAATCGGTTCAATAGCCTTGCCCATAATCCGAAAGCATAAACATCTCTCTAGAAACTTCAGCCTCGCTTCCACTCCTTCATTCTCCACTTGAATGACCGACCCATCCAAAATCGCACAGCTTCCATTCCTATTCAAGCTATTACCCAATACCGCCTCCACATAAGACATATCTTTTCTCTCCCGGCGGCAGCGGAAGCATCACCACTGCAAGTTCAGTTAGCACCCTTAACAGTGATGCCCATCCCTCACTATTGATATCACTCGGAACGTTGATAAAAGGATTTTACCAAGGTCGTATTCCACGGGGTCCTCTCATAAACCATTACTCACACTTCTCGTAGACGGTCTAGACATTTGAAATTGGTTTGGTTTGATAAGAAATTCAGAAACAAAAGCAAAGATTAACAATACTAACAAAGATTAAACAAGAGAGAAAGGTGGTTCAAATCAAAGACAAAAGGGGTTCTCTTGGTGGGTAGTTTCATCATGCTCAAAATGACTAATTGAACAAACAAGCCAATTAAGATCGAGTTTGCATTCGGATGACCATGCATTTCACTTCTATAGACTCAATGCACTCTCGTAGCACCTAATCCCTATCCTAATACCACTCAACTTAGGCTCTCGCTCTCAAGCTAAGTGAAAAAGGATGCATTCTAAGTGTTTGATGAAATGCCAAGACACAAGACCCTCTCTTAAGACTCTATGACCACAAGGTAAGGCACAACACTCTCATATCAATGCTGTAACACTAAGAGATTCACCAAAAAGCCTTTTCAAACTCAATTGAATGAAAATCCACATGCACCCCAAGTGTTCGATAAAATGCCCAAGAGAGAAATCAAGTGAAAATGGTTGAAATAAGATGATCTAATCTCTTAGAACACACTCACTTCAATTCCTAGACCTACAATCTATGCAATCCAAGCACTCTCATGCATCAAATCACAATGAATGGACCAAATTAAGCAAACATGGCATAAAATGGCATTAAGAACAAGTCTAGGAATCATCCTCATACAACCAAGATCAATCATGGCAAGTTCTATACAATCATCCCTCTATCATAGCACAACTAATCTACCCATCCAAGATGAACCCTAGAAACTCAGCCACACATGGCCAAGGGAGTAAAGAGAAAAGAAGGAAGAATGGTCACCAAGAACATCATGGATGAATCCTTGAGATGATCTTCACTTCTCCACTTGTAAGCACTTCTCCCAAGGTTTGTTGGCTTCAATCCTAGCTCCAATGGCTTCAAATTGCTCCAAAAATGTGTTCTAGGGTTTGAGGGTTCGTGGGTATGTGTTTGGGGTTCAAGAGAGATCCAATAATTCCCAAAATGGCCAAAAACAAGAATATTTATAGTGCAGGGGACAGTGCACGGCGTGCACCCCTGCACGGCGTGCACCCCTGCACTCTGCAGAAAGCTCGATCTTGCAATGCTCATATCTCCCTCGTCCGGACTCCAAATGACCTCCCGTTTGCTCCTATGCGCTCCTTGTCATCCGTACTTTGATGCCATAACCTGAAAATACACAGAGGCAACTCCAATAGACCACGAATTTGGCTCCAAAGTGGCAACCGGACAACAAAATGACACTTTGCACAAAACTTCAATAAAAGCATATAAGTCATGTCATTTCACGAATAAACACGGGCATTTCAAAGGTCATTCATAAGCTTAAAATGCACTAATTAAAGTCACATCAAATTCCCCTACGACTAAGCTTTGCTTGTCCTCAAGCAAATGAATTAGAAAACATCCAAGTTCACAAATGACAAGTTCGGTCCATTGAGATTCAAGCAATCACAATTTAGCTTAAACTGTTCCACGAACAAACTAAACCTACACATGCAAGAACATCAACCAAACAAGTCTAAACCTCACTAATTTCTGCACACTTCAAGTAGTGGTTGATTGGGACACAGCAAAACCGACCACGACAACACCAACTCTAATCAAAAGGACTTGAAATCGGGACATGGATCGTAAGTAGTGAGTGATTATGATGTGGCTATCGACTCGACTTCATCCGCTTCTAGATCCGCACTTTACAAAACTCTGGCTAGGATCAAGGGCTACATTTGAGAACTCTTTTTCTTTCTTTTTTTTTCTTTTCATTCCCATTTTTCTTTCTTTTTTTCTTACTGCATACTAGTGCTCGATTCAACACTTCACTTAGGTGTTGAACCTGCCTAGCTCACAGCCTTTGCCCTTTTGCTTAGTGCTCAACCCGACACTTCACTTAGGTGCCGAGCTTGCCTAGCTTTTCTTTTGAGCATTTTTTTTTTCACAATTTAGCCACTTGATCCTTAGCCCCTTACAACTTCCACACAAGATTTCGAATTGGATTCCGTCTAATCTCAAGCCACAATCACGAAGGATCAAAAAGGGTAAAGAAAGACATGGAAAAGGGTGAAAATTCTGATTGCCTTCATCATCTTAGACCGGTGTTATCGAGCGGCACAAAAACACGTATCAAACCAATCAACCAACATGCAAGAGTGATAAAATCTCTGTTCTGGCCTAGACTCATTTGATATTAGTGCTAACATGCCGGTTATAGGTTCTAAGTGGAACAATCTAAACATCATTGTGAAGACTTGAAGTCAATTAAACACCAAAAGTCAAGAACCGAATGATTCTACGATAGAGGAATTTGGAAACAATCAAGATCATGTAAATCATCAAAGCATAGCATTACATCTCTACCACAAATAATCACACCAAACCTCAAACTCCCCTACGACTAACATGAGCATTGTCCTCAATGATCAAGAGAGAGATGGTAAGGTGGAACGAAGTTACCGCGTTGGTAGAGAGGAGCATAGGACGTAATAGTGGTGAAAGAGTTCCATGATGATCCTTGGTGAAGAGTGATCCAGAATGCTTGTTAAACCTTATTCAAAAAGCTAAAACAACACAAAAACCTCAAACAACAATTAAAAGCGAAAAATTAAAGATAACATGGGGTGCATAAACAAGTGCAATAAAGCCAAAAGAGAGCCTTGATTGATCTACACACAACCACAATCAAATAAAAATAAAACAAGGGTCTTGAGATAGAAGTGGGGCCCTGGAAATCTCACTGGGAAGGATCAACACAAAAATCACTAATCACGTATCCTTCAATTTCGAAATCCAAAACATGAAAGATCGGAGCAAAGATCAAACAATTTAACATCCACAGCTCAACGATCACATCAAAATGGAAATATCACCTAGCATGAATTAAGATCATCAGAGTCAAAAGCAACAACCTATGCTAGCAAAGATCAATTCATTAAGGACAACTCTAAGCATTAGACATGTAAAACGGGCAATATTACTAATAGCAACATATGAGCACGAAATTACATAATGTAAGGAGGGACGTACAAAAATAGACCCATGCGTGGTGATCAAACACACCCCTCCTCACACAAAGAAGGTAAATCAGCCCCTGAATTCATCACCTGCAACACCCAACAAAATGACATACACCACCCTCAACCAACCATCCCAAGAGAATATACCATTCACCATGAACTCAAGCAAACCACAATTTGTTAAGCAATGAACTCAAGCAGCAAACCACAATTGAAGACGCCAATGGCACAACAATCATGACAACAATCAAACCACTTAGCCAAACTCAACAAGCCAAATTTTCATGAGCAAACCGTCATGAACAAATACCACAAGAAATACCAATGAAAAACCAAATCATAATCACCCCAATACCACATTAACACCCCCCAAACGAATCAAACAGTGAAAAATATTGTGAAAAAAAAAATTGCAGAGGGGGTGCACGGCGTGCAGGGGTGCACGGCGTGCAGGGTGCACGGCGTGCATGGGTGCACGGCGTGCACCTTGGAGCTGAAAATTTTTTCGAATCCTCCTGGACAGCACGTGCACCAAACCGTGCACGGTGCACGGCGTGCATCATGCACGGCGTGCATCATGCACGGCGTGCAGTAGTGCACGGCGTGCACCTCCTCAGCTTAAAAACAAATTTTCACCTCGACGGAAAAATGACCAAAACACCGCCAAATCAACCCAAAACGGACCCCGAACTTCAGAATTTCAATACCTACGAGACCACAAAGGACACCACAACAACTCAAGGACCTTGAACACCACAAAAACACACAATCACGCAATCAAATCAAGAAGAAAAGACATGAAAAACCCTCGGGTTGCCTCCCGAGAAGCGCTTGGTTAACGTCTTAAGCTCGACGAAGCACACGGACCAGCTAAGTAAAACCATCCCAACTCATTACCTCTTTGAAATCGAAGTCATTACCTTGGCATGGCACACGGAACTTGAATTGAACCTTACCGACTTCGGGAGGTGTGAGCTCAGATTTCCCAGATGATGAAGTGTGAGCAATGGAGAAGGGGCCAAACCACTTGGAGTGAATTCTCTCATCGGGTGGCTTCTTAGTCTTGCTAGTCTCACCCATCGGTGCGACTTCCTTGCCCTTCTCGGGTGGCTTCTCCACACCTTTCTTCTTAGCCTTAGGTGGAGTCTTTTGAAGCACGAAAGGTGGAGCCTCCTTTACTTCATCCTTTTTCTCCTGCACATCACTAAGAGCAAACAACTCCGCAAGACTATGACGGACAAGGTTAGTGCTATTAGTAGCCGAAGTAAGCTCATGCGGATTCTTAGGATCATGATGACTAACATAAGACAAAGTAAACTCCATGTCATTTGAACGGTCAAAGATCATGCATTCATTATCGACCCTAAGTGTAAGTTTACCACCGTAGACATCAATCAAAGCATGAGAGGTTGCTAAGAAAGGTCGTCCTAAAATCAAAGGCACATCGGTATCACCCAAAGCATCTAGAATAACAAAATCCACAAGGAATTCAAAAGCACCGACTTTAACCAACACATCTTCAACAATACCACGAGGAGATTTCATGGTCTTATCCGCTAATTGAACATTCATGAGGGTTGGTTTTAGTTTCCCTAGGCCTAGCTTCTTAAACATGCAATATGGCATAACATTGATACTAGCACCCAAATCGGCTAAGCCTCTACTTATTGCATGCTCACCAATAGTGCAAGGAATAGTAAAGCTACCTGGATCCTTAAGCTTCTCCGGTGGTTGCTTAGAGAGAATGGCGGAGCATTGTTCGTTGAGCTTTGCCGAAGTTACATCCTTAAGCTTGCGTTTGTTGGTGAAGATCTCTTTCATGAACTTCGCATATTGAGGCATCTTGGTGATTGCTTCTCCAAAAGGCATTGTAAATTGCACCTTGTCAAGAATCTCAACAAACCTTTTGAAGTCCTTTTCCATGGAATCCGCCTTCAAGCGAGAAGGATAAGGTGGCTTAGGCTTGTACGGAGGTACAACCGGTGCGGGAGGAGAGACCGGAGTAGCACTCGCCGTAGCCTCTTGAGAACCAACCTTATTGGTCATCTTAGAAGCTTCTTTAGCCTTGGCTCCTCTATCTTTAACTTCAATCTTATCCGTGTCATCATCGGAGTCAACATCTTCAACTATAACCAAATCATCATCTTGAGCACTTACCACCTTAGGTATGGCATCTTGTACTTGCTTACCACTCCTCAAAGTTACCATCATAAGCTCCTCAGGAACCTTGGGGTTGACCTCGGTGTTGGAGGGTAAAGTACCCGAGGGTCGCTCCGAGAGTGCCTTAGAAATATGTCCTAATTGGTTCTCCAAATTGGCAATTGAAGCTTGTTGATTCTTGATGAGTTGGATCATTGCCGCATTGGTGTCTTCTTGAGAGATCGAAGAACCACCCTCCTTATTTTGAGGAGGCTTGTTGAACCCGGGTGGTCCTTCACCTCTATGGTTGTACATTCCCGGTGGGGTAGGACCTTGGAAACCTTGACTTGGGTGTCCACTTTGATTCCATTGATTTCCCCCTTGGTGCCCTTGACCTTGGGGTCCTCCTTGAGTCCCTTGGCTACCTTGGTTTAGGTTACTTCCTTGAGACCATTGGTTGCCTTGATAACCCCTATAACCTTGATAACCTCCTTGATTTCCTTGGTTGTAGCCCTTGCTATAACCACTACCTTGACTCCCTTGGCCTTGGTAACCTTGGTTAGACTTGTTGTACCAAGGTCGGTTATAGTTACCTTGATAGTTACCTTGGGGGCTGAAATTACCATGGAAACCTTGACCTTGTGCGAAGCTTACCTCCTCAAGGTCGCCTTGGCCAAGTTCAGGAGTGGCGGAAGGACAAGCACTAACATCGTGGCCTTGACCTCCACAACCTTCACAACAAAATACCGAAGCAACCGGTGGATTACCCACTTTAGATGGCTTAGAGGGAGTCTTAGGCATACTAAGATTGCTTACTTGTGAAGCCATGGCGTCGATCTTAGACATAAGGAGAGCGATCATTGGATTATCTTCATCTCGGTGCCCCGGTAACTTAGGTTTCTTCCCATAGCTAGACGACTCCTTTGGTGCATCAACACTTACGGACCGAGAGTCATAGTGCGTGTCACTTCCATACTTAGACTTAGGAGGTTGTTGTCGAGACCAACTCCTTGTCTTGTTGGCCATCTCCGCGAAGAGTTCTAGAGCATCTTCGGGAGTGAGCATCCTTAAGTCACCTCCGGCGGCTTGGTTGATCATCCTTGTATTCTCAAAGTCAAGGGACCTAGCAAAGATGTCCGCCAAGCTCCATTTGGCGAAGTTGTGATGAGGACAAGACCGAAGAATGGCTTGGAACCTATTCCAAGTCTCATGGAAGAGCTCTCCCTTGTGTTGTATGAAGTGGTTGATGCGGTCTCGGATTGCATCCGTCATATAGGGAGGAAAGAACTCTTCAAGGAAAGCTTCGGCTAGGCCCTCCCATGTGGTGAAAGCTCTACTCGGTTGATTCTCCAACCATGACTTAGCTCTACCTTTGAGTGAGAAAGGAAAGAGCCAGAGTTTCACACAATCCTGGTGAACTTGGTCATTCTTAACCGTGTCACATATCTCCAAGAAGTCCTTGAGATGCCTAGATGGACATTCACCATCAATGCCATTGAACACACACTCCATTTTGAACCATTTGGATCATATTAGGCTTGAGCTCAAAGTTCCTAGCATTGACGGGTCTTCGAACAATGCTAGAGGCTGCCCCTTCAAGAGTAGGACGAGCATAATCCGCCAAGGTACGTCTTGCACCCCTTTGTGAGTGATCATCATCATTGGTATGGTGAGAATGCTCCGAAAGGTTGTCTTCATCTTCATGGTGAGACATGTTGTTGCGTGTGGCGCTATGAACCAAATGAGAGGGAGAGAAGGTTGGTGGCTCAATCACTTGCGCAAGACCTTGAAGTCGTGCTTGAAGACGAGTGAGTCGCCTCATGCACTAGTACAAGATACCTACAAACAAGCACAACAAATACACCCAAGTAATACGACAATGCGGAATAACAAAACCAAACAACAAGTAAAAGGAAGCAAAAACTAAATTGGAAGGAAGTGAATAGATCGGTCTACTACTAAATGCTTTCAAACGAATGAGAGAGTCCCCGGCAACGGCGCCAAAAACTTGATAAAAGCGATTTTACCAAGGTCGTATTCCACGGGGTCCTCTCATAAACCATTACTCACACTTCTCGTAGACGGTCTAGACATTTGAAATTGGTTTGGTTTGATAAGAAATTAAGAAACAAAAGCAAAGATTAACAATACTAACAAAGATTAAACAAGAGAGAAAGGTGGTTCAAATCAAAGACAAAAGGGGTTCTCTTGGTGGGTAGTTTCATCATGCTCAAAATGACTAATTGAACAAACAAGCCAATTAAGATCGAGTTTGCATTCGGATGACCATGCATTTCACTTCTATAGACTCAATGCACTCTCGTAGCACCTAATCCCTATCCTAATACCACTCAACTTAGGCTCTCGCTCTCAAGCTAAGTGAAAAAGGATGCATTCTAAGTGTTTGATGAAATGCCAAGACACAAGACCCTCTCTTAAGACTCTATGACCACAAGGTAAGGCACAACACTCTCATATCAATGCTGTAACACTAAGAGATTCACCAAAAAGCCTTTTCAAACTCAATTGAATGAAAATCCACATGCACCCCAAGTGTTCGATAAAATGCCCAAGAGAGAAATCAAGTGAAAATGGTTGAAATAAGATGATCTAATCTCTTAGAACACACTCACTTCAATCCCTAGACCTACAATCTATGCAATCCAAGCACTCTCATGCATCAAATCACAATGAATGGACCAAATTAAGCAAACATGGCATAAAATGGCATTAAGAACAAGTCTAGGAATCATCCTCATACAACCAAGATCAATCATGGCAAGTTCTATACAATCATCCCTCTATCATAGCACATGGCCAAGGGAGTAAAGAGAAAAGAAGGAAGAATGGTCACCAAGAACACCATGGATGAATCCTTGAGATGATCTTCACTTCTCCACTTGTAAGCACTTCTCCCAAGGTTTGTTGGCTTCAATCCTAGCTCCAATGGCTTCAAATTGCTCCAAAAATGTGTTCTAGGGTTTGAGGGTTCGTGGGTATGTGTTTGGGGTTCAAGAGAGATCCAATAATTCCCAAAATGGCCAAAAACAAGAATATTTATAGTGCAGGGGACAGTGCACGGCGTGCACCCCTGCACGGCGTGCACCCCTGCACTCTGCAGAAAGCTCGATCTTGCAATGCTCATATCTCCCTCGTCCGGACTCCAAATGACCTCCGTTTGCTCCTATGCGCTCCTTGTCATTCGTACTTTGATGCCATAACCTGAAAATGCACAGAGGCAACTCCAATAGACCACGAATTTGGCTCCAAAGTGGCAACCGGACAACAAAATGACAATTTGCACAAAACTTCAATAAAAGCATATAAGTCATGTCATTTCACGAATAAACACGGGCATTTAAAAGGTCATTCATAAGCTTAAAATGCACTAATTAAAGTCACATCAAACGTTCACAAAGAAATGGCGACCATTTCGACAAAGCTCCGCAATGTTGAGAAAATACAAACCATCCTTTCGAAAACTTCGCAGCTGAATCTTTCGTCTCCTCCCCGAGAAACAGCTATCGAGAGGTAAAACCCACAGATTCGACCTTGCAACTTCCAGCAAACTCTTGATCAACACCAACTCCTCCATATCTAAGAAAACAAAGTGCGACACATCCTCTTTCGAGACCACTAAACGGAAGTCCACCGGCGCAAACCGATTCGAAGCTTCAATAGATGTCAAGACGTTCTTGATCTGAAAACTAAAGCTATGCCGACCCGAAGACGCCCCAGACCCACCCACGGAAACCCCCCTAACTCTCACCCTCTCTCTACCCCTTTCTCTCCCTCTCTCTCTCATGATTTTAGCACATGGTTGACTGTTAACTATTAATTAGCTGTTGGCTAGATAAAATTGTTCATTTCTTGAAATTGTATACCTTTCAAACCTATAATAAGATGATCTCATAATATGACTAACCACCTCTATTTGTCTAATTTTACCTATATTGCAACGAATAAATTCATTGCAAAAAGTAAATCATTTCTGGCAACGAAGCATTGGTTGCCAAGGCTCTAACCAGTGTTGTCAGAACCGGACCGGTCATTGAACCGGTAAAGTGAGAGGTTTGAGAGTTAAAGGTTCGACCGGGATTCCACCGTAAAAACCGGTATAAAGAACCGGCATAACTTTATTCTACAAAATTATGTATCATTATCTATATTTTTTGTATCAAACTGTAATAACTGCAATATATGTATACATTTTATAAAATTCCTAAACTATGAGTACCAAAATGTAATAAACATATCATATATATTCTAAAAGCCCCTAAATTCCTAACCCTAAATCATAAGCGCAGACGCGCAGCACATCACACTCTTCTACCTTTCTTCTTCATCTCTTCCTTCTCCCTTATTCTTTCTTCTCCAATCACTTTCTTATCTTCTCTAATTATTTTATCACCTTAATCTTCCATCGCCTCCACCACCAAAACACTCCTCACGCCTATAGCCATCTCCATGAACCCTCGATTAATCTCTGACAAATCGTCCCCGGCCATCGTTTCCTCAAGATCCAAATCGATCTCCACCGGAGATAGACTCCTGGACGTCGAGCTCTCCTACTCTTCCTCACTCACCGCCGGCAAGAAGTAAACTACAATCCTCACCCACATCCGACCTGTGGCTGTTGATTTTTTTTATCATGGAACCGGACGAAACCGTAGTTTCCGGTCCGAATGATTTTCACGGTTTCGCCGGTCTGACCCGCAAAAACGGCCTAATTAACCCGGTGACACATTTACCTTGAACCGGACCGGCTTTGTGACCGGTTCCCGATTATAACAGTTGGACCGGCCGGGCCGGTCCGATTTTAACAACACTGGCTCTAACTGCGTTGCATAAGGTAAATTCATGTATGGTAAAAAATTATGAATAGCATTGGCAATGAAAGTAATTAAATTGTAGCCGAAAGTGGTTATATTTGGCAATGAATTTTTTTCGTTGCAAGAAATTCTTTGCTGAAAACTCAATAATTTCGTCCCACAACATTTTCTAAATGCATACCAAAATAATTTTATCCTTATTTATTCTTATTATCATCATGTCTTGTGTTAGTTTAGTTATATTTTATAAAATAATTTTATTATTATTTAATTCATAATATGATTTAATGTTGTACTACTTAATACATGAACATTTAATAATAGGGATGAGAAAATAATTAAATTTTAATTTAAAATTGTGTGATGATGTGAAATTTTGTAAGGAGAATTTTATCCTATGTGTCAAAATCAAATCTACCATACCACCATTAAGATTATTAAGATTGAGTGTGGGACCACCATCAGAAACTTCGCGGCAACAAAGTCAAGAGTTCGGATGGATTTGTTTACTTACCCAGCAAGAAAGTCTAGCTTGTAATTTTAAGGCAAAATAGGATTTTACCCCTCTACTTTTTCTATCTTAACATAAATCGCTCTTTTATATACTTATAACTAAAACTAAGAATGAATATCAACTAATAAAATGTATAATGAAAACACATTTTATACGCTTACTAATTAAAACAAGCTTAGTAAATTAATACATTTTACACGCTTACTAATTAAAATAAGCTTAGTAAACTAATACATATACATTTTACACCCCTCTACTTAAACCGTGTAACAAAGAAACTTTCTTACAATTATTTACACAAAACACATCCCTCTACTTAGAACGCTTAACAAAGAAACCCTTCCGCTGGAATTTTGATAAACTCCGTTATGATTTTGCTGACAACTTATGCTGACTCAGCTCGTAGGTTGTCAGATTTGTCATGTCAGCAAACCGAAACGACGTCGTTTTGCCTTTAGTTGATTTTTACCGAGAAGGAAATTTTTAACCCCTTATCCTTTCTCTCTTAATCACCCGACCTCCACCACAAGCTCCAGTGGACGCTTCCTCAATACTCATCGATCCCACTTGATCTTCCAAGTTGAACCACTTTACTGAGCCACCCGAAACCAAATTTAAGAGTTGGAACCGCTGGGAATCTCCACAAAAATTTAACTAATTTTGGTTGTTTTTTTGTTTGACATTGGTGATATAAGTTGTTGACCCAAACAAACATGGTCTTTTTCTTTTGTCTATTGACTAACACAAAGTCTTTTTTTTTTTTTTGGTAAACTAAACCCTAATTCACAAAGTCTTTGAATATGTTGAGGTCTCCTATTCACTCGCATGATTATAGTATATATAGTATATATATATTATCAATTAAAATACCCTTTCCAAGTTGGCCAAGTTGGATTCCAAACTTAGTATATAAACTACTGATAATGAGCATTAACAAGTAATTAAGCCATCATAATAAAACAACAATAGGAATATATGTTAGTAACAATATAAGATCCATTCAGAATCCCTTCCCAACAACTCGAGTTATTGGGATGCAACGGTTCTTGACATGGTATCAGAGCCTTTGACTAACAAAAGGTCAAGTTTCGAATCCCGATAACCATAAATCCATGTATAAAGGCTTATTGAAGCCTCTGTGACCCCCATTCCGTTGCACAAGTCTTACCGAGTTGTGCAAACCTCAGCTCTTCTGAGAGCTTTCATTTGAGGGGGCGTGTTAGTAACAATATAAGATCCATTCAGAATCCCTTCCCAACAACTCGAGTTATTGGGATGCAACGGTTCTTGACAATATATAGCATCCATCGATAGAAATGATGAATACTGATATCATTGAAGTTCATTTGAATTCCTCTACCAACGATATTTGGAGCGCCATCGCAGCTGCCACAGCTGTTTACCCGAAGGCCATGCCTAACCTCTATAAGCAACTCGATGGCCTTTATGGCCGAGACGGTAACACTATCGGTTCTATGCGTACCATCACTTTTGGTCCTCGTACGTACTACTAATAACCATTCATTACTTTCTTACTAATTGGATGCGTGCATGTGATAATCTATTCAAGTTTTGTTTATGTCATGTGGTTGCATGCATGTAGTTTTCAACGGTATCGTGAAGACAGCAACATAGAAGATCGAAGACGTTGACCATGAAAAATTCACTGTTTATTCGACATTCATGGAAGACGGAGGGTTGGTGCCAACAATGTTCGAAAGCCTTGATATAACGCTAACTTTGGTGGTGGGATTAACTTCTCGCAACATCAAGGGGCCTGGCTGCACTGTCAGATGTGAGTTCGCTCACAAGGGATCCAACGGCAAAGCTAACATTGACAGCTTCAAGAATGTGATGATGCAAGGTTTCAAAGATTTGGACGGTTATTTGAGGCATCTCCGTGGCATTCGCCCATGGCCATGAAAATTAAAATGTGATCATTTCGCTGTTGTTGGAATCTTCGTTTCGATTTACTGATGGATCCAACTTTCTATCGTCCACCGTTCCAGCCCGGTTTGGTTTCTCGTATCATGTATTGTTGTTACAAAATAAAATACGGTGATTAATTAGTTAATTAGTTAATCCTTCTTATAATGAAGGTACTAATTACTGTTAGACCGTTAATTAGTTACTTTGTCTATCATTGTCTATGTAATTTGTTTTGTTTCCTTTCATGTTACTTAATTTATATTAATTATATCACCTATCTTTTTATTTCAGCTTTCAAATTTCAATCACTTGCGTTCATTTAAATAAAAGGGTGTTGACTGTTGAGTTTATAACGTGTGATCATAGTTTGTCCCTTCCAACTGATCAACTGAAGAAAAGGCAGTGTTGTCAGGACCGGACCGGTCGTCGAACTGGTGAAGCAAGAGGTTCAAGGGTTTAAAGTTCGACCGGAATTGGACTGTAAAAATCGTGTAAAAAACCGATCATTAAATAACTTAATAAATTTAGGATAGTTTAGTAATTACCTAAACTCTAGGTATCAAAACGTAATACTAATTTGATATATAAAAAAAACGGAGAAACCCTAAATCTAATCTAATCGCCGCTTCTTATTCTCTATTTCTCTTTAGCTATTCCCATCATAAATCCTATATTCCTATTCTATATTCTTCCTTTCTTCTATCAGTAACAAAAATTTGACATATAGAATCTAAGATGAAGGGATGATGCTGATGGGAATGAAGGGAAGCAACACAGCTGGTTAATAGCGAGGTGAAGGAAGGCCGAGCCAGCAGAGATTACTGAGATGAATAAGAGGCGATGTTGGGCGGTTGAACAGATGAAGGGAGATCGGAAGCGGCTGACGAGATGAAGGGGGACCACACGATGGGGGTTGATGGAAGGTTGGATGAAGCGACGCTGGCGGGATAAGTGAGCCGGCGGTCGGGGAGGTGTGAAGCAGAGGATTGAAGAAGAGTCGTCGATTGGTTCCATGACTCGGCTGAAACCGTGTCTTCCGGTTTCAACGGGTTGACCGGTTTTACCGGTTCAACCCATAAAATCTTGCCTATTGAGCCGTTGACAATATAAAGTAGGACCGGACCGGTTTAGGCACTGGTTCCCGGTTTTACCAGTTCAACCGGCCGGACCGGTCCGGTTCTAACAACACTGAGAAAAGGTGAGAGATTCAGAGACTGCCTCCGAGATTCTAAGACCTTCTTCTGAGTTGTAGACAACTTCTCTCCTTCTGCACGCCCCTTAAATCCATGACTTACAACTTGTCATTACTCCTTCGATCGCATTAAATTTTCTATCACCAAACCCCAATGTTCATAATCTCATCGAGCTTGGGAATACAAACTTGGGGAAAACCACTATTATCACTCATGATTGCTCACAAACCCAGGAACAAAGCCTTCTCACAGGTGCTAGGCTTGGCAAAAAAAACCGGTCAACCCGAGAACCGCTCGAAACCAAACCAATCAACACGGGTTTTAACCGAGTTGACTGGGTAACGGGGCGGGTACGGTGAAAACCGGCCTTCTATTTCGGGGTGACGGGCCGGGGACGGATCCATAAGTATCCACCCCGTAACCTTCCTGAACCCGGCTCGCCGGATAAAAAATACCCATCAATCCATTTATTTCATTCTCCCTCGATTGTTGCTATTTCCAGTATATGCATCTGTTCACAATCCCCTATTCATTCTTCTCTCTCGATTGTCGCTATTTGCAGAACTCTCAGCCGCCATTTCATCATCATGCAGAGCCTCAATTTAATCCGCCGACGCCGATACCCCTTCCTTCTGTGTCGGTGTGGGTGTGGCGTGAATTCAACCTCCAATCTCCAGCCCTTATTCGGAATAATTAACCCTAACCCTCCCTCGAGTCATCCAACTTCTCTACAACAACCAATGTCATCATATCAATCGGCGGCGCTGCATTCATGCCTGAATCAAGATGTCTGTTCGATTGGAAGGTTTAGGCTATAAAAGCCCTCCATTTCTACCACCAGACTCCAGCCCATCACAGTTTGAAGGTATGGCCTCAATTTAGGGTTCCTTGTTCTGTGTCGTCTGTTCTTCTATCATAGAAGTTCCATTCTATGTTCATGGTTCTCTTAATTTATGGTTTTCAATTTAGGGGTTTCAAATTATGGTTTTTGATTTAAGGTTCCTTGTTCTATTTTCTGGCTACTCGTTTAAGTAATGTAGTTAATGAGTTTCCTTGTTCATTGTACATAATGCAGGAATCCTCATTTTGGAATTTGTTCATCTAAGCCAGCTTGTACTTGTTGAAGAGGTATAACCCGTTATTAATTGACAGATTCCGTGACTTGTATAATGTGTTTGACTTGGTGATTCTCAAGTTTCTGGCCAGAAACTTGAGAATCACCAAGTCAAACACATTATACAAGTCTTGATTTGATTATATGTTATATGTTTACATGAAGTCTAAACTGTTTTATGTTCATCCCAGTGATAGGTATGGAGGCTAGAAATGGCCAAGCCCCCAATGCTCCACTGGTCGATCCTATTAACCAAGGTCAAACTCAAGTTAATGTGAACCAACAACCTCCTCCTGAGCAAGCTGTGGCTGCTGAAAATGGAAATCAGGCTGTTGCAGAAGAAGCTATCATTATGCAAAGTAAGCGTAAGAGTCATGTGTGGCTTCATTTTGAAAGGGTAAAAATTAATGATGTTTGGAAAGCTAAATGTAACTACTATAGGAAGTTATTGGGCGGTGAGTCTAATAAAGGTACTTCTCATCTGAAAAGTCATATTAGAACATGTATTCAGAAGAAAATTCAAGATGGCAACCAAAAAATTCTTGGTCATAATCTGCTTAGTAAAGGCAAAACTGAACTGGTAGCTACTGCATACAATCATGAGGTGTCTATGAAGGAGCTTGCTATTCCTGTTGTTATGCATGAATATCCGATGTCAATCGTTGATCATCTTCATTTCAAAAGATTCTGCTATTCTCTTCAACCTATGTTTACTGTTCCATCAAGGAACACATTGAAAAAGGATGTCATGAGATTGTTTTGTGATGAGAGAGTTAGGATTCAGAAGTTGATTGATTCAAACTTAGGAAGAGTGGCTGTAACAACAGATATGTGGACAGCCAGTAACCAAAGGAAAGGTTACATGGCTGTCACTGCACATTACATTGATAATGGCTGGTGCCTGAGGAGCCAATTGCTGAGGTACATATTTACTTATTATGTTAGTTTCATGAGCATAGAATTATAGATTACAGAATATAAGTTCATTTGTGTTTGCATTGTTGTTTTGTAGGTTCATTTATGTCCCAACTCCTCATACAAGTGATCGACTTTCCAAATATCTTGTGGAGTGTTTGATGGACTGGAATGTCGACTCTAAGGTATCAACCATAACTTTGGACAATTGTAGCACTAATGACAAGATGATTGAGAGTATAAAAAAGAAGTTAGCATTGCCTCTGTTAATTAAAGATGGGAGTTTATTGCATATGCGATGTTCTGCTCATATTTTGAATCTCATTGTTAAGGATGGCATTGATGTTGTCAAAGATGGTATTGATAAAATTAGGGAGTCTGTGTCGTATTGGATTGCTACTCCAAAGAGATTGGAGTTTTTCCATGAAACTTCCAAACAGTTGAAAATTCTAAATTCAAATCGGCTTATTTTGGACTGTCCTACTCGATGGAATTCTACCTATGCCATGTTACTTGTAGCCATGCCATACAAAGATGTGTTTAGTAGGCTGAAGCTTTAGGGACCCTCAGTATTCTTGTTTGCCATCGAATTCCCATTGGCAGTTTGCTGCTATTGTGTGCGATAAGCTTCGAGTATTTAGCTTGATATCATATATGTTCTATGGAGCTAAATACCCTACTACCAATTTGTTTTTCCCTCGCATTTGTGACTTGAGGGTCAAGCTTTCTGAATGGCTTTATGATCCGAACCCTATGATATCGAACATGGCTCACTCAATGTGGACCAAGTTCTCAAAGTATTGGGATGTGATTCATAATGTTCTTGCTATTGCTATTGTCCTTGACCCTCGTTACAAGCTAGAAATTGTGGAGTTTTATGCTGAAAAGTTTGGCAGTGCTGATTGTGGTTTTATTGCTGAATCTGTTAAGCAGATTTTGTGTGAACTAGTTGTGGAATACTAATCAAGGGTTTCACAGAAACTGTCTTATGTTGGATCATCATCTGGTTCTGGTCCATCTACCTTGGCTTCTAATGAATTTGCAAACTGTGATGACAATGACTTTGAGTTGTTTGTGACTCAAAGGAAAAAGTCTCGTACCACTGTCATGCTAACAGAGTTGGATAACTATTTGAATGAGGATGTTCTTCCTCGTACCTCTGATTTTGACATTTTGCTATGGTGGAAACTAAGTGGGCCAAAGTACCCAATTTTGCAAGCAATAGCACGTGATGTGCTTGCAGTTCCTGTAACTTCAGTTGCATCTGAGTCGGCCTTCAGTTCAGGAGGTCGACTTATAGACCATCATCGTAGTAAATTACATATTACTACCGTGGAAGCTTTCATGTGTACTAGGAGCTGGCTGATGGACAATCGAGGTAATAAACACCCTACTACAGTACTACTCTTTCAGTTTATCTATTTCGAATGATGTTGTGGTCTGAAGTACTAACTCATTGTTAATTGTTATTTATGTTAGAGTGTGAAACTGGCCAAAGGGGGAACTTGGAGTTGGAGGGCTGCTTCACTGGTGCTGATTATGAAGCTGTTACCGATGATGAACCACCTCAAACCGACAATCAAAGTAAGCAAACCATTCAATTTAACTGTGACTTACACTAACATGTAGGTGTAGCTAACTAGTTCAGTGGTTTTTCTGTGTAGGATCAATGACAATGGGAGCCAATCAATCTACCATTAACTATCACGACATAGACTAAAATTGAGATGTAATATTTCTTAATGTCTATTGTTTTTTCTTTGTGAGATTATGTTGAGGAAAATGGGATGTGCAGTACAGTACTTGAGAATCTCAAGTACTGTACTGCACATCCCATTTTCCTCAACATAATCTCACAAAGATTAGTTGGAGAAAAGTTTCTTCCATAATCTCAAGTTGAGATTAGTTGTCATTACTGCAGTTTTCTATCGATACATTTGTTGTGATCAAATGATGATACATTTGATGATTTTGCTTGGTTAATTGTCTGTGCACTGCACAGGCTGAATGGTGGATTCCTGGTTGGTGATGATGACGAATGAATGAAGATGGAGTTCTTATCATTTTGGATGATGGCATGACATGGCATGAAGATGGAGTTCTTCTCACCTTGTAGTAGTAGTTTAGTTTTGGTTATAACTTTGCAGACTTAGTTTTCAGACTTTGCAATATCTATTATATGTTTTCAGACTTTGCAGAAGTTTCAGATTTTCAGTAGAACATGCAGCATGTTACATGCTAAGTTGCCAAGCATGGTTCTGTAAAATACTGTATTATCTACTTTCAGTTTCTATTAGTATTATCTATTTTCAGTTTCAGTACAAATTACAATTATGACTTTTTTTTGAAAATAATCGGGTAAAATTAACCATTGGTTAATCCGAAATCCGATCGGTCATGGGGATGGAAATCATCTCATATCCGACGGTGATGGTGAGCCGGGGATTCCCCGAACCCGGGTATAGTTCGGCCGGTGAACGGATATGGCATATCCGTCCCCGACCCGGATAAATGCCACCCCTAACAGGTGCACTCGTGTTTTCCGACCTAGACAACAAATGTTTTCACTCATCTCTCTGTATTGCTTGGTTATAGTTCGTAGATTGCTTTAATACCACAATGTTATATCAGAAAAGAAGCAACCTGACAATTGTATTTCAAAATGTAAATCAAACATAAGTATCTGACTATTGCCCTAAAGCTCAGCAACATACTAACAACCTCAACTCCCTCAATTCTAAAGATTAGGACATGACTAACAACTTGCTAGCTAATACCTACATGACTTATTTGACAGAAAACTTAAGCACTAAACAGAAACTTAACCAAAACCACACACTTCATTCAAGTTTAGACTTCCTTTCTACTTACATTAACTCTCTCCAGCCATTTGTTCAATCTTCAGAACCAACAAAATCCTCCCCTGAACTGAAGCTCCTAGATTTGCATGCAGTATTCTGTTCACACACTCACTTCACTTCATCAACTCAATCTCTTCACCATCACAAACTCCAAGCCTATTTCGCAGTAGCTGACACACTTCCAATTTGAGAGCCTTAGTCATGATATTAGCTATCTGGTTTGTTGTTCCACAATGCTTCAGTTCAATGACTTCATAAGAAATGAAATCGAACGTCAATGTGTTTGCTTCTCCCATGGATGGATTCTTGGACAATTTGATAGCTGAGCTATTGTCACAAATGATCGTTGTTGGTCCCCTTCACACACTTCTTTCATCCTATTTGATCAAGAATTCTTCTAAGCCAAACACACTGAGCAGCACAGTAGGAGGCAGCCACAAATTCAGCCTTTGTAGTTGATAGTGTCACTACTAGCTGCTTCTCCGGAGCCCATGAGTTGGCACCACCTGCAAGGAAGAAGACATAACAACTCGTGCTCTTCCTGTCATCGATATTTCCTACATAATCATTGTTTGTGTATCCCAACAAGCTGTCTTTTTCATCTAATTTGTTGTACCAAATTCCATAGCTTATTGTTCCCTTTAAGTATCTCAGAATCCTCTTTGCTGCAAGTATGTGTTGTCTTGTGGGAGCTTCCATATACCTGCTAATCAAACAAACTGAGTACATTATGCCAGGCCTAGTTGTTGTGACATAAAGCAGACGCCCAATGAGTAGCTTGTACTCAATAGCATTTGCTTAAAAACTATATCCAACCTTTGGAGGAAAGCCAAGTATATCGACAAGTGAATCTTTAGCTCCATCTTCTTCTCTATTTTGTTATGTAGACGCTTGTCTCACGACAGAAACGGCTGACTTTGCAGGTGCGTGAGGAGTTGTGGGTTCTACAGAATTTAGGGTTTTTGCTGTGCCTGCATCTGAAACTTCTTCTTCCTTCTCTGAATCATACCAAGGATCCTCACCCCATCCTAAAGTAACTTTGTTAGCACAGGTTGAGAATCTGACTGCCATGTCCTTCCTTCTTTTTCATAAAAAAACCACATCTCTACTGATCAGTTCTTGTGGAGTTTTGCCATCATTGACTGAAGTTGGACATCAGTTCAGAATATGACTAGTCCAATACACAGCTTCAGGCCAAAAAGTAGCAGGAACCTTTGTATCTTCCAATGAACACCTCACCATATTAATGACAGTTCTATTTTTCCTTTCAGCTATGCCATTTTTTTTAATAATTGGGTGTGGATTCAAACCTGTGACCTCCTTCACAGAGGTGTATTTACTTTACCAGTAGACTACAAGATTTTCCACCCTTTCAGCTATGCCATTTTGCCGAGGGGTGAAAGCAGTTGTAAGCTGCCTTCTGATTCCTGCTTCCTCACATACTTGTTTAAATCCATTCCACACAAGTTCCCCACACCTATCAATTCTGAGGCAAATGATAAACTTTCTAGTTTCTTTTTCTACTCGAGCCTTAAATTTCTTAAACCACACAAGAGCTTCTGATTTTGTTACCAAAAAATACACCCACCATTTTCTACTATAATCATCAGTAAGAGTTAGAATATACATCTTCCCTCCATTGGAAACTGGTGAAATAGGACCACACAAGTCTTAATGCACCAATTGTAATGGTTGATATGCTCTCCATGTACATTTCTTGGATAAACTTTGCCAGTGTTGCTGGCCTATCATACATGTACCACACACTCCCAATTCTCCAGTCAACTTTGGAAGTCCTTGTACCAATCCTTTTTGCTACAACTGCATTAGTCCCTTAACATGTAGGTGACTAAACCTTCTATGCCAAATACTCACATTTGTTTCCTTGCTTGCATTTGTTTGAAGGCATTGTAAATCACTATTGTGGCTTTCACCTTTGTACTCCGTATGCAGTACAAACATTCTATTTGTCTTCATGGTTGTTTACAAAGTAATCCTTTTTGGTCATGAAAGATTTTGCAGACACTATGCTTGATTGAGAAAGCCAATCCCTTCTCTTGCATTTGGCCTACACTTAGCAGTTTGTCTCCAAACCAAGTACATAGAAGACATCATGTACACTACAAAATTTTTTATCTTTAGCTACTGCAAAATTACAACGGCATGAAAATGCAGTAGAAAATAGTTGATATTTGCTACTGCAAGCACTATTTCATGTAGTAATTTGCAGTAGCAAATACTATTTGCCACACCATTATTTGCTACACTCAGCATCCCTGTCACAAATAATGGTGTAGCAAATAGTATTTGCTACTGCAACTTACTACATTAAATAGTGATTGTCGTAGCAAATATCAACTATTTGCTATTGCATTTTCATGTCGTTGTAATTTTGTAGTAGCTAAAAGTAAACTTTTTTGTAGTGGTATGACAAAGATATCTGATCAACCAACAGCTTGATACTTCCCTTTCCCACCACTTCAAGCTTGTTTCCATTTTCTAGCTTTACACTGCATTTGAAGTTGGTATCCAGATTCAAGAACCATCGTTTATCACCACTCATGTGATTGTTGCACCTGAGTCTAAAAACAACCACTCTTTATTCTTTTCAAGTTGATGAACTTCTAAAAAGGCCATTAGACTCTCTTCTTCCTGTTCAACAACAATATCTTCTTCCTGTTCAACAACAATATCTTCTTCAGTGTAATTCATCAACAAAACATCTTCGCTCATATCAAAGTGGGGATTGGAAGTGGGAATTCGAGAAGTTAGCCTGCTGATTCCAAACAGAACTTGAGAAGTTTGCTTGTTGATTATACCACTTAGGTACTCATTTCTGTAATGCCCCATCTTATGACACTTGAAACATTCCACCATGTCATGATTCAAAGCTCTGTCTCCTCTTCCTTGCCCCATACCTTGATATCGGGATCTACTACCATTAGGACACCCTTTAGTGTCCTCATATCAGGACACCTCTTAGAACCATAGGATTAGAGAGTAGATCTAATGGACTAAATTAAAAGGGACAAAAGAGTCATTTGGAACTAGTATATATAGTAGATAGTATTAGGGTTTTAGCACAAACCCTAAAAAATCAGCCCAAAAAAAAACCTTTGCGCTCCTCCCACCTCGCGGAAGAAGCACGATACAGGCCCTCGTCGGCCGCCACAAAACGCTCTCATCTGTCGCTCTTCGTACGCCCTCCTCAGCTGTTTTCCACACGCAATCGTCAACCGCCACCAAACGCTCTTGCCGGCCAATCTCTGCACGCCTTCATCGGCCTCGTCGTAGGCCTGATCGACGGCTACAATCGTTGGTCTGACGAAACAGTACTATCGTCGTCCAGGTAGAAGACGTTTGTCATTACCGTCGTCCAGGTAAGAGACTTCTCGACCACGGCGGGGACGGCTGAACATACTCTACTTCTTAGAGAAGTCGAGGAGGGAAGCAGAGCTGTATGGATTTCAGCGGCTAATTTAGGGTTTCTTTCTATTTTCTTTGTTTGCATCTCCTTCTATTAATTTCCTCAATCGTCTACCAATGCTTCATAATATTATTATTTTTATCGTAATTTAATTTAGACTGCTTCGTAATATTAATCAACCACAAAGTTGTTGGATTGCAATCACCATTTTCCTTTATGAAATTGCAATCGCCAATATGATAGGTAGAGATGGAATTTGGGGGGTTTGGGTAGGGTTATCGTATTTCCAGAAATACTTTGTAATTGCATGTCCTTGGTATCAACCAATTGTTCTATTGTGACGATTTAGGAACATGTTGTTTCATTTTGACGATTTAGGAACATGTTGTTTCATTTTGACGATTTAGGAACATGTTGTTCCATTTTGACGATTTAGGAACTTGTTGTTCCAATTTATGATTTAGGAACATGTTCCAAATTCCTAATTAGAAACAAGGTTCAACTAATGTTTTAAACTAATTATAAGGTTTTTTTTTTCACAAGAAGATTGTTCCTAAATATGAAAACGGAACAAAATCATAAACTAATTCTAAGTATGAATGTTCCTAAAAATGAAAAGGGAATAATGAATAAAATAATTATAAAATGACTGCATATATGATTGTTTCTAAATATGAAAAAGGAACAATGAATGACTATAAAGGATGGTAGGAGAAGAAAAAAAAGAATGAATGGTTGAAAAAATTAACGGCTAGACGGAGAAGATGAGTTTAAAATATGGTTTTAGCGATTGAAAAATAGGAGGCTGTCATGGATATGAATGTGATGTCGGTAGGGATGAGTCTGCAGCCGACGTGGAGATGACCGTGAAGTCGGCGGAAAAATAGAACCGAAGGGAGAGATGAAAACTGAAAATAATTTAATTTAATTGCAATTAAAGATCTTGAAAATAAATGAAAATTAATTATTAAAGTTAATGATTATCATTAAGGAAACAAAAATCAGTTAATAAAAAAATGTAAAATTAAAGATCTAAAATTACAGTTATATCCATTTAACATGGACCATAAGATCTGCTATAAAAAATTGGACGGTGATGATTAGTGTCCTCATATGAGGACACTAAGGTGTGTCCTAACCGTAGGAATTCCCCTTGATATCCTCCTCTCCCTTGTCCTCTGCTACAAAGTCATGAGTTGCCTTCAAAGCTTGATCATCTACTGTTGAGAACCTTGTGAACTTTTGCTCATGGACAAGTAAAGAGCTCTGCAAGGAATCAACAGATAGTGTCTCAGTGTCCTTGGATTCTTCAATGGAGCAGGCAATGTAATTGAACCTCTCCATGAGAGTTCCAACAAAAATAGTCTATAGTCGGGGACTGTAACATCCCAGCCTTTTCTGACAAGACATTGTCCGCTTTGGGTCCAGCTCTCACGGATTTGTTTTTGGGTGTTGGTGGGATTCGAACCCATGATCCCCTCCTCTCAGGTTCATTTTCCTAGGATGCCACATGGGCCATTTGTCAGGTGCCAAATGCCTCCGACAATTATAGTCGGGGGCTGGCCAACAATGGTGGGCCCCTGACAAATATAGTCGGAGGCAATTTTGTAGGGGTCTGGCCCCCAACAAAGCCATGTCATTGTCGGGGCCTAACCCCCGACTAAATTTAGTTCATGGGGCCAAACCCCTATTTTAGTCGGGTGCATTATTGTCGGGTGGTTTAGTCTGGGGCAACGCCCCCGACTAAATGAGTGGTTTAGCCTGGGGTAACGCGCCCGACTATTTTTGTCGGGGGCCACACCCCCGACTAATTAGTGGTTTAATAGGGGGTGAGTCCCCCGACTAAAATAGTCAGGTTATTGTCGGGGGTCACTCCCCCCACTAAACCACTCATTTAGTCTGGTGCCACGCCCCAACAATAATTCCCCTGGCTATTTTTGTCGGGGGCTTTATTGTCAGGGGCCACACCCCTTACTAAACCACTCATTTAGTCGGTGCGTGACCCCGACTATTTTAATTGGGGGCCTTATTGTCGGGGGACCACACCCCCGACTAATGATTGGTTTAATCAGGGGCATGGACACCGACAATAAGGCCCCCGACTAAAATTTAAAATCCTCCTTAAATTTTCTCAATCCCCCAACTCATTCTCCCCATTCTCTTCATTTCCCCTCTTCCTCAACTCTCTCAATTTCCCAACTCACCAAAGTTGACACTGCCCCGCCGCCACCACCGTCGCTACCACCACCATCCACTGCATCCACCAATATCATCATCGACGTCCACCCCCGCCGCCACCATCACTACTGTCACTGCCACCACCGTCGCTGTCGTCACCACCGCAGACCATTAGATATATATGTAATATTTATTATAAATGGAAAAACAAAAATAATTATGAATTTATATATTTATAATTATAGTAAACGCTTCGGTGCACCCACTAAAAGTGGGAGTATCGGGTACACCCACTGACGTTTGTGCTATCTGGAGTGATATTTTCATTGAACTAATCGTTTATATCAACAGATTTAATCTTAATAAGTCTAAATTGAGCTTAATTATAATTTTTAGTCATCATAGTATAAGATTATACCTAATGTTCTTTAGGTTTCTTTCTACAGCTGCATTTTTTCTCAATATGATAGATTATCATCTCTACCAAATTAGTTTTTTGTTCAAATCGTCCTATATATCCTTTAACAACATGTAGATTCTTTATACTCGAAAAAATAAAATATTAAAAACATGTTTATCTATCAAAACGTTAGTGGGTGTACCCGGTACTCCCACTTTTAGTGGGTGCACCAGAGTGTTCACCAATTATATATAAATAAAATAATTTAAATACTATATATATCAATTATATCATAAGTAACATTTAAACATGATTAATAATCATTATTAATAGTCAACTAGTAGTTAATTTTAGTAGACTAACCTGAGCTTCGAAAATTTCTGATGCTCGATGTCGTTCGGAATCACCCCATAAAATCGAATGGTCCTCGGACTACCACTTCGTAACCTACGGGCCACCTCTCCAAATATTGTTGGTAATTGCACCTGGGTTCGAATCAGCAAAAGAGTAGGATATAATGTATATAAATAGTGCCCAGCAAAAGAGTAGGATATAATGTATGTAAATAGTGAAACATTTCATTAGAAGAAAATATTTTGGAAGGGAAAAATCTTTTAAAAGCATATATATGTCTCTAAAAATATTTACAAGTAAAAAAAAAAGTGTATAAAATAGTAGTTGTTTAAAGCTGCAATTACCAACAATATTTTTGCCACTAATTCTTTTATTAGTGACAGATATTATGTGTCACTATATTTTCATCTAAAGAGATTTAGCAACAACAACATTAGTGAAAAATATGTTATTTGCCTCTCAAAACTCTATAGAGGCAAAAAAGTGCTTTTTAGAGGTTAATACGTTGTGCTTCCGTAACTATGTTTTGTTGTAGTGAGAGTAAGAACGGCTAGGAAATTGAATATCCAAAAATTTTAAACTAATTTTAGTTGTTTATCTGTTTGACAGTGGTGATACAAGTTGTTGACCCAAACACAAAGGGTCTTTTTATTTTGTTTATTGACTATCTTAAAGTCTTTTTTTTTTTTTGTAAGACCCTCACACAAAGTCTTTGAATATATATGTTAAGGTCTCCTATTACTATAATGACGTCACTCGCATGATTATAGCATATTATGAATTAAAATATCCTTAATTTCCAAGTTGGCCAAATTAGTATAATCTAATTTCCAAGTTAGCAGAGACCAAAACTTAGTATATAAACTACTACTGCTGGTAATGAGCATTAACAAGTAAGCATCCATCGATAGAATTAATGATGAATACTGATATCATTGAAGTTCATTTGAATTCGTCTGTCAACGATGTTTGGAGCGCCATCGCAGCCGCCACAGCTGTTTACCCCAAGGCCATGCCTAACCTCTACAAGCAACTCGATGGCCTTTACGGCCGTGATGGTAACATTGTGGGTTCTATGCGTACCATCACTTTTGGTCCTCGTACGTACTACTTATTACAACCATTTATTACTAACTGGAAATATTTGCATGCGGAGAATCGTTACATGTAAATAATTATTTGAGTTATCGAGAGAGAGGTTTATGATCATCATCAGTTTATATGATATTTGTTAACTTCATTTTTTAAGTTTTCAACGGTATCGTGAAGACGACAACAGAGAAGAGATTGAAGTCGTTGACCAAAAAAATTTCTTTGTTCATTCGATCTTCATGGAAGATGGAGGGTTAGTGCCGACGTTGTTCGAAAGCCTTGATATAACGCTAACTTTGAAGATAAGATCAAATTCCACCCAAATCCAGGGGCCGCCGGGTTGCACCGTCATATGTGAATTCCTTCACAAGGGATCCAACGGCAAAGCTAACATTGACAGCTTCAAGAATGTCATGATGCAAGGTTTCAAAGATTTGGATGTCTACTTTAGGCATCTTCACGGCATCCGCCCATTGCCATGAATGATGCAATTTCGTTTTTGGAATCTTCGTTTCGATTTACCGAATTGAATCCGACTTTAATTCTATAGTACACCGTTCTAGTCCGATCTCGTTTCTCATATCATGTATTGTTGTTCCAAAATAAAAGACGGTCATTAATTAATTAGTTAGTTAATCCTTCTTATAATGAAGGTACTAATTAATTACTATTAGACCCTTAATTAATTACTTGTGTATCATTTCCTATGTATTTTGTTTCCTTCCATGTTGCTTAAGTTGTTTGTTTCTAGCTATTATATCACCTTTCTAATTTATTTCGGCTTTCAAATAAATGGGTGTTTCCTGAGTTTGGGTTTCACGTACCGGCCTTAACAGATGGAGATGATGAAGGCCTGGAATGCAGTCTACCATTTAGAAATTTATCAAAAGGAAAGCACTTTCCTTTGAGGAGACATGAGATTTGAAGGTCTGGTTCTTGCAAGATACACCGACATTGTTTTGTTTAGGGTTGTGAAGTTTTGGTGGCCTGGATGTAGTTACCTGGGAAATTTGAAGCCGGAACATAACTTATTTACACAATCCGGGCTCGGCCCGACATAATTTATTTTTATGAGTGGTGAATTTTATATCAACAATTTTTTTTTTTGACGAAGATAGCTCTCATAGGAGAATTAAGGCAGTAAAGTTGTAAATTAACTATAATCTACCCAGGGTGTGAGGACTACCAACAACACCCCTGGGAGATATCTAAGAGCCAAACGTGCCACATAATGGGCGGCTCTGTTAGCGGACCGACGGACTGAGAGCAGCTTAAAGATTGGACTAGAAGCCAAAAGACAGACGACCTCCTGGATGATGACCCCACCCTTTGTTCTTGTGCTTTCATGACCACAAACTGCCTTGGAAACCAATTCTGCATCACCTTCGAAATCTACCTGAAATAGACCAGAAGACACACACCAAGCAACTGCATCCCTACATGCCAAGAGTTCGAGGATGAATGGGTCTGTAATACCTGGATAGGGTGTCCCTACAACGTGTAGAATGGCGCCCGAGGCAGAGTGAAGAACCCATCTCGTGGATCCCCCATGGGGGTCTTGAACTGCTCCATCTACGTTAACTTTTAGGCGATGAAGTAGCGGGGCGCCCAGGAAAAGCAGGGTGGACAAGGGGCAAGCGGGGGAGGAGGGCGCATCGGTGGAGGCTGGTTATATAGGGGGAGTTCAGAGAGATGGGAGGCAAACTGGAGAAAAAGAGCCTGGATTGAAAATTGGGCATATGATTGAAGACCACATTATTCCTGCCCTTCCAAATCCTCCACCAGGCTAGTATCCAAACTGGTACGAGGTGGGGTTGGTGCAGCCGGATGGATCTCCAGTAGATTGCGAAGTGGGTGTTGATGAAGGGTGGTGGAGTTAGACGGGGCATCCTGTAAAAAGCCATAGATATTGGACACTCAAATAACAAATGCTCTAATGTTTCTTCCGCCACATGGCACACTGGACAGGTTAGGGGCACTTCCATGCCACACATAAATAAACACTCCATAGTTTGAATAATCCTATGAAGCATTCTCCAAATGAAGAATCTGAATTTCGGCTGGATTTGGATCTCCCAAGAAGACAACCATAGGGGAGCATCTTGAATGTTGACACTATCTTTCCGTGTTTTCTTTGGTTTTTTCAAACTGTATGTCAAGTCATAGCCAGAAGACGTGGCATAAACCCCTGAGCTCGTAAGGTGCCAGACTAGGGAATCAGGGTATGAAGTTAAGGGTAGAGGTATTTGGAGAATAGCGGAGGACTCAGTGAAGTGTGCCCGGAGCAAACTTATATTCCATCGTCCATCCACAATTAATCAGGCAATGGAGGGTGGACCAGTATAAGGGCCTTGGTATCGCAAGGTTGGAATACTTGGAAGATCTGCGGGGATCCAATTTACTTTTAATGGGTGAAGAAGGAACCCAGACCTGATTTGCCACCAAAGACCAATTCGCAGTAAGTCCAGACCATGCAGAAGGCTTTGAAAACCATGGGAGGGTCGAGCGACGGCTCGTGCTAGCAAGATTGTTGGTGAACCGCCCGGTCGTTGTTCGGACGTTTCAACCAAATAAAAACTGCTACTACTAAGAAAAAGCGTATAGCAGATCGTATTCCGAGGGCTTTCTATGATTGGTTACTTCAGAACTGGCAAAAATACTCAAAGGTAAACACGTTGTGCGTGGTGTGAGTTCCACGACTTCTATTTCTAAGAAATGCAGAAAAATTAAAGCAAATTAAACTAAAGCAGATTGGGAATTAGGGTTTGAAAACAAGGATGACAGACGAACTTAGACTTTGAATCCCCCTTCGTTCCCCAGAGCATTGGCAATCAACAGATCAGCGGATTTCGATTCTCATTCAATCAATTACTAAGACACCACCATAACTCTTTACCCTTAGGTTTAAGACCGACGAACGTTCGCTCTATCCGTTCTAACTACCAAGATTAACTAGTCGCCCGGGTACGGTCGCCTCTCGCAACGACTTAATTAATTGGTGTGATTACTAGTGATTAATGAGTTACTCTTGCAGTGAATTAACCCTAACCGGTTCGTACGAAAGGCACGCTCCAATTATAAGGTTAATTGTTCAATTCGATGTTCTAAAGTAAGGGGAGCGTTCGCTTCTATCCTTAGCTTAACCAGAATCTAATCTAGGTGATCAATCCAGACAAGAAACATGAACAATGAAGAACGAATCAAACATGAAAAAGAACTGATTGAATTTCGAATCTAATCACCGCCGATCCGTGACCGCTTTAAAGCCCTGGGTCACTTAGGGTTCATCTAGTCTAAGCTCTAAAGGGTTTAGCTACTTATGATTATTACAAAAGAAACAAAGACAAGGAAAGAGTTCATCATTCAGAGGAAGAACAGAAAAGAATCTGAAAAACCTAATTTAGACGACTCTGGCAGACTTCGATCTTCGGTAAGTTACACTCCTAGCTCCGGTTCTCCGAGATGGAAGGGATGGCGTCACGATCTCTATCCGGCTCTTCGAACTCCAGCTCTTCGCTCCAGAACTTCAGAAAATTCTGATTCGAAAAGTTGTGTGTTTGTAAATTATGATTGTCTTGAATGCCTCCGGGTTAAGTATAAATACTTAACCCTAAATTAGCCGAGTCAGCCTAATATTTTCGCCGAATATTCCTTAAGAATTTCGGCGAAAATTCCTTTGAGTTCAGGGGCTGATTTCTCTGGTCTTGAATTTCGGTCCGAAGAGTTGATTGATTTCGCCGAAGACATGCTTTGACTCGGCACCAGTTGAATTGCACTATTGATTTCGCCGAAGATGTGATGTGACTTTTATTAGTGCATTTTAAGCTTATGAATGACCTATGAAATACCTGTGTTTATTCGTGAAATGACATGACTTATATGCTTTTATTGAAATTTGGTGCAAAGTGTCATTTTGTTGTCCGGTTGCTACTTTGGAGCCAAATTCGTGGGCTATTGGAGTTGCCTCTGTGCATTTTCAGGTTATGGCATCAAAGTACGGATGACAAGGAGCGCATAGGAGCAAACGGGAGGTCATTTGGAGTCCGGACGAGGGAGATATGAGCATTACAAGATCGAGCTTTCTGCAGAGTGCAGGGGTGCACGCCGTGCAGATGTGCACGCCGTGCACCGTGCACGGTTTGGTGCACGGGCTGTCCAGGAGGCTCCGAAAGAAGATTCAGCTCCAAGGTGCACGCCGTGCAGCCTTGCACGCCGTGCACCCTGCACGCCGTGCATAGGTGCACGCCGTGCACTATCCCCTGCACTATAAATATTCTTGTTTTTGGCCATTTTGAGAAATTCTATCATATCTTTTGAACCCCAAACACATACCCACGAACCCTCAAACCCTAGAACACATTTTTGGAGCAATTTGAAGCCATTGGAGCTAGGATTGAAGCCAACAAACCTTGGGAGAAGTGCTTACAAGTGGAGAAGTGAAGATCATCTCAAGGATTCATCCATGGTGTTCTTGGTGACCATTCTTCCTTCTTTTCTCTTTACTCCCTTGGCCATGTGTGGCTGAGTTTCTAGGGTTCATCTTGGATGGGTAGATTAGTTGTGCTATGATAGGGAGATGATTGTATAGAACTTGCCATGATTGATCTTGGTTGTATGAGGATGATTCCTAGACTTGTTCTTAACGCCATTTTATGCCATGTTTGTTTAATTTGGTCCATTCATTGTGATTTGATGCATGAGAGTGCTTGTATTGCATAGATTGTAGGTCTAGGGATTGAAGTGAGTGTGTTCTAAGAGATTAGATCATCTTATTTCAACCATTTTCACTTGATTTCTCTCTTGGGCATTTTATCGAACACTTGGTGTGCATGTGGATTTTCATTCAATTGAGTTTGAAAAGGCTTTTTGGTGAATCTCTTAGTGTTAGAGCATTGATATGAGAGTGTTGTGCCTAGTCTTGTGGTCATAGAGTCTTAAGAGAGGGTCTTGTGTCTTGGCATTTCATCAAACACTTAGAATGCATCCTTTTTCACTTAGCTTGAGAGCGAGAGCCTAAGTTGAGTGGTATTAGGATAGGGATTTGGTGCTACGAGAGTGCATTGAGTCTATAGAAGTGAAATGCATGGTCATCCGAATGCAAACTCGATCTTGATTAGCTTGTTTGGTCAATTAATCCTCTTGAGCATGATGAAACTATCTCTCCAAGTGAACCTCCTTTACCTTTGATTTGCACCGTTTTGTTTTGTTTTCTTGTCTAGTTTCCTTTAAGTTTTTAATTTCTATTTCAAACCAAAACTCCTTTCAAATGAATAGACCGTCTACGAGGAATGTGAGTAGTGGCCATTGAGAGAACCCCGTGGGATACGACCTTGAATGTTGTGAGTTGAAATTCACACATCAAGATGCAAGCCTGTTTTCGCCGAAAATGCAAGTGTGAATGGGCAGATTTCGGCTTGAACTTGATCGACTCCTTTGATCGATTCCGGTTTGATTCCTCGAGGTTCCTACGCCTTAGACACGTCCATGGCTACGTTATTTGACGGCAAAAACCTGTGCTAACACAAAAACACTAGAAAACCATCAAATAGACCCAAAACGGGCCAAGGTAACACAAATGGCACGAGATAGGGCAATCGATTGAATATTCGTTATTCTACCCTAAAAACCATGTCTTAAGCAAAGAAATGTCGCTTAAATGAGGCTGATAATCACGACAAATCGAGTGTCATCAATTGTTTTGCCATCAAAATATTTAGCTCGTAATACCCTAGATATTAGCAACTCTGGATTCTGAAGGATTCACCAACATTGCTTAGCCAGCAAGGCTTGATTGAAGAGGATAAAATCTTTGAAATCCAATCGCCCTAAATTTTTCGGTAGAGATAGGCGGGACCACGAAATCCAATGCTGTTTTGGTTGTGCCTACTCGTCCCACCAAAAGTTGGCCATGAGGCTATTTAAACGAAAACATAGCTTGTCCGGTAAGCGGTAACAGGACATGGCGTAAACTGGAATCCCGACAATCACATATTTCAAGAGCGTGTGAACGCCTGCTGGCGAAAGGCAATGTCGCTTCCAACTACTCAGTCGTAAGGAAACCTGGTCCTCCAGAAATTGGAAAGTTTCTTGTTTAGAACGTAGGACAATACAAGGTAACCCGAGATAACGTTGTTTCAGATCAAAAGTCGAGACTCCCAGGGTGGTTAAGTACTCTGTTTGTCTACTCGTAGTAGTATTTGTACTGAACAGAGTCGCTGATTTTGAAAGATTGACCTTCTGTCCACTCATGGATTCGTAAGTGCGGAGTAGGGCCCTCAAATATTGAATTGATGTTCTTGTTGTCTTTATAAACAAAATTGTATCGTCAGCAAACACAACAATTAAACAACATGTACATGAGTCCATTTACAAAACAAAATCTCTCACCTCCACACCAAGAAAAACGGTGGATAGAAGGAAATCCCAAAAAATCGCAACCCCACTCAAAAAACAAAACCAAGAGTAACAACAACACCTCACATACAGATTCTGGAAAACCCTGAACTAGAACCCCAGAAAACTGCTCAACTTGGATCAAGGTTGCTATGCCAAAGCGATATCCAAGCACGACACTCATCATTTGAATGGAGGCCAACCACAAACAGCCATGCACCTACCATTCGCTGATGCAATCTTCCACACTATCTTGGCCCACGACAACCTTTCCCTCTAAAGATCCTATCGTTCTTAAGCTAAATATACCATAGGACGACATGCAACAATCTATCTCTAAACCACATATAGCTACTGAAATAGTTCTTGAAATTACTTATATCGCTGGGATCCGGACCCAAAATGACAAGTTTGGAACTAAAAGTGAGCCACACCTGTGAAGAGTAAGAGCATGACACAAACAAATGCATGTGACACTCACTCAAGGTCAGCTCTACATAAAACATAACCATTTGGACCTATGAAACCCCACTTCTGGAGATTATCATAGGTCAAAATATTCTTACAGAACACCTAGAAAACGAAACCTAAAATTTTTGTGGGGAAATCGATGCACCAAATCGACTCCGCGAAAAAAATCCATGACAGACAGAGCTCTCTAAATCTGCAACGCTCTAAAGTGCAATCTTATCGAGAAGATCCCTAAAGCATCCGCGCCCCACCTTAGTGTTGGAGGGCCTTGAGAAACACGCTGAGGCACCACCTCCTACATAAGCGCCATTAAGCTCTGGCGCTCCTCCTCCACTCCACCTCGCAAAGAACGCGTGAGATGGAGAAAACACCTAATCCTATCGGATACCACAAACGAGTCAAACAAAATCAAATTCCTAGGATTGGCTAAAGCAACAATTCTAGGGAACCTACTAGTTAAACACAACCCAAGAATCCACTCATCAAACCAGAAAGAACTCCCCCACCCCTGAGATCAATCGAGGCGTATTCCCAAAATCTAGGATTGATCCTAACAATATCCCTCCAGACCGACTACCTTGCCGAACTCAGACTCTAATTTGGTTTTCATCATGAGGCGCTCACACCACATTTTTCCACAATTATTTTCCTCCACCAATCATTTCTTTCTGTAGCATACCTCCATCCCCACTTACCAAGCAGATTCAAATTCATCTTCCTCAAATATAACACCCCAAGACCCTCGACATCTACCACCTCCCACCTCACCAAATGAGGTCTCATTTCCTCCCCACACCCCTAAAAAAGTTTATGAATTCTTTATAACTCCGTAAAAACTGACACATGAACATGGAAAAGAGACATGTAATAAATCGGGAGTTGAGAAAGGACGCTCTTGAAAAGAGTTACTCTACCACCAAAAGACAGGAACCTTTCCTTCTAGGATTCCAACCTTTTCCTTGTTGCACCTGCTCCACACTCGGCCCATAAAACACAACCGCGCGATCCGCGTAGAGAATATGGTGGATCTCTCCAACCCTGACATTCTCGTTCATGAATAATCATTCCACCGAACTCACTTTTCTTGTCTTATCAAAGAAACGAGATAACACCTCCATCACCATCGTAAAAAAGAAAAGGAGATAGAGAATTACCTTGCCTTAAACCTTGGGAGTTGGAAAAATATCCCTTAACCTCCCCATTAACCAAAACTGAGAAGGAGGTCGAACATACAAAAGTGAAAATCCATCAAACTCATTTCTCAGAAAAACCATAGTTTTCATCAAATTCGTTTGGACCGGGCTTTGGGCTACCCGAAGCCTAATTTGACCGTTTCAGATCGAGTAAAACCCCATCAGGTCTCCCACCCCTAGTTTCGTTAGCAAAACATGATTGAAGGATTTGAATTCTTGAAAACTAAAGCCACCAAGTTCTTGAGATTCGCATAACTTATTATGTCAGTTGCGCCATATAATTCTTTTTCGAATTGTCACATGTCCTCGCCAAAATTTTGACACGTGACCATCTAGTTCTTGACAAAGATTATTACGAGATAGATGGTAACAAGACATTACCTGGACCTGTAACATTCACAATCTATTCCATTAAGATATTGTCCGTTCTAGGTCTCGGTCCTCACGAATTTTCTTTTGGGTGCACAATAGTGACTTCATAGAAGGTCACTCATCTTTGCTGTTACACCCCGAATCTCGGAACCATAAATTTTTTTCCATACGTTTGAGAAACTTGACGTTTAAATGATTTCAAGACGGATTTATTTCACCAATGGAAGGAAGAGCGAGAGGTCAAACGACTGACTCGACTCTTGCGGACCTGGGTACGACTCGGATTGGACTCACGACCTTCCCGCTAAATTTTGTCATCAACATCTGAATTTATTTAACCCCGGAGTAGCGTGAAGTGTTCAATGCGGTAGTTCTCGTTAATCAAATGGTTTCATAATTTGGTTAAGCTTGGATTTTGAAGGAAGGCAGGTAAGGAGTTAATGGAACATGGTTGTAAGGAAATTAAGTATTCCACTTGGCCGAGTTGGTTAAGGAACTAAACTAGCAACTAAAGATCACCAGTTCGATTCCCTACCCAAGCAGTTGTTATTTTCATTTTTCCAGACGTCAAAACGACGTAGTTTCGCTGAAGGATGACGTCATGGTGACGTCACCACTAGGTCAGCATCATCTTCCATGAACCAAGGTCGCGACGGCTCCTTTATAGTTTCGGTGAGGGTCCAATCCTCCACATTATTGATGTTTGTCGAGTTTTGATGATTGTAAATCATCACCACGTGAATTCCGACCCCTCCAGCTCCATTATTGGCCTGAATATCGCCAAAACGAAGCTATCTTGTCGGATTCGTCAGGCTACGTCGACCACACAAATAAACGACCTTTCACTCCTTTCCTTTTCGTGACCTTGGCTTTTGGGGTACTCTAGAGGGCATCGAGAGGCTTCTGAGTCGGCTATAAAAGTCAGCGAGCCTTCGATTTCGAGTTACGGAAGCTCACCGTCGTAACTCCGACGAGAAGTTGCGTTGGGGAGTTCCAAACGTGCCCAAGCCAAAAAGTATCATTCGTTAGCCTCGTCTTTGACCCCCGAAGCTTTCCCCATATTCAAAAGTTTGTTTCGGTTCGAGAATAGAAGGAAGAAAGCTCATCGAAAAAGCTTCTCTGCCACCGACGACTTTCCTGCAAATTAGAAGAAGAAGAAGATGGTAAATTGCAGTTTGGTCACCCGATTTCCTATGTCACAGTTCAGTCCTCTAATTTAATTTAATTACTATCGTGGTCCAAGCCTATTAGTCTTTGACAGTTTGGCCCCTGAGATATTTTATTTTCTTAGTTTAACCCTAAGCTTTAAATGGTGACAGATTTGGCCCAACTAACTTTTCAGTTAGTACAATTTGGCCCGGGAGTTACGACGGTTCGTTAACTCCTTATTTCCATCCGATTCAAGCTACGAAACCAATTTCTAAGTCAACCGACTTGATTTATAGGTGGGTTGGTTTAAGGGGGTTGGTGAGCGTGTCGTTGTGATGCGCTCAACCAAATAACTACTAATGCTAAGAAAAAGCGTGTAGCAGATCGTATTGACTCGAGGTTTCTTCTAATCGACTACTTTGAAGAAGCTGGCAAATTACTCAGGTTAAAACACGTTGTGCGTGGTGTGAGTTCCACGACTTCTAATCTATTAAGCAAAGGAAAATAAAAGGGAGAAAGATTAAAAGATTGACTAACGGGAAGATAGATGAACTTAGATTTCGAATCCCCCTTAGATCACCAGAGCAACGGCAATCACAAGATCAGCGGTTTTCAATTCTAATTCAATCGGTTTCTATACACCACCATAACTCCTTACCCTTAGGTTTAAGACCGGCGAACGTTCGCTCAATCCGTTCTAACTACCAAGATTAATTAGCCGCCCGGGTACGGTCACCTCTCGCAACGACTTAATTAACTGGTGTAATTACTAGTGATTAGTGAGTTACTCTTGCAGTGGATTAATCCTAACCGGTTCCTACGAAAGGCACGCTCCAATTATAAGGTTAATTGTTCAATTCGATTTCTAAAGTAAGGCGAGCGTTCGCTTCTATCCTTAGCTTAACAAGAATCTAATCTAGGGGATCAATCCAGACAAGAAACATAAACAATGAAGAACGAATCAAACATGCAAAGAGAAACTGATTGAACTTCGAATCTAATTACCGCCAATCCGTGACCGCTTTAAAGCCCTGGGTCACTTAGGGTTCATCTAATCTAAGCTCTACAAGTTCAGTTACTCATATCGGAAACAAGAGAATCGGAAGCAATCAAGGAATACATCTCAGGTAGGAAGAACAGAGAAGAACTGCAAAACCTAATTTGACGAATCTGTGAAGCTTCAATCTCCTGGATCTTCGACTTTAAGCTCTGAGTTCTCCAAGGTGGAAGGATGGCGTCACGATCTCTCCACGGATCTTCGAACTCTCTAAACTCTATCTATCGACCCTAGAGTCGGCTGACTCTCAAAAGTCTGATTTGAGAAAATAAGAATAATGAATTGTTGTGTCTCTATAAATTATGATTCTCTCCGTTGCCGGCTGCTTCTTTAAATAGGTATGTTTTTGGGTTTCCAATACAGCGCCAGATTTGGAAGGGATTTTCGCCGAAACCATAGGGACAGTTTCGGCGAAACTGGCTTGAGTTCAGGGCTCCGCCGGCTGTTCATTATTTTCGGATCGAAGAGTTAATCAATTTCGCCGAAAATACCTTCTGTTGGCGCCATTGATTTTCCCTTGCATTTTCGCCGAAAACCCTGGGCTCTTTTCGCCGAAACCATCCTTCTCTTGGCATTAGTTGATTTGAACTGCTGGTTTCGCCGAAACTGAAGGCCTGGTTTCGCCGAAACTGTAAGTGTGAATAGGCAGATTTTCGGTTTGACTTTGATTGGCTCCTTTGATCAATTCCGGTTCAGTTCCTCGATGTTCCTATGCCTTAGACACGTCCATGGCTACTTTATCTGATGGCAAAAACTTGTGCTTACGCAAAAACACTAGAAAACCATCAAATAGACCGAAAAGGGCCAAAGTAACCAAATCGGTAGGAAATAGGGTAGTTGAGTGAATATTCGCTATTTTACCCCTAAAACCACGTTTCAAGCAAGGAAATGTCGCTTAAATGAGGCTGATAATCACGTCAAATCGTGTGTCATCAAATACCCCACACTTAAGCTTTTGCTTGTCCTCAAGCAAACTGAACTAGAAAACACTCAAATTCACAAATGACACGAGATTAAACCGAGATTCAATTCTAACAATTTGGTTTAGACTGTTCCACGTAGAAAGAGTGACCTACACATGCAAGAATATTAACCAAACAAGTTTTCGATCTCACTAATTTCTGCACACTTCAAGTAGTGGTTTTAACAAAGCTCGTTTCTTGATAAAACAATTAATCATAATTAACCGACTACGATAACACCAATTCTAATAAAAAAGACTTTAAGCTCTAGCCATGATGTGGATGCGGAGGTAGGAAAAGTGACATGGCTATCGACTCGACTTCATCTGTTTCTAGATCTGTGCGTTACATGTTCTAGCTAGGACCGATTTAAACAACAATTAATTTCAAGTTCAATTTCTTCGTTCAATTTATTTACTGCATACTAGTGCTCGATACCAAACACTTCACTTAGGTGTTGGACCTGCCTAGCTCACAGTATTTGTGCTTATGCTAGTGCTCAACCCGAACACTTCACTTAGGTGTCGGGCTTGCCTAGCTTTATTTTCAGCACTTTAAAGAACTTAGCATTGATTTGCACAACTTTATTACTTGATTTAACAATTTAGCCACTTAATCCTAGCTAGTTATAACTTTTTACACGAGATTTCGAATTGGATTTTTCGTCTAATCTCAAGCCATAATCACAGGTGAACAAATATGGAGTAAAAAACATGGAAGAAGCTAGCATTTATCATCTTAGAACAGTGTTATCGAGCTTTGTTATTAACAAACCAATCAGTTCAATTAATTCAAGTTTCAACTACTGAAGTGATTTATGATCTGTTCTGACCTAGACTCATTTAATATCAGTTCTGACACGTTGGTTACAGGTTCTAAGTGGAACAGTCTAGACGTCATTGTTCAAAATTGAAGTCAATTTAACATCAAAAGTCAAGAATTGAGCAATTCTATGCAAGAGAAATTTTCAAATTTGAACCACAGAATCATAGATAGCAAGCAAGATCATGTAGAATCCTAGACTCCTACCCCACACTTAAACGGTTCTGTGTCCTCACAGAACTAATCTAGAGTAGAGAGATACGAAGAACCTGGATGGTGATGGTCGGTGTATGGGATGAACACGGAGCGTCCGAAGCAGAGCGGAGTAGCTACTCAAGATCCTACAAAAAAAAACAACAAAAAGATCAAAAGGATACCGGGACAAGTGTCCCGGATCCACACAGAATAAAAGTCGAACAAAGAAGGTTAAGGGGAATTTTGAAAATATTTTGACTCTTATTTTTTTTATTTTTTCAAATTCACGGCATGACACTCCTAGAGCAATCTAGATCATCCAAGCTCAATTAGTTCAGAAAAAATCACACTGAAACAGCAGACACGCAAAACGAGGTTGACTGGTATTAAACTCGTCGAAATTCAACAATCAATATGTCAAAAGATTCGAAATTGAAAACCCAACAACTAACCTTTTAGACACGACTCAAGAAAATGGACGGAAAGCGACGAAGTTGGCTAAAAACGTGAAAAACTTGTTTCGGGCATAACAGGAGCTACAGAGCTCCGATTTGGACGATCAAGTATGCGTTAGAATCGGGCCGAAAAAAGGAATCTGATTTTCAAAACAGAACAAATTTTCGACGAAAATTTCATAATATTTTCGCCGAAAATATCTTCGAAAACTGGCAAAAATAATGAGAAGTTCACTGTTTGCAGTTTTCGGATAGAAATCTATTATTTTTTCACCGAAAATACTTTTTTTTTTCTTCAAAACCCAACCGAAACGAATCAAAACGAAAGGAAATTAAACTGACACTTTGGCTCCCCCGAACCTGACTCGAACGACGAAAAAAAAACTGACTCAAAAATTCAAAAACGGACTCCAGCCGTGGGTTGCCTCCCACGAAGCGCTCTCTTTTAACGTCCTTGAGCCGGACGGTACTTGTTAGGGACCCCAACTTAGGAGTTCCTTGAAGTCAATCGTCTTCTTCAAGGCCAGCGGTTGAGTGCCATGTAGCACTCCAGCAGGTGATGTAACCGGTAGTGCTCCAATAGATCGCGATCTTGGTTGGATGACCAGTTCTTCTTGAATTCTCCTACTTGAGGAGGAAAGAGGTAGTATGGCGCAGCATGTTCAATGAGCTCCATCTTCTCTACAGGTTGACTCGGCGGAAGTGTAGGTGATGGTATCTCCTCAATCTCTATGTGCTCCTCTTCGGTTTCAACTTCAAGATGGATTGGCTTTATATCTTCATCAACCACCACCGCCAAGGATTCTTCTAGCTCATAATAGTCATGGATAGGATCATCATCTTCTTCTTCGAACAGCTCTTGAGCGTCTTTTGTCATTAACTGCTTTGGTTGCTCGAGCTTGATGTCCGTCGCGAGATGAGCTTGTAGAATTGAAGAGATATTATCCAAGGCAGATTGGGTTCTCGACGAGCATTGTTGATGTTCATGAAGCATCTCTTGGTTATCTCTAGCGCCTCTTCGATGCTCTTGTTGGTGTATCTCTTGGTGACCTTGTAGCATTGAAAAGATATTATCAAAGAGGGAGTCAAATCTCGCCGTCTGTAGTTGTTGTTGATGTAGCAATTCTTGATAATCTTCGGGATATGGTGCTTCATTGATGTACCGCTCTCGGTACCGGTCATCCTGTTACCCTGCATAATCAAAACTAAGAAGCACTACCCAGGTAAATCATGAAAATATGGAGGAAAATAAATGGTAAGGCGGAAAGGTAGAAGAATAATTTGCCAACTCTTCTTTCAAACAATTAGAAGAGTCCCCGGCAACGGCGCCAATTTGGTGAGCGTGTCGTTGTGATGCGCTCAACCAAATAACTACTAATGCTAAGAAAAAGCGTATAGCAGATCGTATTCGACTCGAGGTTTCTTCTAATCGACTACTTTGAAGAAGCTGGCAAATTACTCAGGTTAAAACACGTTGTGCGTGGTGTGAGTTCCACGACTTCTAATCTATTAAGCAAAGGAAAATAAAAGGGAGAAAGATTAAAAGATTGACTAACGGGAAGATAGACGAACTTAGATTTCGAATCCCCCTTAGATCACCAGAGCAACGACAATCACAAGATCAGCGGTTTTCAATTCTAATTCAATCGGTTTCTATACACCACCATAACTCCTTACCCTTAGGTTTAAGACCGGCGAACGTTCGCTCTATCCGTTCTAACTACCAAGATTAATTAGCCGCCCGGGTACGGTCGCCTCTTGCAACGACTTAATTAACTGGTGTAATTACTAGTGATTAGTGAGTTACTCTTGCAGTGGATTAATCCTAACCGGTTCCTACGAAAGGCACGCTCCAATTATAAGGTTAATTGTTCAATTCGATGTTCTAAAGTAAGGCGAGCGTTCGCTTCTATCCTTAGCTTAACAAGAATCTAATCTAGGGGATCAATCCAGACAAGAAACATAAACAATGAAGAACGAATCAAACATGCAAAGAGAAACTGATTGAACTTCGAATCTAATTACCGCCAATCCGTGACCGCTTTAAAGCCCTGGGTCACTTAGGGTTCATCTAATCTAAGCTCTACAAGTTCAGTTACTCATATCGGAAACAAGAGAATCGGAAGCAATCAAGGAATACATCTCAGGTAGGAAGAACAGAGAAGAACTGCAAAACCTAATTTGACCAATCTGTGAAGCTTCAATCTCCTGGATCTTCGACTTTAAGCTCCGAGTTCTCCAAGGTGGAAGGATGGCGTCACGATCTCTCCACGGATCTTCGAACTCTCTAAACTCTATCTATCGACCCTAGAGTCGGCTGACTCTCAAAAGTCTGATTTGAGAAAATAAGAATAATGAATTGTTGTGTCTCTGTAAATTATGATTCTCTCCGTTGCCGGCTGCTTCTTTAAATAGGTACGTTTTAGGGTTTCCAATACAGCGCCAGATTTGGAAGGGATTTTCGCCGAAACCATAGGGACAGTTTCGGCGAAACTGGCTTGAGTTCAGGGCTCCGCCGGCTGTTCATTATTTTCGGATCGAAGAGTTAATCAATTTCGCCGAAAATACCTTCTGTTGGCGCCATTGATTTTCCCTTGCATTTTCGCCGAAAACCCTGGGCTCTTTTCGCCGAAACTATCCTTCTCTTGGCATTAGTTGATTTGAACTGCTGGTTTCGCCGAAACTGAAGGCCTGATTTCGCCGAAACTGTAAGTGTGAATGGGCAGATTTTCGGTTTGACTTTGATTGGCTCCTTTGATCAATTCCGGTTCAGTTCCTCGATGTTCCTATGCCTTAGACACGTCCATGGCTACTTTATTTGACGGCAAAAACTTGTGCTTACGCAAAAACACTAGAAAACCATCAAATAGACCCGAAAAGGGCCAAAGTAACCAAATCGGTAGGAAATAGGGTAGTTGAGTGAATATTCGCTATTTTACCCCTAAAACCACGTTTCAAGCAAGGAAATGTCGCTTAAATGAGGCTGATAATCACGTCAAATCGAGTGTCATCAGGGGTAAATTCCTTGGATTAATTAATTCCTCAATTTAAATAGCTATTTGGTTAAACTTTGTCACTAACCAAATATTGTGATAATTCCGAATTAATCGTTTGACGGGAACCAGATCAACGAGTGAGGTACTCGGGCCTTATTTTGGACTCCTGCATGCTTAAATTAAGATCCTTATAATTTTCGTGGTGATTTTACTGCTAACCGAGTACTAACCCATCTGAGTTGGTTTCCCGATAGGTTAGATTATTCAGAGAAATGAGTGACGCAAATCCTCATTAATTCCAGTTTATAAAGTTATGATGCCTAAGGTTAGAGAGACTTAAGTAGTCCGAGTGACTCCCCTACTTACCTGGAAATTAAGACGGAAAGTCTTAGTTTTGTCAACAAGGTGTCGTTTCTACGGAAAGTTCTATCTTTCCGGAACCGTCGGTTTTATACCTAATTATGTTTGATTCGACTATGGTTAAATCGTGATGTTATCTGATGATGTTTGGCACCTTGTGTATACAGGTGGAAAGTAAAGCCTCGCTAGCTAGTCCTCCGCCGGGAACATCGATGGATACGGGTTCCTACCGGGTGATGGGAGTTGGGTATTGTTAGCCCCAATCGATTCACGGTAGATGAGTACGGATAGCCCCAACCGGATGATAAGAGTTGGGTGGAATTAGCCTCGACCGGATGATGGGAGTTGGGTATTGATAGCCCCAATCGATTCATGGTAGTCGGGAAGAATAGCGACTCTTGCGAAGTCCTTATTACAGGCTCAGAAGTAAGCCTTATCGATGATGGCGTAGAGGTTAGCTAGGCGGGAAGAGGGGATGCCCTATTGTTTAATGAAAGTTGATCGAGTTGATCTTGATGTTGTGTGGTACTATTGGAATAGCTCATGTGATGTCTTATTGACCTGTGATTATGTGTGTTAATGTTTCACATATAGGTCGTGCTTGGAATATTGGATTAATATTCCTTGTGACAAGTCATTCGATAGATGGTAACGGTAATTTCCGTTACGGAAGGATGATTATGGAATTACTGGTTTGCGTTGTTAATTCCATTAAATGTGTTTATTCATGTTTATACGGAATAATCATGATAATGGACTGACCCCGAGCCACCCACCAGCTTTGCAGGAATTTCCTGGACAAGCAACGGACCACCGGAGTTTCTTAAGGCATGCCGGAGCAGTAGATCATGAGACGGTGTATTGGCGGCTTGTAGGATTGTTCTCAAGTCGTTGGGCCCAATTCCGCTGTAAATGATTTGACGGTTAATACCCTAGTTTTATGATTGGTTTGAAAGTAGTTGGTCAAAGCTGTATTTTTCAACCTTTGAGTCATCGTCTGTCCCGGGACACGTTGTCGTTTTACGTTTCATAAAATTGGGGTGTTACATTTGCACTACTCCACTCTGAGAACATTTAACTTTGGAGTTCTTACCCGAACTTCTATATTGCACCCCAAATCGTGACTTGTCAGTTAAGGTTGAACTATTTCTCATAGCTCATGGATCTCTTTCGTGCTTTGTTGATGTGGGATTTGTCTAGGATGTCATAATACACCTCCCCTCAGGGTCTCAACGTCCTAGTTGAGGTTTTCCCCACCATCGTTCAAGAGGGACACATAGAGGCTCTGATTCCACATTTGTAACATCTCAACAATTTCTGACAAGATATTGTATGTTTCGGGCATAGGCCCTCACGAATTTTCTTTTGGGTGTGTAATAGTGACTTCCCAGGAGGTCACTCCTCTCTGCACTGTTCCACCCTGAGCACGTTTAACTTTGTAGTTCTTACAAGAACTCATCTATATTATACCCAAAACGTGTCTTATCAATTAATTAAGGTTGAACTATTCCTCAATCCTCATAGCTCAGACATCTCTCACGTGCTTTGTCGATTTGAGATTTGCCTACTATGTCACAGAACCAGTATTCCATGGAATACTGGCGCCAGTAATGTCCTTATCAAAAGTCAAGTATTAAAGTCAACCACTAATTAGTCTTTGTTTAATTGGTTTGACATTAAAACGATTTGAATCAGATCATTGTATGCTTGAGCTGATGTTTAATGTTGAAAAATGAAAATAAATTATATGTAATAGGCACATATTAGGGTTTGAGAATTAATTAATGTTTGTGTTTATTGGTAGATGTAAATGAAGAAATACTTAACAAGGACTAATCATGAGTCAATGTCTTCCTAATGCAACAAAAAGGTCAAATCCATCTTGGGGATGGCAAAGTATTCTTCGTGGACGCGATTTGCTGATGAAAGGGTTACTATGGCAACTGGGTTCCCATTCGATGCTTTCAATTTTTGAACGGCCCTGGATCCCCAGGAACGGGGTCCCTTCCTTCCCGATTTTGTCACATCCATTACCTCACGGAGCAATGATCCAAATATCTACCCTTTGTTCAAATGGTGAATGGGATAAGCACATCTTATCTCGTCTCTTTGACCAGGAGTCTGTTCGTATTATTTTGAGCATTCCCCTCCCACGCACTCCTCAATTGGATCATCCGATTTGGTTCTACTCAGCTAGCGGAGAGTATTCAACTTCTTCTGGGTATTCCCTTGCTCTGCGATTGCGTCCGCCCAAGAAGAAGCCCCCCTCCTTAGCAGCGCCTACATGTTCCTTACTTTGGCGTTCGGTATGGGATCTTCATATACAACCTAAACTTCATTTTTTCTTATGGAGACTCTGTCATAGAATTCTGCCAACAATTGAGGGGCTTAACTCCCGAGGGATGACCCTTTCAACAACGTGTCCCTGTTGTCTTCGAGGACCAGAGACACTAGAACACCTTCTTTTTCATTGTGTGGTTGCTCGAAGGTTTTTGAGAACTACAAACCTGGAGCTTGACTCAATACCACATACACATCCTGCTATCACTTGGCGGTATATCATAAATCACCGTCCTTTGGAAGGCCCTCGCTGGGTTATTGCTTGGTGGAGACTGTGGAAATCCAGAAACTGGGTAGTTTTTGAAAAATTCCAAAGTTCTTTCCCGGCCTTACATCGACAGTTTTCCATGGATATAGACAATCTCTCCCTTCTTCCCGCCACTCTTCACCCTCCTCCTCTTCCTCACCCTCATCGTTCAGCAGTCTGGTCTCCTCCTCCGTTTCCAAGGCTCAAGATCAATGTCGACGGGGCTCTCTCTGCTGGTCTAGGTGGAGCTAGCGGTCTGGTGGTTCGAGACTCCTATGGAGGTCTTCTCTTTGCATCAGGTATTTCTTATCCAGGTATTTCTAACCCTTTTTTAGTTGAATTGTTAGCAGTTCGGGATGCATGCTTCCTTTGCCGAGATATGGGTTGGTCAGAAGTGGATATTGAAGGAGATGCCATGGAGGTCACACGGGTGGTTTCGAGCCGCCTCCTCCTCTCTAGAGACGGAGGTTCCCTAGTAGCAGATATTTGCAGTTTGCTCGACTCGCTCCCTCAAGTTCAGCTCCTTGCAGTTCCTCGGCAAGCTAACATGACTGCCCATTATGTGGCTCGTCATGCGCTTCGTAGCCTCCCAAGCCGGGGAGTGGTAAACCTTACGGCTTGGGTGTGCTCTTAATCTTTTATGAATGCATGGTTATCTCCGGCGCTCCTGCGGGGTTATCTAAGGAAAAAAAATAAAAAAATGTCTTCCTAATGAGGTGTACCAGCCATTTTAATTCAAATGATTATATAGTTGTTAATGGTATTTAAGGTGGGAACTCCTATTGTGAGGATACTATAAGGGTCCTTATATAAGGACACCATTCGCAGCCGTTGGATGAGGATCCTAATCTAACGATGGGAACAAGTTATGGACTGTTTCAGATCTGGATCCTGATCCAACGGCTACGAATGGTGTCCTTAAATAAGGACCCTTATAGGGTCCTCACAATAGGAGTTCCCATTTAAGGTATAAATCAAATATTATTCATCAAGTAAATGTCACACCGGGCCGGCTACATCTACCTCATCGTTAACTAGTTTTTTTACCCGCCCTATGGGCGGTTTGATTGTTAGTGAATTGTGATTAATTGTCCTGTGAGGCAATTTGTTTTGTTAAATTGGTAGGTTTTTTTTGTGTTTGTTGGGGGATTACGAAACTATTATGGTTGGAATGAGATTTTTATTGTTTGTATGTAAAGATGCATATGTGATGCTAATTTGAAATAAATGTTGTTTGCAGTTAAAGATGCATATGATATGATATTCCTATTGGAATTTATTTGTTAATGTTGTGAGCATGTGTTATAAAATGCTTAATTGTATCTAGCAATCGCTGTCCATCTCCATTGTTGTCTTCTTTATGATGTATTGTAACGATTTGGGATCTTTGATATTCTATGAGAGTGGAATAGTTGTGGTTACTCTATTGAGTTTTCGAAATGAATATTTTTTAATGGGAGGTTGTCTTTGTTTCTAACTTTGGATTCCATAGGCCAATTTAAGAAGAAGATGAGAGGCCATTATATGAGAGTGAAATAGTAGTCGTTTTTGTATATGAGTAATGCTATTAATTAAGTGTTATATTTGATGATAGGGCCATTAAAAAAAGGATGAATAATGAATGGGGGGAATTTCAGAGGTCATCGTAATTACAGCAGCAGTCCTATTAGTTATGATTTTTTTTTTCCGTTCTGTTCTATGAGAGTGTAGTAGGAGGGCCCGTTTTTTAGGTGTTTCATTGTATTTTAGTCTGTATTGTATAGTGACCGTTGGGTTTATAGATGTTTTTCTGTTGTATGCTAGTGATTAATTCCATCAAGCTGTGGGGTTTTGTTGCGATAGTTATTTCATTTGAGGTAGTTAATTCCTAGTTTTGTTTTTTTTTAATTTATTCCATTTCCCTTTAACTCCTCATAATTGTAGATCATGATGATTATATTTAATTGATGGAATCTATGTATGGGACTCCAATCATCTTCTTTCCACAAACAACAAATACTTATGCATTGCATTGGCCAAATTTGATGAGTTTTTTTACCCACCTTATGGGCTTTTTTAGTGTTAGTAAATTGTAATCCAGTGTTATGGAGGGATTCATTTTTTTATATTCTCATTTGTTGTTGTGTTGGGTAGGGGTTGTTCGACATCTTTGGTTGAAAGCTGATCTTTGTTGTGGTCATCCGTTATGTTGTAAATGTTACGCATACCATCCAAACATCCTATGCAATTTCATCCATCACGAATGGCTACTATTGTGCAAGTGACAAAGTAGTTGTTATCCCGTGAAGTTTTATATGTGTTAGTGTTGTGTAGGTGTATTAATTTTGTATTTAGGAAAGTGTGTATCTTGTTTTCCTATTGGTTACTTTTTTTTCCAGCAAACTCATCATGATGCATTGATATATTGATAGATTTTTGGGCCTTAATTATTCATAAGTGTTTGCTTTCTGTAATCGGTGATAGAGGTTACCTAATTCACTTGATTACCTTTGTCTTTGATTCTATCACTTTATGGACGTGGTACGAACCCATGTCCAAGTAATCTGAATTAGATATCATATTAACTAAACCAAAATCAAAACACAATAAATCACAGCATCATGCACCTCTACATATCGTTTCTATTTATAATGATACATTGCCATGTTCGTGTTTGTTGTGTATATAAACCCATGAGTAGCATTGTTCGAACAATAAACTCCACAAAACCATTCACAAAGCAAAGGGAAGTCAGATTAGAATCAAGTTTGTTCATATCCAAAAATAGAGAACAAAAATCGAAGGTGGGAGAGTAAAGATCAACTGTGGGATGATGGTGGGTCAATCCGATGCAAGCTTTCAGCAGTGCTTAGTGAGGTGTGAGTACTTGTTTCTTTGATACTACCTGCTTCGTTAAGTGTGGTGCTAATTGTGTGATTACCAACCCTCATAATAATCAAGCGGTTGTTGAAGCCAGTAACCACCAGTTGTGCAGTCTTGGCTGTCTAGCTACCACTCTTACACATGAAAGGTCTAGGTCTACAGGTACGTGCCCGACATTTGATTAATGAAAGTTTTGGTGGCATCATGCAGCTTTGACAGAGTCCAAGAAGGCTGGAGATGAAGCTGTGGCAGATAAATTGGTTGAGCGCTGCTCGATGACCTGCAACAATGAGAAATATTGGTTTTTAAGTGTTATAGATTTGATAATTTGATGTTGTTGATAAATGTGATTACATCTTTGATGCACATGATGTTCTTCTATATACTACCAACCAGTATATGGGGTTTGTTATGCCCTTTAATGCTTTGTGAATGAAGCTGAAAAACAACAAAGAAAAATAAACTAAAGAGCTCAATTTCTACACTTAGCAACACTATGCTTAGTTGGTGCCATGGCTGGAAAATACGTAAAGACTTCAACTATGCAAATAATGAACACTTGAGTAATATCTGTAGCAAGCCATCATCTGTTAGCTTGATATATACATCTGGAGCAATACAAAGCTGAAAGCATAAAAGGAACATCAGTTAGGCATTGGAATACAAAAAAAAATGTTATTATATCAACATCATACCAACTTGTTCTCTGATCCGCAGTTAAGTTGATACAATCGATATTGTCCAAACCAGGAATAGATAGTCATCCATAGCTGATTCCTCAATCAACACAAATTAAATCGAAAACACAAAAAGAAAGAAAACCCAGAAATCATGACACCTTAACTGATTCATTTACAACTTCTAATACTCATCCATAACTGCAATTCTCAATCAATAGCCAAAATGCAGAAAGGAGATAACCCAGAAATCATAACAACCTAACTGATCCATTTAAGCCTAATCATCAATTCCCTAATCAAACAAATCATTAATCATCCAGACATGACTGTAAACTGCTCTCCCTGATGGGTTGCAGAAGCCAGGTTTAATTTAGAGAAACTGAGATCAGCAACTGCTAATTTCAGTTTGAAGAAATAGCAAGGTATATATGAATCTGTCTCTTCTTTTGCAGGTTGGAAATAAGTACTGAAGCTAAAAGTGTTTATAGAATGCCAACCTTTCTTGTATAACTGAATGAAATTCACCTTTTTTACTGCTTTCTGTTGATATACTCCAAAGTGGGGAGGATGATTATCTTCCTGAATATTCAGAAAACTCTTATGGGCAAGACAAATAGTTTTGATAGGCAGTTGATGGTGCATCTAGGACTTCTCAAAACAAAAAATTCATACCGAACATAAATGTATCTTCATTAACTCCTTGTACTGCAGCAGCACCAGTCCCACGGTCAGCGGTAAAAGGTTCCAATCCTAGCTCTGGAAGAAAAAGAACACAATCTGAAAATCACCTTCCACAATTAGTTGATGGTGCTCCTAAGTCCTAAGAGAAAAAACTCAATGGGGAAGAAATTTAGAAACGAAGAAAGATGATATTTGAATCAATCAAGGAAGGAAGTAAACAATCAATGAGCTGGGTTTTTTGTTCTTTAAACCCAGAAGAAGAAACAATTCAATTGAAATTAAGGATAGCAAAGAAAATGGAAATCACCGATCTGAAACTGGTGATAACTCCATATAAGAAGAAAGGTGAGCTAATGCAGTAACAACCAAGTAGATACAACCATGTCAAATCATGATATGAGAACAAAGAACAACACATTGAATATCTTATTGGAATAGTTTAAACTTACTTGATATTATGCTAGGATTACTCTGTAAACTATATTTTGCATCGTCTTCAAATGGTTTCCAGTGACTCAATCAAACCATGCCCATGGTACTTAAGAAGAAGAAGATTATAACTTTTAATCTCCAACAACTAAATTCTGCAGCACGATGAACACAAAATTAGGTTCATTCAAAGTCCCACCCGCGTCGCTCCCTATCTTTCCAGTCATCTTCATCATGATCCTGGCACCGGTCTACAACCACATGATGATCCCTTTTACTAGAAGTGTTACAAAAACTGAAATGGGGATTACTCACTTGCAAAGAATAGGGACCGGATTGGTATTGTCAATAGTGGCAATGGTAGTAGCAACCCTTGTGGAAAGTAGCGAAAGAGGACGACAATGGAATTTGGATTACTCAACACTTCTTCACCTCTCCCCATGACATTCCTATGGAAGCAGAAGAGTTCACATATCTTGAATGAGAGTGGTGGGAAATGCAACAATCATTGACCAAACCTAGAAGCATGAAATGAAATAAGAAATAAGGATTGTTCTTATTGTAATATCGTCAAATGCAAACATCAATACAAACAAAGTAGAAGGCACGCATATTAGAATTCGAATCAAGCAGGTCTGAATTTAAATTAAAGTGAAGTTGTGAAGCTCAAATTATCAAACAAATAATCCACCATTCAATCTTGGATAAAGAAATAAGACTCAGCAAGGCAATGAAGAGAACACAATCAGAGACTTGGAGATGAAATCCAAAGCTTACACTTCTTTCTGAATTCTAATTGGCGATTGAGTTTGGAGATTTTGAATCCAATGAATCAATCAAACAACGCCCATAGTACATAAGAAGAAGAAGTTTATAACTTTTAATCTCCAACAACTGAAGAAGCGGATTTAGAAGGTTTGGGTTAGAAAGTACTAGTGGCACGAAATCTAATTGGAAGGTTTGGCTACGTGTGTGCTCCGACGGTGGCGGCGAGAGGTGGAGACCTTCTACTGCTCTCGGGAATAGCGCCTGGAGTAGCTGCAGCTGCCGCTTTCGTTTACTTCGAAACTTTAAGCTCTCAAATGTCGGTGCATTTGATCACGATGGAAAAGGACGACGGAACGATGGATTAGGGGGTGGCCTGTGTTTCGCAGTGCAGGTCAGATATAATATTAAACTTTTCACAATTCGATAAGAGAGTGCAGCCGTACACCACTCGCCGGCGCAATCGAAGAAATTGAAGAAGAAAGTGGAGAGAGAAGCCTAATTGTGCAATTATCTGGTAAGAAATCCAGAAGAAGCTCAAGGGAGAATAATAAAGGAAAGAAGAAGGAAACGGTGCCGTTTCCAATAATGACGTGGCCAATCAGTTTTCCTTCAAAAGCTGATGTGGCAGCAGCTTTTTCCCAATCTCCTATAGACTATTTTAAGATTAAGATTAATATTAAGATAGGTAACGAATTCTATTCAAATCATAAGTTGACCAAAAGACAAAATAAACAAAGACTAAGAAACTCATTTCTTAAATAAACAAAGACCTCCTATATAGTCGATACTTCCTCGTCGATAAGTCCCCAATATTACAAGTCATACGAGGGCAACGAATTCGATCTCAACCATTAGGGATTGAAACGATCCAACTAGTACCATACAACCGAATTGTCCAGTGGTCCAGCAGCTTCGACCGAGTCCCCCACATACACAAATAGAGGCAAAAACGTCACCCTAAAAAAATGAGCTAAAAATATATCAATATTTTTAGCCAAGGAGTAAAGACCATATCTACCCTAGCTAGAATTGGTTTGGCTAGGAATCTCCATTGGGTAAAAAACAAGTAGCCAGTATACATCTTCTTTCACTTATTGCTATTTGATTATTGCATCAAAAGTTAATATCTCCCTGGGCCAGGCCCGGCATAATTTTTTGATGAATGGTGAATTTTATATCAACAAAACAATCTGTACATGAGTCCATTTACAAGACAAAAACCCTCACCTCCACACCAACAAAAACGGTGGATAGAAGGAAACCCAAAAAAAAAAAAAAACCAGTACTAAAAAAACCTACCCAAGAGTAACAGCAACATCTCACATACAGATCGATTCTGGAAAACCTCAAACAAAAAACTACAAAAAAACAGCTCAAAACTCTTCAACTTTAAGAACATAGAGTCTAATCTTATACTACACTGACTAACATTTTCAATCAAGCTTAAGTTAAACTTATTAAAATTAAACCTAATCATTTAAAAGTTTGGTTCAGTGAAACTACCACTCTAGATAACACGGACGTCAGTGGGGGTAACCGGTACCTCCACTTTTAATTGGGGGCACCGAAGTTTTCACCAAAATAAACAATAATGATTTTATTTTCTAATAATGATTAAAGAGATATTTTACGTCTTTTAATTTTTCTTTTCTTTTCTTGACATAGTTTCAACATATTATTAAGTTTTGTAATTCATATTTAAAAATTGTGTAGAAAAAATCAATAAGTCCTCCTGAACCAAATTAAAGAGCATGGAACAACTGGGAATCTCCATTTTTTTTAAACTAATTTTGGTTGTTTTTTTGTTTAACATTGGTGATATAAGTTGTTGACCCAAAACAAAGACAGTCTTTTTCTTTTGTCTATTGACTAACACAAAGTCTTTTTTTTCTTTTTGGTAAACTAAACCCTAATTCACAAAGTCTTTGAATATGTTGAGGTCTCCTATTCACTCGCATGATTATAGTATATATAGTATATATATATTATCAATTAAAATACCCTTTCCAAGTTGGCCAAGTTGGATTCCAAACTTAGTATATAAACTACTGATAATGAGCATTAACAAGTAATTAAGCCATCATAATAAAACAACAATAGCAATAGCATCCATCGATAGAAATGATGAATACTGATGTCATTGAAGTTCATTTGAATTCGTCTGTCAACGATGTTTGGAGCGCCATCGCAGCCGCCACAGCTGTTTACCCCAAGGCCATGCCTAACCTCTATAAGCAACTCGATGGCCTTTACGGCCGTGACGGTAACACTGTGGGTTCTATGCGTACAATCACTTTTGGTCCTCGTACGTACTACTTATTAATTATAACCATTAATTACTTACTTATAACTAGATGCATGCATATTATTAATCATGGTTTTGGACCTTTGGTGGTTACATGCATGCAGTTTTCAATGGTATCGTGAAAACGGCGACAGAGAAGATTGAAGACGTTGACCATGAAAAATTCACTGTTTATTCGACCTTTATGGAAGACGGAGGGTTGGTGCCGACATTGTTCGAAAGCCTTGATATAACGCTAACTGTGGTGATGGAATTAACATCCCGCAACATTAGGGAGCCTGGCTGCACTGTCAGATGTGAATTCGCTCACAAGGGATCCAACGGTAAAGCTAACATTGACAACTTCAAGAATGTGATGATGCAAGGTTTCAAAGATTTGGACGGTTATTTGAGGCATCTCCGTGGCATTCGCCCATGGCCATGAAAATTAAAATGTGATCATTTCTCTGTTGTTGGAATCTTCGTTTCGATTTACTGATGGGATCCAACGTTCTATCGTCCACCGTTCCAGTCCGATTTCGTTTCTCATATCATGTATTGTTGTTACAAAATAAAAGACGGTCATTAATTAGTTAATTAGTTAATCCTTCTTATAATGAAGGTATATACTAATTACTATTAGATCGTTAGTTAATTACTTATTTGTCTATGTATTTTGTTTCCTTCCATGTTGCTTAACTTGTTTGTTTCCTGTTAAGATGAGATTGGGTTTCACAGACCGACAATGACAGATGATGATGCCTTTCATTATGGCTCTGTCATCCCATGAATGCCTGAAATGCAGTACTCTAGCATTTAGAAATTGGTCGAAATGAAAGTACTTCTGAGGAGACATGAGATTAGAAGGTATGGCAAGATGCACTGACATTGTTTCGTTTAAGGGTGGGAAGTCCGGGCAGTTCGGCCTAGTCCGACCTGGGTGTAGTCACCTGAAAAACCTGAAGCCCAAACATAACTCATTTACACAACCCTAGCCCGGTCCCGCATATATATATATATATATATATATATATATATATATATTTATTTTTATGAATGATAAATTTTATATCAACAAAACAACCTTTACATGAGTCCACTTACAACAAAAAATCTCTCACCTCCACACCAACAAAAATGGTGGATAGAAGGAAACCCAAAAAAATCGGAATCCCACTAAAAAAACCAACCCAAGAGTAACAACAACACCTCACATACAGATTCTGGAAAACCCCGAACCCCAGAAAATTGCTCAAAACTCCTCAACCGAGATCAAGGTCACTATGCCAAATCGACATCCAAGCACGACACTTATCCTTTGAATGGAGGCCAAGCACAAACAGCCACCTACCAATCGCGGACGCAATCTTCCACACCATCCTGGCCCACGACAACTCTCTCCCTCTAAAGATCCTATCGTTCCTCTCAAACCAAATATACCACAAGACGCCATGCAGTTAATCTATCTCTAAACCCCATATAGCTACTGAAATAGTTCCTAAAAGTGAGCCGCACCTGCGATAAGAGCATGACACAAACAAATGTGACACTCACTCAAGGCCAACTCTGCATAACACACAAATATTTGGACGTATGAAACCCAGCTTCTAGAGATTATCATAGGTCAAAATATTCTTATAGAACACCTGGCAAACGAAACCTGAAATTTTGGTTGGGACAACAGCGCGCCATATTGACTCCGCCGGAAAGTCCATGACTGATTGAGCTCTCTGAATCTGCAACTCTCTAAAGAATGATCTTACCGAGAAGATACCTGAAGCATCTGCGTCCCACCTCGGCGCTGAAGGGCCCTAAGAAATACGTCGAGGCACCACCTCGGCACTGAAGGGCCGTGAGAAACACGTCGAGGCACCACCTCCTCTAGAAGCGCCATTAAGCTTTGGCGCTCCTCCTCCTCTCCACCTTGCTAAGAACTCGAGAGATGGAGAAAACACCTAACCCTGTCGGACACCACAAACGAGTCAAACAAAATCAAATTCCTAGGACTGGCTAAAAGCAACAATCCTAGGATCGAACCTAGACACCTAGTAGCTAAACACCACCCCAAAATCCACTCATCAAACCATAAAGAAGTCACCCCACCCATGGGATCAATCGAGGCGTATTCCCAAAATCTAGGATTGGTCCTAACAATATCCATCCAGACCGACCACGCACACCCTGCCGAACTCAGACTCTAATTTTTTCACAATCATCTTCCTCCACCATGCATTTATTTTCGTAGCATACCCCCACACACACTTACCAAGCAGAGCGAAATTTATCTTCCTCAAATATAACACCCCCAAGACCCCCGATATCTGAGCTTCTTTACCACCTCCCACCTCACCAAATGAGGTCTCATTTCCTCCTCACACCCCTCCTAAAGAAAACGTTTATGAATTCTTTCTAACTCCGCAGAAACAGACACATGAGCAGGGTAATTAAAGAGATATATCTACAAACATATATAAGCATTTTAGACTTTTTCTAATTGCCACCTAGGATTCTTCATGCTTCTCCTTAATTATAGGAAGGTAGCCAATCAATGAATTTTAATTTAATTTATTTTGAATAAAATGTTTTATTTATTATAAAAGTGATAGATCTTAAGCAACTATGAGACTTGAACCCACAACCTCAAGGATCAAAGTATTGTGATTTACCAGCTAAGCTACACAAACTAATTTATAAATATATTGAAACATTAAAGCATATTGTTCCTCGACATTTTGTTGTACAAATTGAAGCACATTTCACCCCTAATGATTTGCAAATTCACTGATTTTATGATAACCAACAATTTATTGTAGAAATACACTAACAAGTTAAATAAAGAGTATAGTGAAAAAATTGGTAATAATTCATTCATATAGTTTATTGACAGATGATGATGCTTTTGTTTAAATCGGGCTTTGTGTTGATATTTAATTAAGTGGGGACTAAAATGAAATAATTTATTTTTCTGTCACATATAATATCTTACATTATATACTCAAACACCACCCTATGTATGCATATATAGCACTAACATGTTTACACACGTGACGATAATTGTGAGAATGAAACATATAAACTTGATATTGATCGAATCATTCATATATGTTTGTAGATGTATTTGCTCACATGAATTCTTGAAAGACATTGAAGGTAACTGCGAGTCGTAGATTACTTAAAAAATTAAAGCACATCATATATATGTGTTAAAGACATTCAAGTTAACTAAGTTATTGATTAATTTGGTCAAACATCAAGTTGTATAAATTAAAAATTATGAATATTTAGGAGAAATATTTTTCAGATAAATATATCTATTGAGCTAGAGAAAATTGAGAAATAAGGTTGTACCTTAATAAGGGTAATGGTAACTAAGGTTAAGAGTGTGTAATAATCTGAGTCAGGAGATCTTAACTAAAGGAGGTTATAAGTCATTTACTATTAACAAATTCGGAGTGTTAATCGAGTTGAGTCAATTTGAATTGAGCATATTTGTCAAACCTAAATATATTCATAAAATGATCTTTACCATAGTCAACTAAGTTTTAACAAACCAATTTTATGGTTTCATTTCTCAAAATTATTATTTTTGGATAGTGTTGTTTTTTTTAGTCTCGACTTTATTTGGTTGCAAATATTTCAAGAGAATTACAATTTTCATTTTCTATTTTCGTTAAATTATGAATATCTAAAAGAAGTCTTTGTCAATTAATATATCCATTGAGCTAGAGAAAATTGGAGAAATAAGATTGTATCTTAATAAGAGCAATAACCAGTGAGGTCACGAGTGTGTAATAGTATTAGCTATAGAAAGTACTTATTTTAAGTTTTATTTTTTTGGATGAATTTTAAGTTTTAACGGGTCAATTGAAGTTTCATTTCTGAAAATGATTTTTACCTACAGTGTTAGGTTTTTAGTCTCCATTTTATCTTTTTGCAAATGTTTTGAGCGAGTTGCAATTTCATTTTCTTTTTATCTCGAACTTACTTTTGTTGGTAAATCAAATATTTTATTATATTTTTTTTTTTGAAGTTGTATTGGTTAAGGAGACATCATTAATTTAAAAATTTGTGAATATTTAAGAGAAGTATTTGTCAATTAATATATCTATTGAGTTAGAGAAAATTGGAGAAACAAGATTGTACTTTAATAAGAGCAATGATCAGTGAGGTCACGAGTGTGTAATAGTAATATTAGTTATGGGAAAGTGGGTTACAAGTCATTTACTATTAACAAATTCATAATATTGATCGACTCGAGGTAGGTTGGATTAGGCATACTTCATCAAACATAGATATATTCATGTAACATGATCCTTATTTTCATATTCTTCTAAGTTTTAACGGGTCAATTGAGGTTTCATTTGTTAGGATCGCCCCGCCACCAACAGGCCCACACTAGTATGATATTGTCCGCTTTGGGCCAAGCCCGCACGGATTTGTTTTTGGGTTCCCTCCCAAAAGGCCTCATACTAGTGTAGTTGGTGGACTCTTTTATGCTAGGCAAACTTCTCCTAGTTTGCCGATGTGGTACTTGGGTTGTTATCCCAACAATCCCTCTCTCAAACCAAGGACCACCCAACCCGGTGTCCTTTGCTTCAGCGATACACCTTTCTGTGGACATCTTGGCCGCCGTTAACTCCAACGGACCCGCTATCCTGACCTCCACCAGCCAGGAAGACATTCAGCACAAGGAACCACCACAGAACCTTTCGAGAGCACCTTGAGAGTCTCCACATCTTAGCTTCCGCGATCCATCTCCCTTGCCTTCCAACCAAGGCTCTGATACCACTTGTTAGGATCGCCCCGCCACCAACAGGCCCACACTAGTATGATATTGTCCGCTTTGGGCCAAGCCCGCACGGATTTGTTTTTGGGTTCCCTCCCAAAAGGCCTCATACTAGTGTAGTTGGTGGACTCTTTTATGCTAGGCAAACTTCTCCTAGTTTGCCGATGTGGTACTTGGGTTGTTATCCCAACAACATTTCTCAAAATGATTTTTATATACAATTTTGGGTTTTTAGTCTCCACTTTATCTGTTTGCAAATGTTTTGAGAGAGTTGCAATTTCGTTTTCTTTTTGTCTCGAGGTTACTTTTGTTGGCAAATCAAATATTTTGTTATAGTTTTTTGAAGTTATATTGTTTAAGAAGACATCACTAATTTAAAAAGTTTGTTTAAAAGAAGTATGGACTAAAAAAATTGAGTAGCATAAATTTAAAAAATTATGAATATTTAAGAGAAGTATTTGTCAATTAATATATCTATTGAGCTAGAGAAAATTGGAGAAATAAGATTATATGTTAATAAGAGCAATGACCCTTAAGGTCACGAGTGTGCAATAGTATTAGTCATGTGAAAGTGGGTTACAAGTCAATGACTATTAACAAATTCATAGTATTGATCGGTTTGAGTAAGGTTGAATTGAGCATATTTCATCAAACCTAAATATATCCATGTAACATGATTCTTATTTTCATATTCTTTTCAATTTTAATGGGTCAGTTGATGTTTCATTACTCGAAATGATTTGTTTATACAATGTTGGGTATTTAGTCTCCTCTACTTTTTTATTTGCAAATGTTTTAAGAGAGTTTCAATTTCATTTTCTATTTGTCTCGAACTTACTTTTGTTGGTAAATCAAATATTTTATTAATTTTTTAAGTTATATTCGTTTTGAAGACATCATTCATTTGAAAAGTTTGTTTAAAAGAAGTATAAATTTTAATTTTTTTTTTTTGCATAAATTTAAAAAATTATGAATATTTAAGAGAAGTATTTGCCAATTATATATATGATATATATCTATTGAGCTAGAGATTTTTTTTATGAATTATTGAGCTAGAGAAATTGGAGAACTAAGATTGTACTTTAGTAAGAGCAGACCAGTGAGGTCATGAGTGTGTGATCGTAAGTAAAGTGTGAGTTACAAATCATTTACTATTTAATAATTTAGAGTATTGATCGAACTGAATCAAATTTAATTAGGCATATTTCATCAAACCTAAATATATTAAAAATGATCCTTATTTTCATATTATTCTAAGTCCTAACGGGCCAGTCGAGGTTCCATTCCTCAAAATAATATTTCCATTGATAGTATTGGGTTTTTTAGTCTCTACTTTATTTGTTTGCAAATGCTTCGAGGGAGATGCAGTTACATTTTCTATTTGTCTCGAACTTACTTTTGTTGGTAAATCAAATATTTTAAAGTCATATTGGTTAGAAGACATCATTCATTTGAAAAGTTTGTTATAATTTTTATATTTTTTCTCCTTTGCAATGATCATAAAATTAATCACAATATTACATTCGATATTATTTGTATTTCGGTACTATATAAAACATTATCTAGATATTTTTATATTTTTTTACTTTAAACTATTTAACTTCTCAATTAAGTAAGACGTTAATTATTTTGATTCATTGAGTTTTAGTTTAATTTCAATCCCGATATTTCAAAATTTTAGTTGGTTTATAGTTTTCTAAACATAATTTTAAATCTCTCAATATATTGATTGTTCTTCATTTACTAATTATATTAAATAAACAACCGAAATATCACATATCGGCCAACGGGCCGAAAAAATGCTAGTAATACATAGGTAGTTAAGCAAGGACACTCTTGAGAAGAGTCACTCTGCCACCAAAACACATGAAACCTTTCCTTCTAGGATTCCAACCTTTTCCTCATCGTGGACAGAACATGATCCCTTAATTGTTTGTTTCCCGTTCTCACATCGAGGGGCAACCCCAAGTAACAAGCAGGGAAAGATCCCAACAAGAACTCAAGGATATTTGCAAGATCTTGTTCGTTAGCAACCTCCCAAATAGTATACATAATCGAATCATGCACATTCACCTAGAGACCTGAAACTGCTTTGAAACAAATGAGAATGGCTAAAATCTGCTGCACCTGCTCCACACTCGCCCCACAAAACACAACCGCGTCATCCGCGTAGAGAATATGGTGGATCTCTCCAACCTTAGCATTCTCGTTCATGAAAAATCCTTTCACCAAATTCGCTTCTCTTGCCTTATCAAAGAAACGAGATAACACCTCCATCACCATCGTAAAAAGAAAAGGAGACAAAGAATCACCTTGCCTTAAACTTCAAGAGTTGGCAAAATACCCCTTAGCCACCCCATTAACCAAAATCGATAAGGAGGCCGAAGTGACACAAGTGAAAATCCATCGACCCATTTCTCGGGAAAACCCATGGCTTTCATCACATTCATTTTGATCGGGCTTCGTCCTACCCAAAGCTCATTTGACCAGTTCAGGTCGGGTAAAACTCGATCGGGCCGGGTCTCCCACCCCTAGTTTCATTAGCAAAACTTGATTGAAGGATTTGAATTCTTGAAAACCAAAGCCGCCAAGTTCTTGAGATTCGCATAACTTATGTCAGATGTGCCATATAATTCTTTTTTCGTATTGTCACATGTCCCCGCCAAAATTTTGACACGTGGCTATCTAGTTCTTGATAAAGATATAGTATGAGATAGACGGTAACAAGACATTACCTGAACCTATAACATTCTCAACCTTTTCCGACAAGATATTGTACAATAATATAACCTGGCTACGGAGGCAGATTCATAGAGGCACATAGAACATTTGTCTCTAAACATACTTTTAAAGAACAAAAACTATATGTGCCTCTATAGATACAAATATCTGCCTCTAATTGTATTTTATTTATTTATTTTAATATTAACAAATATTATTTTATAGTTTTAGAGGCAGATAATTTATAACTGCGTCTATAAGTTATTCATAATGATTTTTAGAGGCAGATAATTCGTAAATGCCTCTATTGATAAGTGAATAAAAAATTAATGCATAATACACAACTCTATTATTTTATCTTTTAAATAATACACAATTATTTAAAAATAAAATATCATATATACAGCACGCAATCAATTAATGAGAAATTAGATTTATTTTACCAATTGACCTACAACCGTTGATTTTCATAAGATTAATCTAGAGGCTACAACATGGTTACAAACCCTAACCTACCACAAAGTTAAAAAGCTAGGGAAGTGACTCTCTGGCCGCCACAACTTTGAGCCAACGTTTCCCCTTCTTTAAGGTCGATCTCTGCTCGTAGAACTTGTCTTTTCTTCTACACAAGAGAAGGTACAACAAAGTCGTATATCATATTGCAATTGTCTATATTCGTTTGATGATCAACGATGGCCAACATTCCAGGCAATGGCGCCGACAGAAATCGGCTATTGATCAGAGGTGTTTCATATCTTCCTTCCTAAATTCTTTATCAATTCTGCTAGATAGATATCATGTTTATACAGAGGGTTCATCACCTTGTTTACTTGTCTGCTGAATGAGTGGTATATGAAGCAATTTTATATAAATCTTTACTAGTACATAAATTGTTGCCGAGTTATCAAAAAGGATTTGGAATTTTTTCTTCTTGTTGTAACAATGAGGTAAATATTGTGAAGCAAATGAGGTTATTATGCGAGTGCAATTGCTATAATCTTTCTAGCCAACAAACTAGTAAGGGAAATCTCATCTATAGTACGTAGTATATACTCATGTGACATTCATTGAGCAGGTTGACGTATTTATTTATATTTTCTTATTTCTTTGCCTTAGAAGAAGGAGTTGTAGTGGAGCTTGAAGCATATGGTGGTTTCCTCATGCATGGTGCTTGGCAGTAGTGGTGATTGTGTTCCAATGTTTGAGCCTAAGAATTGAATATGTGTTGTTCCTTTACATACTTTTGATAGATTAATCCATGGACATGCCTAATGTAACTACTTGTAAGTTTAAGAATTGATTTGGTTGCTTCCAGGTATTTTGCTGAGATAGTGAAAAGGTATGCTATTATGGCCCAGTAATTCATACTACAAAGCAGGAATGGTTATTGAAGTTACTAATTCTGGTGGGTGTTACATTGTTACTTAAACAATGTATATGTACTTCTTCTACCTTCAAGCTTATTTGTTTCCCCCTTCAAGTATTTAGTGTATTAATGTCCTCTTTGGTTTTTTTTACCGTATTTCTTTAATTGTTGAAGAGCAGGGAATTTTGAATAAGACAAGTTCAGAGTCGAGCTACTGAAGAACACAAGTGAACATTGTGTTTGAACATGGATATGAAATTGGGGTGATAGAGTGAAAAATAGGAATGGTGCCATGACCGTCTGTCACAGCCCGGTTATGTTGTAAATCTTAGAAATTTTTGTATAGATTTTATATATGTTATTTTCATATTATGAATCTATGTTGGGTTGGATATTTATATAATAATTTATGACATTCTTTTCTCATGAAATTTTATTGTATTTTTTTATTTCATTGCATTTGGATTATGAAAGTACTTTACTAACATTTGGGTTAGATTATGTATAAAAATTGTATTACGTATAATACTATTAAATGAAAATACAATACAATGTACCTATACATATATTCGTTAGAGGCTATCATATTTGCCTCTATATGTGGCATAATATCAAATATTTTGTCTCTATATAGTACTTTTAGAGACAAAATTATTTTTCACTAATGGTTCTTTTAGAGACAATTATTTTTGTTTCAATACAGTTTTTTAAAACATATATATGTGTCTCGAAAAATATCTATTGCAGACACATATATGTGTCTCTAAAAGCATTTATCAGTAACAAAAATAAGTGCGTCTAAAAGGTGGCTAAGATGACAGATAAGTAGTTGTTTAAAGATGCAATTAACAACAATTATATTTGCCACTAATTCTTCCATTTAGAGGCAGATGAATATGTGCCACCGTATTTGCCTCTAAAGACTTTTAGCCGCAGCAGCGTTAGTGGCACTTAAGCTATCTGCCTATAAAACTCTATAGAGGCAAAAAATTGACTTTTAGAGGCAAATACAGTGTGCCTCCGTAGCTAGGTTTTGTTGTAGTGTGTCCTCTTTGGGTCTTGGCCCTCACGAATTTTCTTTTGGATGCATAATAGTGACTTCTCAGAAGGTCACACATCTATGCACTACTCCACCCTGAGAACGTTTAACTTTGGAGTTCTTACAAGAACTCCTTTATTACACCCCAAAAAACGCGACTTGTCAGTTAAGGTTGAACTATAACTATTCCTCATAACCCATGGATCTTTCTCGTGCTTTGTCGATGTGGGATTTTCCTAGGATGTCACAATGCGCATCACCCTTCAGGGTCTCAACATCCTGGTTGAGGTTTTCCCCACCATCGTTCAAGAGGACACAAAGAGGCTCTGATACTATTTGTAACATCCCAACCATTTCCGACAAGATATTGTATGTTTGGGAGGGGCATAGACCCTCACGGATTTGCTTTTGGGTGCATAATAGTGACTTCCTAAGATGTCACTCATCTTTGCACTGTTCCACCCTGAACACGTTTAACTTTGGAGTTCTTACAAGAACTCTTCCATTACACCCGAAAACGCGTCTTGTCAATTAAAGTTAAATTATTCCTCATAGCTCATGAATCTCTCGCATGCTTTATCGATGTGAGATTTGGATAGTATGTCACAGAATCATTATTCTAATAATGTGCTTATCAAAAAGTCAAGTATTAAAGTCAACTACTGAGTAGTCTTTGTTTAATTGTTTATCTTGAAAATGACATTAAAACGATTTGAATCAGATGACTGTATTCTTGAGCTGAAGTTTTATGTTGAAAAATGAAAATAAATGAGATGTAGTGGGCACATATTGGGGTTTGAGAAATAATTGTTTGTGTTTATTGTTAGATGTAAGTGAAGAAATACTTAACAAGGACTAATCATGAGTCAATGTCTTCCTAATGACTTGTATGTGTAGGTGTACCAGCCATTTTGAAATGATTATATAGTGACCAGAAGGCAAAATAAACAAAGACTAAGAGAATCTTTTCTTAAATAAGCAAACACCTCCTATAGTCTATACTTTCTCGTCGATAAGTCCCAAATATTAGAGCATCTCCAATGGTCAATTTTTTTAAAAGCTTTACATACAAACAATATTTTTTTAAACCTACAATTTAATTGGTTGGTATTAAAAAATAATAGAATTAAATAAATAAAAAGAAGAAATTATTGATTAGAGAAATGATTTGACTAGTGTAGAAATGATTTGACTGGTGTAGAAATGATTTGGTTGGCTTATTTTATAAAGTTCTATGCAAAAAAGCCTTATAAAATAAATCAACCAAATATTTTTCTCTCCTATAATTTATTCTTTTTTATTTATTTAATTCTATTATTTTTTGGAAGAGATCCAACCAGTACCATACAACCGAATTATCCAGTGGTTCTGCAGCTTCGACTAAGTGCCCTAGAAAAATTTAGTATGATGAAGCTTCCTTGGCCACTAGTTTATGAGTGGATTGTGGATTCATGGTGGTCCACTCACAAATTAGTGGCTAGGGAAAATTCAACACTCTTTTGTTGCTGAATTTTCAGCACCATATGCGGTGCCAAGTCCCACAAACACAAATAAAGGCAAAAACCTACCCTAAAAAATAGCTAAGGGTCGTTTGTACAGGAGATTGAGAATTAGGGGAAATATGAAAATAGGAGAATGGTGGAAAAGTGTTTGTTAAAAGTTGAAGGATGTTAAATTACATTGTTTGGTATGTATATTTGGTAAAAAAAAATAGGAGGGAAAGACAGTGGGTCCCATTATTCTATTTAGGGGAAGTTAGAATTTCTGATAAAAGTAGAAATTGTCAGAATACACATTCTGGAGACAATAAGAAACTCTGGGTATCTGAAATACAAAACCCCAGCTCCATTAGGCAGTAAACAAACAAGGATATCTCAGAATACAGAGTTTCCAAGAAACATAGGTGGATTTCCTCTATATCAAACGACCACTAAAACTATACCATTTTTTTAGCCAAGGAGTATAAATAAAGACCATATCTACCCTAGCTAGAATTGGTTTGGCTAGGAATCTCCATTGGTTTAAAAACAAGTAGCCAGCATACACTTCTTCTTTCACTTATTGCTATTTGATTATTGCATCAAAAGTCAATATCTCCCCTAATACAATAGCCATTATGATTAGTTACATGTTTAAGCTTGGATTAAACAAAATTATAATTAGTATGATTCTCAAGTCTTCTATAATTAATGAAGTCAATGAAATATAACATGGTTGCTTATTGGTGGTAGGTAACATGACAACTACCATTTCATTACTATGTCACTCATTATAAATTATATTATCATATATGATACTAATTACCCTTTAAATAGGTAATATGGCCTTTCAGAATACAACACATTCCATAGCAAGTTCTCTAATTCTTCCACTACCAAAAATGCCTGTGTTTGCTTTCAAATCAAACAACCACTTTGTTACTTCCTCCGATGGAGCTATCCTCCAAGTCCATGAGTTGTCCAAGTCTTCCGATCACCTTTCTTCCATCCATAAGTCTGATTGGAAGAAAATCGCCACCATAAGTCCGGGTCTCGATGATGATGATGATGATGATATCAATTCAAAGGCGACAGACGATATGTCATACAACGGCCTTCTGTTCTTTGATGGACACGGAAGAATCAAGGGACGAGCAGCATTGACTATGCTTGCCCAACACTTGAAGCAATTACACTTGTTGGTGAGTCCCGAAGGGTATTGTTTCCAAGAAGTATCAGAGATTGGAACGTACCCTGATTTCGGAATTCACTATCTTCGACTGAACGATCTGTTTAGTTGGCCTCGTCACGAGGTTGATCTCGTGACGATCAACGTGTGGAGTCGATTGGAGTTGAAGTACAGTCTTCCTAAGTACAAGAATACGACGTCAACGACTATTATAGGTGGCAGGGTGAGCAAGGAGAAGTATGCGGAGTTGGAAAAGTTGGTGAAAGAGAAAGACAAGGAACTAGAGAAGCTTAAAGAAGAGATGGACGAGGCGATCGAGGAGAATGAGGCGAAGGAAGAAGAACTACAAAAATTGAAAAAGACGGACGAGGAGCATCAGAAGCAATTAAAAAAAAAGGATAAGGAATTGCGAATTCTTAAAATGAAGAAGGACGACGAGGAAAATATACAAAGGATAGAAGAGTTAGAGAAGTTTAACAAGGATCTGGAGGAGGCAAACAAAGTGAAAGATAAAGAATTGAAAATGTTAGCAAAGTCGAAGAACATGGGGGAGATGCAGCTTAAAAAAGAAAGATGATGAGTTGCAATCGCTTAAAAAGAAGAAGGACGAAGAGGATGAGGAGAAAGCACAAAGAATAGAAGAGCTAGAGAAGCTTAACGAGGACTTGGCAGAGGAAAACAAAGCAAAGGATGAAGAATTACAAATGTTAGAAAAGGTGAAGAACATGGTGGAGATGCGGAGGCAATTAAAAAAGAAGGATGATGAGTTACGATTGCTTAAAAAGAAGAAGGACGCCGAGGAGGAGATACAAGCACAAAGGATAAAAGAGCTAGAGAAGTTTAATGAGGATTTAGAGGAGGCAAACAATGCAAAGGATGAAGAACTACAGAAGTTAGCGAAGTCGGACTACATCAGGGAGATGCAGAAGCAATTAAAAAAGAAGGATGACGAATTGCAAATGCTTAAGAAGAAGATTGACAATGGAGGAATAAAATCATCAAGGTATGATGAGGTGGAGAAGCTGAAAGAAGAGCTGGAGATGGCAAGACACGAAAAGGATTACGAATTGCAAAAGCTAAGAAAGCAAAAGGACGAGGAGATCTCAAAGTTACTACACGAGAACGACTACAATAACGTAACATGTCAAAATCAGCCGTGGTTGATTCTACCATCAACTATGTTAATCATGCCGAGCTCAGAAGCCAACATGAAGTACCTAGCAAGAAGACAACGGGCTAAGCCAGAAACTTTCCACTGCGCGCCTCAGTTAAGTTCTCGTTACGTAACCAACTCACCTAAATTGGTAGACGGAATGTATACTGTGAGTGAATTTTGTACTAGGTTGGTTGACGAAGAAAGTATTACCATGTGGCCACCTCCACCGGCTATATGCATATATATTGGCACGGGGACGACCCAAGACTTCGACAACAACAACTGGTGGTATGCGAAAACGACCCATCCTGAAGGTGGCTTGACGATGCTGGTGTATTACGATGGGAAGCGGTCTCAGATTTCTCATGGTGGTCCGGGCCAGGATGTGATTCCCTTGCCGTTTTCGAAGGGTGTTGAGTTTATAACTTGTGATTATAGTTTGAACATCTTTAATCTGTATCCTATTGGGATGAGATTAGGTTTCACATACCGCCCATAATAGATTATGATGATGATGATGGCTTTCATTATGGGTTTAGGGTTGGTCTTATTGAACTAATTTGTATCGAACTGATCTGTTCAATTCTCAGTGTTTTAAATTGTTATTGTTGATTTTGAATAATTATTCTTGACCGACCTGTTCATGAATCGAATCTGTCAATACCATTCATCTCAACCTCGCTCATTTCAATGCGTCTCAACATTTAGAGAAAATCACTAATGAGTTTTTAGTTCAAATTGGGATTTGACAAAATGAAATATAAATATGATTATTACAAAAATTATTAATCGAAATTTTAATTTTGATCTAACAAGTCACTGATATGGTTGAATTGATAAACAATATTGAAGAGAATAACGACCAACTGACATTTGGATTAATTTACAAATGTTTAAAATTAACATGTATTTAACTTATAATTATCATTTTGCTGTACGGCTGTATGATCCGTGATTGTTCCATGTTTTAAAAATGGACAATTATGTCCTTGCAGTCCATTTTTACTAACGCAGTCCGTTTTTTACTAACGCAGTCCGTTTTTACTAACGCAGTCCATTTTTTACATTTATACGCAGTCCATTTTTACTAAATTTCGTTTTTACTAAGACAGTCCAGTTTTTACCAACGCATTCCGTTTTTACTAGCACAGTTCATTTTTTACTAACGCTGCCCGTTTTTACTAAGCAGTCCGTTTCTTACTAACACAGACCATTTTTACCAACTCGGTTCGTTTACCAACGAATATCCTTGTTCATAATATATTAGAAAAATAGGCATAAAAATCAAATCAACACTTTAAACATTTAAATAAATTAATAATATTGATGAAAAATACTGATGGAAAATTATGAATGTTGAAAAATACTTTAGTATAAAATGGACTGCTTTAGTAAAAAACAGAATACGTTATTAAAAACGGACTGCGTTAGTAAAAAACGACTGCGTTAGTAAAAACGGACTGCGTTAGTAAAAAACGGACTGCGTTAGTAAAAATTGGACTGCGTTAGTAAAAACGGACTGCGTTAGTAAAAAACGGACTGCGTTAGTAAAAAAACGGAATGTGTTAGTTACACTACAAGAAATTGCATAATCAGGGACCGTGTAAAACGGTCCCAGAAAATGAAGACACGACCCCTGAAAGTCATTAAACGGTCTCCGAATGTATTGGGGACCGTTTAATAAATTGGTCTCAAACTTGGTGGTCCCAGATTATATTGGGGACCGTAAAATGGTTGACGGTCCCAAAATTTTTTGGGACCGTATGCTTATACGGTCTTCCATTTTGAGTTTTTGGGACCGTGAACATGTTGCTGCTGATTAGGGACGGTTTTTGGGAACCCTCTCTAATTTTTAATTTGAGACCGTTTTCACCGTCTTTAAAAATTAAAAAGTTATCGTTATAACAGTAGCTAATCACCTATTGGGGACCGTTTTACGGTCTCGTATAATTATTCAAGGACCGTTTTACGGTCTTGAATAATAATTCAGGAACCAGTTTTATGATCTCGAATAATGACTCAGGGATAATTTTTATGATTTCGAATGATCATTCAGCGTCCGTAACAATAACAATAACATATTGGATACCAAAGACAATTTAACAATCCCAATAATCCTTCTACATATCCAAGAATTTAATTCAACTTGACCTTGTACGTTCAAAAGTCAATTTAAAAGCGAGTTGATCAATTGACAGATAACAGGCACAAGTTGTCTCTCTAGGACTGAGTTCAAACCAGAGAAGCTTCCTCTGGACCCCTTCTTTGCTACCTTGTTGAATTCATCTCTGACATTCTCAAGAAAACGAAGCACACTGGAATACCTTCATCAACAATAGCAAAGTACACATCACCATCTTCCACCAATAGCAAAATACCACTTGTAGCCAACTGCTCAATCTCTTGGTCTTCCCTCCTGTACACATACAAAGTTCGTTTATTCCGTGAGACACTGCAGTAATGGACAGTCTTCTCCATTGATCCTCTACCGAAAACTGCTTTATATGGAAATTAAAAACATCAAAGGAGGTTCCATCAGAAGAATACTTGCCAAGGTTCAATCAATCAAGTTTCTCAACTGATGCAGAAGAAACCAGACGCAATTGAACGAATATAATTCAGGAAAAAAGCCTCCAGAATGGGTCAATCAAGTCCTCGAGCTAAATTCTCAGACAGGCTATATGCCTGTCCAATTACCTTCAACATTGAAGCAACATTGAACTCAATAATTCAACATTAGTGGAGGATTTCATACCTATAGGTCTGAAGTAGCATCTTGTGATTGATGCATCCTGCTTGACACAAACGGAACATCATGGCTTTCAACGCCTCCATTTCTTTCACTGTTTTGTCATTTGTTGCTTTCAACTCATCTATCTCTTTTCCCCTTGCTATATCAGCATCCTCTACACGCTTTTGAAGAGCAGCCTTTTCTGCTTCAGATTGCAGTAGTCTTGCATTGAGCTCAGCATTTTTGCGAGAGTTATTATCCCGTATGTCTTTTACCTTCACACCACCACCAAGAATAGCTGCTTTGCCATGGGTTTGTGCACCGAACACTTTCTTAACCACTTCATATTCAGTTGCATATGGATTAGATTTGCCTGCATTCATGCATGTATAGATATTAGCTAGTGTACTCACAAATCATACAGATTATATTCATGTATAGATATTAACAAGAATGTGACTTTAATTGGCAAATGTATGGACGTCGTATACAATAAATTTACAAGAGATGTACAACATCATAACTCATAGGATCCAAAGCCCTAGATTTGACTAAATGGGATCACGAACTCCAGAGATTGAAGAAGAAGAAGAAGAGTAAAAGCAGAAAGACATAGAAAGAAAAGCGTACCAAAGCAAAGTCGTCAGTGTGGATGAGATTGAGATATTAAAGTATTATATATATATATAAGCCATAGCTATAGCTACAAGAGAGACACATCACAATCAGTATCAATTCAGTTTCTGAACTTAACCCACCAAGCTTAATGGCAAATACACACAGACATACTTTCATCAGGTGAAACAGCAGACTAGGCAACGAGGGGACATGTCCCTCGTGCAACAGCTACTTGGAAGCAAGATGACAGATAGTCCGAAGAACTATTCTGGTGAGAACATGAACTTCATTACTTTACTGTCAAAGGTTAGTATCTAATATCTATATGCTTGCTGACTAATTGATTCTCTTACCATGAGAACAGATACCCTGTCGAATTATACAACAGTGGTAGTAATGTAGCTTTTTCTTACAGGTATTTGCAGACCACGAGACTAGTCTGAAACCAATTTAGGTGTCGAGATCGCTGCTATGGAATCTACCAATACGAACAGTCAACTTTGGAACATCTGTACCAACAATATTTAAAGGTAAAGTTCAATCAGTACTCTTCAAATCTGAAAAAAAATCTCATCCAGCAGAATTCTTAGAACTCTCTCTTTGTTCAACAGGTTTGACAACGGATGAAATCCAACAATGTTTCTGGAGAGGTAAGCAATTATACACGTTGTTGTCTTGTATGCTTAAACTTAAATGAGAGCCATGCAATTTCACATAAATTCTAGCTAGGAAGTAGGAAGCAACTCCATACATGCATACCATAACCAAGAATCATACATGCATACCTTTACTCCTTTTTAAACTTATGTGCATTGGCTTCTTTGGTTTTATTCCTTTACTCAATCTGCAGGCTCATGATGTTCTTGAATATTATTAGATATATGTTATTGCTGCATTGTGTTTTATTGGCTCTATTTGCTGCATTATTCAATTAAATTATAGCTGAGATACTCATTTCTACAATGCTACATGTTCTATTTTTTGGTAGTTTTGAACAGGAGTGGTGTGTTGGTCATTCAGCCAATCAACCAAGCAATGGACAGCCTGAACTCAAAGCTCTACTTACAGAACTGCTACATAAAGCAGAAGTGGCAGCAGCAGCATCCCTCCCCAAAACGTATCAACCCAAACAAAATAACCCTCCCAACCCCAAATCACACAAATGCTATACATCAAACGGACATTGGTTGAAACGACACAAAGAAACAAAAACCCCAACCCAGCACTAACTGTGAATTTGACAGAGGAAAGAAACACAAACAACCACTGGATCATTATATTGATTTTAGAGAATAAAAGCAGACAAATTAACACAAAAAGAACAATCCAAGAGATTCAAGCTAAATGCAACGCCATTCACGTCAAGTTCAGTTTGCTATAACAGTTCATAAACAAGCATAGTACATGGACTAGTTATAGCAGAGGTTGCATAAACTCGAGAAACATATACTAAGTGAACTTTTAACATAGCTAATTAGCTAGGGAGGTTTTCTACCTATATGTATAGTATGTTCCCTGAATGCAGGAGCAGAGTTGAACTACTTGACAAAACCTAATCATTAAACGAAGAAGAAGCTAAAATCGAAGTCATAGCAGAGAAGACGAGGACGAAATCGACTTGAGATAAGGAGTTAGGAGGTTTTCTGTCCAGGAATCGATGGAGCATACCTGATAACGAGAATTTACTCCGTGTACTCTGCTCCGATGCCTCTGAATACACCACTGGATTGTGAAATCGGAGAAGATGAACAAACAACAAAAGTGTGGAATCAGGGAAGATAGACGGCTGGAGTGAGGAGTCGGTGAAGACGGACGGATGGAGTGTGGAGTCAGGGAAGACGGACGGATGGAGTGTGGAGTCGGGAGACGGCAATACGAAGAGTGGGGAGACGGCGCTGATTCCGTTCTTCCGACGAGAGGAAAGATTGGGGAGACGGCGCTGATTTTTTTGGGGAGGGAATTTGCAGAACGCGCAAAGGACAAAAAGATTGGGGAAATTTTTTTGGTTTACCGCCATAAGGATCCTTATTTGGGACCGTGATATTATTTTTTTTTTTTCCGAAAATTAAAATTAAAATTTCTGTTTTCCTTAAATAAGAACCGGGACCGTAATTAATTTTTTTTTTTTAAGATTAGAATCAGGGACCGTGTAATAATTAGATTAGAGATCGTTAAAAATTACGGTAGCAAAATAATGAACATTTTGAGACCGTTTTAAAGTAACGATCCCAATAAATATAAATACGGTCCCCGATAAGTAAATTTCTTGTAGTGTTAAAAACGGACTGCGTTAGTAAATACGAATTGCAAAGACATAGTTGTCCATTTATGTTAAAAATACGGACTGCGTTAGTAAAACGTGGACTGCAAATAGCAGCACCCAAAATTAAGTTGTTTGTGGTTGTAACAATTTGTCAATTCCATAGTTCGGCTCTTGGCGGTCAGTCCGACTTTCAAGCTGCTCTCGGTTCGTCGTTCAGCTAACAGGGCCGCCCATTCTATTGCACGACTCTTAGATATCTCCCAAGGGTGTTGCCGGTAGTCCTCACTCCTTAGGTAGATGATAGTTGATTTACTGCTTTCTTCATTGATTCTCCTCTCCGGAGCTATCTCAGTAAAAAAAATTATTAATTTCATAATGTCATTTAAACAAGAAAATAAGAAATTAATTTTCGAAGAAATAATCAATTCTCACCATGATTTAATTTCACTGGAATTATAAAATCTCATTTTTTAAATTACTTACTAGAAACTACCTACATGTCTCTTTTATATTACTGTTTGCAAGATGTGTGCAATTCGAATACCCTTATCAAGAGTCAACTATTAAAGTCAACTGTAGATTAGTCTTTGTTTAATTGTTTTCTTTAAGATGACTTTTAAAAAAATCGATTCTGATTAATGCAGCTGTAATAATGCTAAAATAAATAAATATATGGGATGTATTGGGTAATTTGATGGCTAATATGAATTGGGTATTTGGGTAATTTCATTAATTGGTAAATAGGTTATTTAAATTTCGTTTTTATAAATTTATTATTAAAAATTTAACATTTTTTTCAAAATTTAATATTAAAAATTAATAAAACCTTTATTTTTGTCTAAATTTAATATAAAAAATTCCCCTTTTTTGTGGCAGAAGATCTACATCCAAACTTCTAAGTTTGGACTGTTCCAAACCATTTAACAAGAGGGGCAGTATTGTATTTTGGAAAAAAAATAATTTGGCCTCTTCTCCTCTATCCTCCACGCGCCTCCCTCTCTTTCACGGCGTAAGGTCCGTATCCGATGGACACAGGCCTATGGCCTCTCTCCCGTCTCCAATGAGACACTCCGGATAAATATTCAATGCATTACAAATATTTAATCCGGCCTCGTCCTCCACGCTACTCCTAATCGTCGGCTAGGTGAAGATTACGAGGAGGGGATCTTTCAATATCCCAATTGTGACGGCGGCGGAGCTTGAGGGAGTGGAGAAGGCGTGGAGCGTGGATACAGATCAGAGAAGAGCCCAAAACGTAATTGACGACGGAGTGTCGTTGATACCCGCCGAGATCGGCCGATTCAGATCTGAAAACACGTTGTGGTGGGTTTGTTCGCACCTCCTCCTCCTCTCGTTCCCAGCGTCGACTACTGAAGCTACTATGGCAGCCCGAAGCGATGGGTCACCTCCACCTCTGGTTCTCGGCGGCAACTGTGGAAGCACGGCGGCCAGAAAGCGGGATGAAGAAGATGAGTTAATCCCGCTTAAGTTAATTCAATATTTACAATTGTACAAATTACAATTTAATCACTGAACTTTAAAAAATATATAATCTGATTGTTTAGTATTAAACATTACAATTCTAGTCTCTATTTGTGTGTTGTTGACATTGTTGAAATAGCATTTGAACTATATAAATCGGTTGTCGAATAACGGGTAGTTCGTATAATTAGTTACCTTGTTATCAAAATTAGTTAATTAGTTTTTAAAATTATAACTAGTTAACACGATTAGATAACTAGGTAACTCAATAAGTTAATTAGTTAACTCGATTAGACAACTGGTTGACTCGATTTATTAACTAGTTAACTCGATTAGATAACTAGTTATCTAAATCATGATGTTAACTAGTTAACCAAATTAAAAACAACATAACTAGTCAAAATATTCAGTTAAATAATCATGGTAATTAGTAAACTAATTATTAGCAAAATAATCTGTTAACTAGTTATCAGCAAAATAACTTGTTAACTAGTTTAGTTAACTAGTTATCTTGTTATAACCAGTTAACTAGTTATCAATAAAAAAACATGTTAACTAGTTATCAGCAAAAAAAACAGGTTAACCAGTTAACTGGGCGTTGCCGGAAAAGTCGTCGGAGTTATCAGCAAAATAATCCATTAACTAGTTATCAGCAAAATAACGTGTTAACTAGTTCAGTTAACTAGTTATCTGGTTATAACCGGTTAACTAGTTATCTGGTTATAACCGGTTAACTAGTTATCTGGTTATAACCGGTTAACTAGTTATCTGGTTATAACCGGTTAACTAGTTATCAATAAAAATAACATGTTAACTAGTTCTCAGCAAAAAAAAACAGGTTAACTAGTTAACTGGGTATCGTCGGAATAGTCACCAGAGTTTGGTTGGTCGCCGGAGCCTCACCGGAAAACATGTTAACTAACTAGTTAACTGTAAAAAAAACCCAAGTTAGCTAGTCAACTAGCTATGAATAAAAAAATCATGCTAATAAGTTAATAGTAAAAATCAGGTTAACTAGTTAACTTGTCCTCGTCGAAAAAGTCTTCGGAAAAGTCACCGAAAAAATTCGTCGGAAAAAAAAGTCACCGGAAAATTCACCGTCGACGGTCATTCTCATTGGCCATTATGAATAAAAAAAACCATGCTAATAAGTTAATAGTAAAAATCAAGTTAACTAGTTAACTTGTCCTCGTCGAAAAAGTAGTCAGAAAAGTCACCGAAAAAAATCGTCGGAAAAAAGTCGCCGGCGACGATCGGCGCATGGCGGCGCAGTAATAAAAAATAAAACATTTAAATAAATAATAGTAATAATAAAATATAATAATTAAATTATTTGTGTAAAGTCCTAAATACCCCTAACAAATCTGGACCACTAGATTAGTCAAAGGGTCAAACTAAATCTAATGGTTGAGGATGGGTTTGAAACTTTCCAAACCCAACGTTTTATTGGACGCTGATCCATTGCCCTTTTTTGTTACTTTAATAGTAATTTTACAGTTATTTTGTGATTATGAATCTTTTAATTGGGGAGTTTATTTTAGTATTTTTGCAATTAAGGTTTTTTTTTCTCCGGCAACTTTTGATTTCTCTTTCGAGACTAAGAAGCAGATTTTATGTTCATGTTTAAATACCATCATTTGGTTCCAAATATCATTATCGATACAGTTTATCGTTCCAATCAAGAACACCATATTCCTAATTTTTAAACTAGATCATGATTCCAATTATTTCATCTGGTTCCGAATATCCAAACCAAACAAGATCATAGTTCCAATTTGTATTTTTTAATGAGATTTGTATGTATATTAATCAAAGGAAGATGGAAACAAAGGATGTACACCACTACAAAAAAACGTTCTTTAGCGTCGGTTGAAACGTAGGAACTAGCGTCGGTCGATCTAACGACCGACGCCTAAAAAAAACCTGTTTTAAGCGTCGGTCAAACGTCGACCGGCGCTAAATTGGGTAGTTATGAACCCTAAACGCCGGATCTCCCACTCATTCTTCTCTCTCACTTTCCCTATCTTCTTCTTCGAACCCTAAACGTCGGACCGCCGCCGCTCCATCTCTTCCAAACCAGCAGCCGCTCCATCTCTTCCAAAACCGCCACCGCTCCATCTTTTCCAAAGCCGCCGCCGCTCATCTCTTCCAAAGCCGCCACCGCTCCATCTCTTCCAAAGCCGCCGCCGCTCCATCTCATCCAAAGCCGCCGCCGCTCCATCTCTTCCACCGAGCCCAACCCCTTCGCCGTCGTTCATCTTCGATTCGCCCTCATTTCGCTCAAATGTGGTCAGCCGCCATCATCTCTTCCTAAACCTAAGGTACTTCGATTTATGGATTTAGGGTTTTTGCTTTCCTCCTCACAGGGTTTTTGTTGTATCTGCAGAAGAAGAAGAAGAAGAAGAAGAAGGAGGGAAGAAGAAAAGTAGCTGCATCTGAAGAAGACGGAGGGAAGAAGAAGAAGGAGGGAAGAAGAAGAAGCAGCTGCATCTGCAGCTGTTTTTTTTTGTGATTTTCAGCGTATTTAGCGTCGATAGGTCAGTGCCTTAGCGTCGGTCGATCGAAAACCGACGCTAAAGTTTAACGTCACCACATCTGGCGTCAGTTCGGTCGACCGACGTTATTCAAATTAGCGTCGGTCGATGACCGACGCCATAAGGCGCGTCTGACCGACGCTAAACCACTTTTTTTTTGTAGTGCACACATCCAAGCCAAACCTCAGCTGCCTGCAAAAGGAAGTAGAGCACCCAAGAACAAACATGTCCACGCACGCCCAAACAAAGTGGTTCCAAACATGAAAACAAAGACTCACTTGAATCAAATTTGTTTAAATTGTTCCAAATAAGAAATAGGAACATCATGTTCCTAATCAGAATTTTGGAACACACGTGAAAGAAGAAGAAAAACGTGAGATCTAACTAGCTGGTGCGACATCTCCTCCTTTGATCCAGTTTTCGTCTCCGATGGCAGCAAAAATGATGTCTTCATCTTCGCCAACGTCAACCACGTCGTCCTTCGTAACCAACACCGTGTCCTCCTCCTCCCTTTGAAACTCCATGCCATGAACACGGCTTTGTCGCCGTCGAGGTCTTCATACACGGTGGATCTGCACTCCCCTACACGGCCGTCATCCTCCTCCACCACAACCGTTTCGTCTCCTCTCTCAATGAACGGTCAACGACGACGTTTGGTTTGTTGTGGTCGAGGAACCGCCGACGGCGTCGGCAGGAAGATTAGAGAGCGACTGCTTCGGCTGAAGAACAAAGAGAGGGTGTGGGCTGGAAGAGTAGAGAGAGCGGGTGCAACGTCGTTTGGTTGACTGAGAGAGAAACGACGTTGGCGTTGACGTCGGTTAGACGAACGGCGTCGGGTTGAGGCTAGTCGGCAAGATCTGAGACTCCATTGACGAATGGAGGTTGAGAGAGAAACTGATAGCGGCGGCTATTAGGTTTTTTTTTTTGGCTAATGAATGATCCAGAAATCCTAATCATTTAAATAGGTACCCAAATTACTAATTTGCCATGACATAATTTCCCACCGTTGGATTAGGATCAATATCCAACGGCTGAAAATAGTGTCCTTATATAAGGACATTTAATAGAGTCCTCATAGTAGTAGATCCCCACATAAACATAATGTTGCGACTGACGATATTTTGCATTTATTGGCAGATGTAACTTGTAAGTGAAGAAATGCATTTTTTTTAGAAAAATTGTCCTCAGCCTCACGACAAATAACATTTAGAGAATTACAAAATCAATTCGGAGGGTCAGCTCCCAGAGTAGGAGTCGGCTCCGGAATATATCTCTAGCTAAGGAATGGGCAACTAGGTTTCTACTCCTCCGTACAAAGCAAACTTTAAACTGAAGGTGCTCATAAAGGATATTACGACATCTTGTGAGAACATCACCAAACTCCGTGAAGTCGTTATCCATCGTGTGTAGGGCATTCACTGCAAGCATCACTTTCAAACTGAACCCGCTCATAGCCCATCGTGGTCACCCATCTAAGTGCTTTCAGTAGGCCCTAGGCTTCACCTTCCTAAGTGAAGAAATACTTAACAAGGACCAATGAATGTCTTCCTAATCAATCTATTATATCTACTAATACATTAAAGCAGATACCATTTTTTTCATTGACACGTCAGCTTTTTGAGGATTTTAGAGCTTCTCCTTCATCTACTAATACATTAAAGCAGATATCAACAAAATTTTTTGATTCTTTTCTCACGAACAAGGATCGAACTCTCAACCTCATGGTTAAGAGACAAAGTGAACAACCAACAATGTCACACCTAATGATTGGAGTAGTTTACTATTTAATCAAAGAAAAGTTAGCAGTGTTAAAAAGTAGAAATAAAAAGTAGAAAAAATTCAACCACACTTCTAAGTAATCTAAATAAAAATTATTTTCCGGTAAACTATTAACACAAAAAATCGGCCAATGGGCCGCTGATAATCTAGTATATATATATGCAAATATAAATCTACACCCCTTTTATTCCTTCTCCCCTTAAGTGTAGGAATTTCACAAATCACCACTCTTCAATTAATAAATTAAAAACTAATTTGAATATGGTTAAAAAGTAAATCAATTTAAAAATATATATATAACAGTTGGAAATTGAAAACCATTTCCCACCATCCCCACATATTGTGTATACTAATTAGATGGAATGAGTTTTTTTAATAAATACATATTTAATTTATTTTATTTATAAAATTTTGAAATATTAGATTAGTTTATTTTTCTCAAGTTATCTGAATTCGGATAAGAATTTTTTTATAAAAGTTTGGCTAGAATTTTATTTTCCAACTTTCTTGCTCATCTATTTTCGAATTATTAGTCTCTTTCTATTTACAATGCCATTAGAAATCATAATTGAAAATTCTTCTCACTTTGTTTTAGTTTTAATTGCTGATACACTCTCTTTTCGTTCTTAATGTTAACCGTGGTGGATATTATTTTTAATTTAATTTTATTAAACTACAGATTCTAATGGAACTCCTAATAACTAGGAAAATGTTTCTTATTTCCATTAGAAATTAGAAAGATAAAATCTCTATTTTCCTATATGGAAAACGTTCTGGTGTCATCATGGTATCGATTACGCTAACACGTGGCATTATCCTATTGGTTGGTTCGACGACATTTTTGCAAACAACACAATACAACGTATTCACTAATACCAATTTTAGTTTCAAGAGCTATTCGAGGTTTGCTTCTTTCCAAAAAAATTGCTAAAGCTTCCATGTACAAATTATGGAGTGGGCTTCATTAGAGCATTCAAGTAGGTATTTATAATCATATACTCAGTCCATTTGTTATTAATTATATCTTTTTATGTATATTATTTCTTCTTAATATCCTTTAATGCTTTGATTTTACCATCATTAACTTTAATTTCACATCAAATTATTGTTTCTCCTTGGCAATGAGTACCCACGGGTCCAGATATCAAGTATCCACTACCCACCCGTTTATTAAATGGGTATTACCCGTACCCATCCAATGAGACTAAACGGGTACAAAATCCAAACCATCCCTCGAAATGGGTATTGGGTAAACCTGCTACCCATCAGGTGAACCCCAAAGCTACGATTTTTAAAGCATTATTAGAGTTTTGAGAGTGAACGACGGACTGCTTAATCGATGAGTTGAAGTGAAGAATTGAATGACTGAAAGAGAAATTGGGTGAGGTCCGTTAAACATATAGATGATATATTGTGGCCAATACAACATCGTTTCATATCGGTTATCCATCAGGTTGGGTATTGGGCAGATAGATCCAAACCCGTCTCCACCAGTTACCCGCTCTAACTTGGTACCGGGTTTGCCATACCCGTCAAAGTTACCCGCTCTAACTGGATAGCGGGTTTTCCGTACCCACGAACGTTACCCGCTAGGGATGAGAGTTTGGTTAAGATTTATGGTTAAAACTGATTAATCGACCTAAACTGGTAAACTATTGGTAACTAATTGGTCGGTCGGTTAAGAAATGGCTAACCATTTTTTAGCAAGTAGGTCACAAATATGAAATATATGAAATCATTTATTGAGTAATTTATTATTTTTTATTTCACCATAATTAATTAAAATGAGTTGATTATTAGGAAATAAGAAATTGGAGTTTGGTCATTAGAAAATATAAATGAGGGTTTGGCTCGAATGCAACACACAACAACATTATAAAGGTCCATCCATATCTTGCATCGCGTGTTTAGAGTTCATTGAGCATAATAAATGAGTAACTAATCTCGCGAGACATGATGAGTAACAAAGAACCAACGTCCACCAACATAGACTACGGGATTTTCTAATAACGAGCTATTTTTCTAATGATGAGTAACAAAGAATCTACGTTCTCCAATTTCTTAATGAGCTATTTTTCCATATTTCATTAAAATAATTATGATAAATATCTACCGGATTTTCTTTTCCATGTTATTTCTACTATATAATATTTACATAAATTGAATTTATTTGCTAACACAGAGTGGGTTCATTTGATTCATAATATTGAATGGAGTAGATAATTTTTGGTTTTTCTTTCCCACAAAATACTTTAATATTAAAATATAGTATTAGTATTTTTTATTGATTTTATCGGATATATTATTTTCAAATTTCCTATAATTTTTTAATATAATCATTCCATAAATAAACATAAAAGTATAGGCATAAATCCTCTTTTTCAAACTATATTTCTCATCATGTTCATTAGAAATGTAATTATCTGGGTGGTTTGGTTGATGGAATTGGGTATGAAAATTGGATTTCAATTCCCGACCAACTAAGAATTGTAGTGCAATTATTTGGGCCAATTCCCAGTGGACCGGGAATTGGAACCTAATTCCATCAACCAACCTCCCCCATCATTTTTTCTCTATGTCATATAATTTTATAGGCCTTTTCACCTAAATAAATAAAAGGCCTAATTTTATACTTTAAACACGAGAACCGACTTTACATCAACAATAATTACCTAGATAAAAAATTATTACATTAAGTATACTTTATAAAAAAAGTTATATTTATTAGTTTAAGGGAAATGGTACTTTGCCCCCCTCTACTTTGCCAAGTTAACAAATAGTCCCCTATACTATGAAATGATCAATTTACCCCCTCCTACTATGCCAACCTAACAAAAAGCCCCTTCCATCCAAATTTCCATCCAAAATTTGGTTAAGTGATGACTCACCAATATGACTCATCTACAATTAATGATAGTAAATTGCTACATCATCGACTTTCGTCCATCTCAGCTAAACTAAGAAGATAAAAACAAAAATTATAAAAGAATCAAATTTAATTCATAAATAAAATATAAAAAAAATTAAAATATTTTTTATGTATTTTAATATTAAAACTAACATTTTCTAAAATAAATATACAATTTTTTCTAAAAATAACTTTGAACTTTTTAAATAGAAAATATTTATTAAATTTAATTGAATAATTTTAAAAAATAAAAATACATACAAATTAAAAATTAAGTATATATTTTTTAATTTATAAATTTAAAATTACTGTTTTTATTTTGTTTTAAAAATTTTAATTTAGTTGAGCCACTAACATATATGGATGAAAGTTGATGATGTGGCAATTTACTGTCATTAATTATGGATGAGTCATATTGGTGAGTCATCACTTAACGAAATTTTGAATGAAAATTTGGATGGAAGGGGCTGTTTGTTAGGTTGGCATAGTAGAAGGGGGTAAATTGATCATTTCATAGTATAAGGGGCTATTTGTTAACTTTGCAAAGTAAAGGGGGGCAAAGTACCATTTTCCCTTAGTTTAAATAGTATTTGTTACTTAAAAGTTCATGATATGTTAATAGTTACATCACATATACCTTAGCCATAATCCCAATTTTTTTTCATACTCCTTTTTATTCAAGTCTCCCTTTGATTGTAGCTATTCACTTGCCAATAATCTTATTTTATTAATTTCATTTTAGTTTTACTAGAATTATATTTTAATATTTTATCATTAGTTAGTTAAAGCATTACTTTTATTTTTCATTAATTTAATAGACTTATGTCCCGGTTATATCCATTTTGTAGGTAATCCGACTCTGTTGTTTGGTATATGTAATTAAATCATTACATTGGTAAAAATTTAAAAATGGTTGTTGGTCGAATCCATAAACAAAAGCATTAAATTTGTCTAATATTATTTTTATTACTCACAATGAAAACACTTTTTTTTTAAAAAAAACTACCAAGAAAACTGCCCACTTTAAATAATTAAATATTACAAAATAGTTCTATTTCTAGAATTATGAAGACGAGAGAATTTCTTTTAGGTAAGAGAATAATTTTGAAAAATGTTGAGTTGCCAACTCTTAAATGATATTTATGCATATATATTATTATAGAAGTGAAATAAATAATTGCTTATAATTCTTAATGGTGTGTGTATATATAGTATGATGCCCGTCGCAACGCGCGGGTCACAAGCTAATTATATATATATATATAGGTGTACTATAGCCGTTAAGCATTATTCCTCGAGTAAATGTCACATTAGCTACATCTGCATCGGCACTAATAATATTACTAATTTAACAATGGGTCAAAAACACTAGCGGTCATCTAAGTATGGGTCATGTAACAACGTGGTCACCTAACTATGTTTTGTAACAACGTGGTCACCTAAGTTTTTAAATTATAACCGACAAGCATCTCCGTCGATTTTTTACCGAATCTTCATGGAATTTGCCACCTCAGAGGGCAACATCGGCCAACAAAATAATATTGTTAACATGGAGAAGATGAAATAAAAATATTTTGTTGCTGATGTGACCCTCTAAGCTGGCAAATTCACTGAAGATTCGGTAAAAAATCCTTGTCAGTTATGATTTACAAACTTAGGTGACATGTTGTTACAAAATATAGTTAGGTGACCACGCTGTTACATGACACATACTTAAGTGACCGCCAGTGTTTTTGACCCATTTAATGTTAAATGATTTAAATAAGACTATATTTGTATATTAGTCCATTTAATAGCATTATTGAATAATATTTTCACGTTACCATGGCATGCATGTTCGAGGCACACTAAACAGATCCAAATCAAATGATTATAAGAAGTTGAACAAAAGAAAAAATAAACAAAGACTATAAGATAGTCTTTTCTTGATCAATAAATAAACAACGACTTGCCATAGTCAATGCTTTCTCGTCAATATTTCCTCAAATATTACAAAGTCAACGGGGCCAACAAAACGGAAATTCGTCAGGTGCCGAACTAGCTGGGTGCTGAATCCGTGCTGAACGGCATCCGGGCCGTTGGTTGGATATGGCCCACATATAGACGATCATGATTTAATTATAGTGGGGTCACGCCTTTAAGGGGTAGAATGGGGTATTCACACTTAATGAAATTAATGAGCGGGAAAATTGGACGGCGGGGTAACTGTAGCGTTTGCAGACATGGGCATTTGTACAGCCGTCGCGTCTGCGTCGTTTCAATTGTTACTTTTCAACTTATATATAAAACTTTTACGGATTGTCAGGAGAGAGGTAACGTAGATCGAAATTCATTCTCTGCACGCAGCTTTTACTCTCGTTTAAAGTGTACCTCTCTCTAGCTTACCGTTACAGAAACAAAGCGATATCGTAGTAGGCAACAAGCTTCGTAACACTTTTAATAGGAAACGGTGATTATCGTAACACCAGGGTAGTATATTCGTAACACTTGAAATGGAAGAGCTAGGTGAGCAAAATGATCTGCAGCAACAAGCGCCTCCCAGGCGGACACAAAGTCGGTGCAGTCCGGCGAGGATGCGCCAATGGTGGAATGCTGGTACCCCCGCCCGCAAAAAAATGTTGGAGGCAAGGGGGTTAGGGTTTGTAGAACACCTCAACGTGACAAATTTCAAGTCTCATCAACTGAAATGGCTGATTAATCACTTCGATTTTACCAACCTAATTCTAACTGTGCGGCCTGGTGCTCAGATCACCCTGACCGAGGATCATATTCAAAGGATATATGGCTTACCAAGGGACCATGCATCTGTTCTTGACCAGTTGAACTACACTACGGAAGAGGTGAAAGTCTGGTCCCGGCATCTAGGGATTCAGAGGGGCAAAGCGACTTCCGGTCAGTTGGGTGAGCTCGAACATCAGTTGTTGATCGAAACCGACGACGAGAAATGGTTCTCGTTGTTTTATCTGGTGTTGCTGGGAAATATGTTCCACCTCAAATCCAGCCAGAAAGTCCCGCATCAATATTTGGGTGTTATTTACGATCGAAGAGCACATTGGTTCGAAGAGTACAACTGGTGCGCGTTCTTGTTGGAGGTATACCGTCAAGTAGGACTGACGAACAAAGGACACGTCGAGGCAGATATGTGTCTCCTAATGGTTAGCATTAAATAAGTGTCACTTATAATGGATGAAAATATTACGGTTGAGGTTATTTAGTATTACGTTTGTTTCTAATGTTGTTTGTTCATTGTTTGTTTGTAAAAACAGTTGTTCTATCTTGATATGGTGGGACTAGACGGTGAATCAGTCCCGAGAATCAGACCTACGGTCATTAACTGGACCCAGAAGGCTGTCAATACCCATACTTCAAGGTTGGAGGAAAACGGGGGTCTGAGCACAGGCACCATTATTCAATGGCAGCCAGGGGAAGAAGAAGCTACGGCCACGGGTTCCCGAGTCGTCAATGCTGACATTAGGCAGTACTTGACCCATGACGACAGCCCTGTCAATGTAAATGCACCGGGGAGGCCATTGACCCCCAAAGGTCAGTTGTTGTTGTTACAGAAAGAGAAGACGAAAAGAGGTGAGAGGAACAAGAAGCCGGAGTCAGGGTTTAAGTCCCGGCTCAACCCGGAGGATATCTACCCATCAGCCATGCCATTCACCAGACTCGACATCGATCACATGTCCCTGAACGAGGTTAGTTCATTTGTAATGCATGTATTACTCACAAATGTTACGAATTTCTGAGTTAAACATGTGCTCGTAACACAAGAAGACATTTTAGTATTATTTTCTTATCTTTTGTAATACTTTCTTTTCCTTTGTAATACTTTCTCAACTTTCTCGTTATACTTTCTGTAATACAGGTCGAGGAGAGGAGGGAATGGTTGAATACCTACATCCATTTCCACAGGGGTGCACTTGCCACTCTGTTGGATATGAAGCAGCAATGTGATGATCGCATCGCAGGTGATCCAGAGCGCATCTTATCTGTTGAGCGTCGAATGATATCCGAGGATCTCGCTTTGGCAAGCTACACAGATGCAGACATCAACCATGCTTTGGCCAAGATGGAGTCTAGTAAGAAGAAGAAGAAGAAGGTACTCGATGCAACTATCACCAAGGGGAGCTCCGTCAAGGTATCTTCACCCCATAAGTCTAGGCAGAAGAGGAAGAGGTTGACCAAAGGTGGTCAGTTGGTTCCGGGGGCTCGGGGTGAGCAGCCCCTGCAAAAGCAGAAGTCACCAAGGAATGTTGTGCCAATTAGACAGGAGATGCCTGAGAAGTCCCCAAGGCAGGAGGTGCCAAGGAAGGAGGTTCCAATGAAGGAGTTACCAATGCAGGAGGTGGCAAGGAATGCGGATAATGCCAAGGAAGGGGGCGACACTTCAAGACGTCAAAACCTAATAGAGAAGGAGAAGGTGGTTCAGAAGGAGGATGAAGTCGCCAAGGGGCAGGAGAATTTGATAAACCAGGGCAAATGTGGAGATAAGGAGGGAGATGTCCAAGGTGAAATTTTTGATTTCAACCTTGCAGTTGATATTGGCAAGTCTATGGTCGAAGGGACAGCTGATGAGGAAAAGGAGAGTTCTTCTCAGCAGCAAGATGAACTGCCAATTTCTGTTCTCCTAGATGACAAACTGAAGAAGTCGGACAAGGTAGTTTACGGGGGTATAGTTGAAAACAAAAATCTCGTATAGGTTTATGCACACTTTCGTTATATGTGTTAATTGATTTAGTTATACCTTTTTACCGCCTTCGTATCCTTTGTGGGGGGTGTTTCGTATATGATGGACAAATGTGGGTCCGCTCCACATGGGGGTGTTAACTGATACAACTTAATTTATTTATTAAGTGTAATTTTAACACCCATTAATGTTTTTTCATTGTTAAATATTTGCTTAATATTAAGAGTTGTAATTTTTAATATTTTGTTCACAGATGAACAAGAGCAAGAAGCTTAGGTCAGCATAAAAAAGGACCAAGGCGAAGTCCAAGTATGTCAAGTCTCCCTACGAAGCGCAGAAATACACTAAAATAAGGTTTAAGAACTCAGCGGCTGTTGATGAAGGATTTGAACAAACGCCAGAGGTACTTACTCTCGTAATACATGTTATTTTATTTCGTAATCGATTTCTATAACATTCGTTATACTTTCGTGAACGCAGAACCAACAACTGATAAAGTATTCCCCCGGACCTGTCACGCAGGAAATGGTCGCGATTGTGGATAAAATCGATGCATACAACACTGATGTATGGGCTGACACTGAGAGGTGCCAAGCGCTCACAATGTACATGTGGAATGATGATTAGACCAGTGAGTTATCACTAATCACTTTTATTCATTTTTTATTAATAATGAATTCGTAATACTTTTCTTTTTGTACGTATTAATTGGGTTTGCATGTATATCGTCATTCAGGGAAGAAGTTCTTTTCTATAGCCAACATGAAATTGGAAGGTTGAGCAGGGAAGAGTTCATGACATGCAGACCCGGCTCCATGCTGTCAAATTTTTTATTGACACGTATGAACAGTGCACAAATATTTTATTCAAGCAAACCGGGTTCTGTGATAGGTTCATTTTCGGGATGGAGTGCGCTGTAAGTGTTCTGTTATTTATGTTGTTCAGTTAAATAACTACGTAATATATAACTTGAACTAATATTGGTGTGTTTTTGTCCCATAGTCAATGTGCAGCAATAAGGCATTTAACCTCACTGAAGCCCTAGAATACATTCAAGGGAAGGATTGGACCACCGATATGGACTGGGAAAAGGTTGACTACGTAAGTATTACTAATTATTAAATACCGTTATTTTCGTATAGTATTTTTTAACATTTCGTAACTATTTTATGGTATACGTTAACGTAACCGCATAATTTTGTGACACTTTCCTGCAGTGGTTCTTCCCGATGTGTCACGGAAAATACTTTGTTGTGTTCTGTGTTAATCTAAAGAACCGGTGTGGTGACTATTTGGATAGTCTAGACCGTGCAGAAGTCCCAGAGATATACATGCGGATATCAAGGAACATCATGGAGTTGGCCAACAATCTAATCCCATATTCCGTACGAATCCTCCACCAGAGCCAATCGATGTCAATAAATGGGTTAACCATCGCAGTATAAGACAGGCAGATAACATTTCCTGTGGTATTTTTGCGTTGAACTTGTTGGAGATATGGGAAGGAGCAGTGACGTCTGAGATCTTAAGTTGGTCAGATCCAGTGGTGATTGAGAGGAGGAGGCAGGAAGTTTGCCTACTTTTGTTAATTTCGCCTTACAACGTTATTGCTGATCAAGTGCTGAAGAAGGCATATGAGGAAGCTAGGAAGATTAGGGTGGGATAGGGGTGTGGGAAGGAATCTGAGCGTAATACCCTTCACGGTGATACGTAACATATGAGTCACGCATCAGAGTGAAGAGTAATGCTTACTTTTGGATTTAGTAGCACATTACAACTTAATTTTGTTGTACTAAATTTTGGATTTAGTAATACATATAATGAAATTCGTAATTATTTTGCATTTAATTCGTAACACATAACCACCATGTTCATAGCAGAATATCTCTTACATAAACCAAAACCCCATCCATTTTTTTGGTAACCTGAGTGACCATTAATTCTCCCCTCGAGCCAAGCATTGATCTCTCTTCTAACCGTTGAACTCCGTTCTATGGCTATATCTACAAGGTCAGATGTTGTTATTGCCTGTAGGAAGAGGAATAATAAATATGGAGGATTCATCCCTATATAATTACCCAAAAGAACTTACAATAAAACTTTAATGTTTTTTTACCTGTTGTTCCGTCCGCCTTGTGGACGAGTTTGGGGTCACATTGATCTGATGTTCAGCTTCATCAGAATCGTTGTTAGTTGTCTGCTTGCACCACATGAACATGCTGCATCTTTCAGCTTCTGGTGGCATCCCAGATAGAAGCGATACGGAGAAGTAATCATCGGACGGTTAACCTCATAAATGTAACAGGGGAGATTGCAGCTACAGTATGGGATGAAGCTTGACATTTTTTGTTTTGGGATTTTGGGATAGAGAGAAGAGGATATGGACCCAAGAGAGAAGAGGATATGGACCCAAGAGAGATTGATTTAATATGTGTTGTGTTGGGGTCGTTGGGGTTACCAAGAGAGATTGATTTTTTAATGCTGGTTGTTGGGAGATTGTGCAGTTACCCAATCAGTTTGACCTGCATTAATTACGTGTTGAAGGTATCACAAATAAGATCTAACGTAATTCATTACGTGCACACTCGTAACACTTACCAACTTAATAATATATACAATATAAGAATATACGTACTACTTAGGAAATTTATTCGTTACACTTAGCCAAGAAACATAAGAAACAACCCTTATGTCAAGATCTAGTTCAACCCCATGTTTCTAAGTTGGCCCTCTAGGAATTCCACCTTGATTGAAGACTTGAAACTTCATCCAGCAGCTCTAGAGTTCGTAACTCTTGCATAATAGGTCCCGGCGAATACCTGACTAGTTGTCGGTCCTGCGTTCGTTAAAGTATAACGAATGGTATAGTCATCGATTACGAAGTTAAATATAATGTGTTATGAGAATAATACATATGGAGTAATGTATTACGAATAATAGGTTTATGTTATTTATGGGAAGATGAAAGTTAGACTGAAGTTATATATATCTGTCCACCCGAGCTCTCTCCGATGTTGGATGAGGTTGACATTTCATCTTGTGTATGAGCTATCTTAGCCACGATATTGGCATGAGGTAGATTGTACATTTGCGCGACTTCCTCATTCTGACTCCTGTCCATCTCCAAACACCAGACGAACATTTTGCATCTCTGACCTGGTGGTTTTTGGCAACCCAGAAAGTACATGAACGGAGAAGATATCGTCGGCCGTTCAACAGAATAGATGTAAGCGGGTAGGTAGCATTTACAGTGGGGGATTAGTGGCGGCATGTTTTTTTTTCAGATCTGGGGTGAATTTCGATGTTTGGTTCTGGAAAATGGATGAGTGAGAAAGTATTATTTATAGTAAGCTTTTTGGTAAATTTATAATTTAATGCTTTTTGGTAGTAGAAGTTGAAAAGTAAATATTACGAAATATTATATTTACAGATACGTGTACTAGGATGTAATATTTCATACAGATACGAAAGTATTACGAAATTAATGCTTTTTTGGGTGGTGGCGGTTGAAAAGTAAATATTACGAAATATTAGATTTACAGATACGTGTACTAGGATGTAATATTTCATACACATACTAAAGTATTACGATTAATTGTTTTTACATTGTTTGTTAAAGACGGAGGTCAGTCCCACCCATTTCGTGGTTCCGAAAGATTACATTTTTGTCCTTTCGAACTGAGTGCAAGAATGCATTCCGGTCCCTTTGAGATATAGGCCTTTTCTTCGGTTTGAAAGTCTCTGTTCGTTTCTTCAATTTTTTGGGCGCTTGGCAGGGCCCTTCCTTTTGATGCTCGTTTAGGTTGATTACAGTGTTCATCCTTTTCTCCAGATCAATTATGCACTGTATAGCTGTAGCAGTCTTGGCTGTATCTCCATTAACCTGAATAGAAGTATATGAAGACATGTTAAGTATTACGTATGTATAAAGTACCAAATTCGTAATTGATAATTATATAAACGGAAAGTATCGTAGACTTAAGCTTAGCCATCGCAGTAATTAACTCTGACATTTGGGCAACATCTGGGTGGGAAACCTCTGGGATTGTGTCTGCAATGAGCAGCCCATCCTTTGCTGTTCGACAATACCTATACGAAATATTATACAATGTATAACTAAAAAGAATAGTATATATGACGAAAATTGTGAAAAGATAATCCGAAAGAAGAAGAAAAGTAAGCCACATGAATCAATTTCGCGTGTACCTTTGTAGGATTAATGGTTTAGGTATATGTAGTAGCAAATGATTCCCGTTACTACCCAGTACCTCCCTGAATCGTATTATATGTCTGCACATTAAGCCCTCCATTTCAAACATGTGGCACCCACACACTATGTTTGAACAATCTCTTGTGCATGTCACGAATCTTTCATCAGTTCTCGTCCCATTAACATCCAGCTTGAACACGGTGAATGTCATCACACCATCATTTATTTTTTCATCCAACGCCAGCACACCGTAGGCTAAAGTCTGCTCGTATTCCGTCAACCACCTCTTAAACATTCTGGGGGTGTACTCTTCAGCTAGTTGTTTTGTCAGTTCGTTGTGATCAAACCTGTTCAACGGAGAATCATAGGAACGTGTTACGTAGGATGTCCAAATATATAACTTCTCATGTTATCATGTATAACAAAGAAGATCAGGAAAGTGTTACGTGTACGGGACAAATATATAACTTTTCAAGTTATAATGTATTACAAACAAGATAATATTATTATATATTAATTGTATGTTAGTATCACCTATTCCACGTTTTGGATGTTTTCATCTTGAAGTCCCCGCTTCAATTCCTCCTCTCTTTTGTTCTCCACTAGTCTGCTGAAATGTTGAAAAAATTCTTCCAGGGTTAGGTTTGGAGCCAGGTAGCGCCTCATGTTACTGTTGCACGTCTCACTTAGTTGTGAGCTACGCATGCCACAGGTGAAATGTGATTGCATCCATGCCCTAGACCACTGTGTCCTTTTTTGGTAGATCTGAGTGAGCCATGGGTGCCCCTCTGGTTCACGATTAGGGAAGCAATTTTTTTTCATTAGCCCCCAGTGGACCTCAAACTCAGCTTCAGTGTCAACCCCAAACATCAGGTAGCTTAGTTCAGCTACGAATACCTGATATCAAACGTTACAAAATATAAGTAGAATGGAATGTATCTAGGGAGCTACGAATACCTGATATCAAACGTTGCAAAATATTTTGGTACCTTGTCACAGAGTGATCCCAAGTTTCTGGCAGCATTATTGAGAATATGGAATGTACACAGACCATGGTATGTAGCCGGCATTGGATATATGGCCCTAATACCTGCAGCAATCGCCGCTACTTGGTCCGTGAAGATACTTGTTGGTTTCTTTCCCCCCCATGCACTTGTCAAACATATGGAACAACCATTCGAAAGTAGGTGACGAATAAAGCTGTTACGTAATATAAAAACAAACTCAACGTAATCACAACACTGTAAAACGTAATAAGCTAAAATGTGATACGTGAAATAATATAAATGTTACGTAATATGACTAAAAGATATTACGTATATGACTCTTAGATATAACGTAGTGCCAACAAAAATATTACGAATTAAGGAGTATTACCTAAGGGCCTGTAGTTTTTGTTTGTTCTGTAGGTGGTATCGAAACTGATTGAGTCCCCAAACACTGAGAATTCTCCCCGCATCCTGTTGTCTGCCCAAAAGACACTCAAGATTTCATTGCAATTGTCTTCCTGAAGCTCATAGAAGAAATTTTTTTCCTCTCTCGCGCGGCCCCTAAAATAACGTTGCAGTGATGATCCCTCAGTGGTGCTCAATGCAGCATCTGGTCTTTCCCTGTTGTGGTTACGGAGATCTTCGTATAAGAAACCAACATGTTTAACACCCCCTGCCATTTGCCTCATTATGTCGAATGATTTCCGTGAAGTTACCCCAGCCAGTTTGTGTATGAGTGCAATATGTGCACTTGTTCGGTTCACACTCATGTTTGATCGGAAAAGATGTGCGTATTTCTCTGGGAGCAGTTTATGTGGTGTATGAGTTTCTATCCATTCGTATATGCAATACTTATTGAGAGTTTTGTCCCATTTCATTTTAATTTCCGCCTCACAACCTAGTCGTTCATCAGGTCTATTCCGCTTTTTGTTTGTCTTCCTTTTCTCCTTTGTCCTTCATGCGTGCAGACGAACCTAAGATATCTACATGGAGGCTCTCCATCGGTGTCTGTTTTTCTAGGGCCCGGGGTGAATGTATATTTTTTTTGGTACCTTTTCGCACACCAAAACCAGCCAGATGAGCGTAATCTTCGTATAAATGATAGGCTTCTTCCATGTTGGCAAACATTGGGAGTGTGTCGCCTACGAATGTGATTATAAAGTGTACCGAAGGTTAATGATGTTATACGTAGTAAGTCATATATGTTACGAAGAAAGACAATACGTAAGGTAAATGCTAGTATAAAGTATAACGAATGAATCAGTTGTTACGTTATAGAGAACTGTTACGGGAAACAGAAGTAAGTACAACGTACTTGCAGTGATATATAACTAATTATTCCATAATGTTATACGTAGTAAGTCATATATGTTACAAAATTAGAAATAACATCAAAATTCCACTTACCTTACATTTAACTATAATTATTACAGATGTTATTTCATCCAACCTAGGCTAGGGAACTGACCGGGATCAACAAGCTCATTCAAATCCCCCCATCCAAATCCAACTGTGGTGAACATTCTCCTGCAATACTCAAATCCACCACCTCATTCAAATCCACCTGTGTTGAACATTCTCCTGCAATACTAGGAAGTAATTAATACGAAACATAAAAAAAGATATTACGAATCCTCCATAATGACACACCATGCAAAATATATATAACGAACGAACGTATAAAATGTTACGTAATACCTGGCATGGATATTGAAACGTCATCTAAATCAATCGGAACATTCCAAAGTTCCCCATCATTAACTGCAAGATGATACGTAAGACATATAAACATTACGCATGCTTAATAAAAATACGAATGGTATTACTAAATATTACGAATACCTTCACGTGCAAGTGACATTTTGATAACGGAGAGAGAAATGAGGAGCGAGAAAATAGGAGCGAGAATTTTGGAGCGAGAAAATAATCAAATTTAATTTGCCGGGAATTGCTTTTTATAGGGTTATAAATCTCTTTCCCCTGTCAAATCAACAATTCAAAAAATTCAAATCAGGCGCAAAAATATTACGAATTCGGAAATGACCAAAACACCCCTAGCGCGTTACCTTCACCTGTCACCGTACGATTCATCGGACGGCTGATACTGCGTTCAGCACGGTGCTGAATACACCTATTCAGCATAATACTATAAGCCCAACAAAACAACTAAACAAGCATTAGATATGCTTTAAATAACATGGCAACTACTACCAAGCATTTCCTTGTATGCTAACTACAAATAAAATTGTTAATATAAACAGAATTTTCTACCATACAACCATATCAAAGTTATAATTAAAAATCTTACTAATTAAACTAACTTAGATTAAATCATGATGTTAGTAATTTCAGCTCATATGTAGGCTCTCCAGAGAGAGGGCTCACTCGTAGGACCACCTAAATTCGAAACCTCATTGGGTCGGATCACTTCGTAGTCCTTACCAAAGAAACATGCCTCGCCAAGAGACCACTCTTAATCGAGAGACATCCTGGCAGAGAGCATTTTACAGAGATATATAGCATGCCTCTGGTCCGAGACTTCCAGATTGATAGTACCATGAAAGTAACACCGCATGGCTAAGAATTTTATGATGCACGACATCATAGCATTTTACATGTTCTGAAATTTTTTCTTTTTTTATGAATTATTCTAGGATATTCATATATGTACACATCCATTTTTTTATTGTAAAATACACATCATTTTTACATATGTTGTGATCCATTAATTCCCTAAAATCAAATCCAGAATCCATACAGTACAATTGGAATAATTCATAATTTTTCATTATGCTTTAATGAACAAAATTATATTGTTATTATTATTGCATCAACACATGTGATCCTTACCCTTTAAATAGGTACATGGCCTTTGAGAGTACAACACATCACATTCAATAGCAAACTATCCTTAATCTCATAAATAATCCCTTCTGTATTCCTTTCATATTACCAAAAATGCCCTTGTTTGCTTTCAAATCCAACAGCCACTTTGTTGCTTCCTCTGATGGAATTATCCTCCAAGTCTATGAGTTGACTAAGCCTACCACTCAACTTTCTTCCATTCAGAAGGCTGATTGGAAGGTAGTTGCCACCATTGGTGCAAGTCTAGAAGATGAAGATGATGATAATGATGATGATCGTGATAATGATAATGATAATGATGGTGGTGATGATGATGATGTCGATCAAGAGGTGTCAGATGGAAAGTCATACAACGGTCTTTCGTTCCTCGATGGAAAGGGAAAAATCGAGGGAGAAAAGGCTTTGACTACCCTTGCCCAACACTTGAAGCAGTTACACTTGTTAGTAAGTCCCAAAGGGTATTGTTTCCAACAAGTATCTGAGCTTGGAATGTACTTCGACTTTGGGATTCACTATCTTCGATTGAATGATCTGTTCAGTTGGCCTCGACATAAGATCGACCTTGCTACAAGCAACGTTTGGAGCCGGTTGGAGTTGAAGTACAGTCTACCGAAGCATAAGAATCCATCAAAGCCAGTTTAGTAACTAGTTACAAACACAAGCAGAGAGGATTGAGAGGGATGAGAGAGAAAAGCAGAGAGAGGGGAAAAGAGATTCAGATCGGGTCTGGGGGGGTTTTGGGGTCTAGCTCTAGGATTCAGGATCGATTTTTGCGTGTTTTAGAAATCAGGGGTCGTAAGATCAGTATCTCTTCTTCAGACCGTTTCGCAGATGCATCCTTTCGGATTACAGTCTCCGCGGAAGGCTCTGACCACTTCATTTTTCTCGACGAGTTGTTGTTAAGGTGGCTGGGGGATGTTCTTCAACGAGCTATGGAGAAAGGGTGGAAACTGGGCAAGGGGTTGATCAAGAGAAGCGGATCTAGGTCGTTTATTGTCGGTAGCTTCTCCGTTAATGAAGTCAGTTATCTTCGGATCTTGGAAGTTTGTGGAAATGGGAAGCGATTTTTTGTGTCTATTCCGTCAGACGAGGTTCAGATAGGTTGGAGTTCCTGGCTAAAGTCAATTCAAAGTGTGTTCTTAGGAGGAAAGGAGGAAAAATTGGGGGCGTGGAGGGGAAATCGTTCTTTTGCAGCGGTAGTGGGGCAGGGAGCTCAGAAGACTCAGACGACGGGTGCTGCTTCTGTCATTTCGGTGGAGGACGAAGGCTTACCAGATAGGAGGTTGTATCTGCGAAGTTGGGTGGTTGTTAGCTTCTCCGGCGGATCAAATTGTTTCGTCGTGTGGGACGAGTTTCGGATCTGGATGCGTAAGTGGTGGGGTGTGGATTTAACGTGGGAAACTAGGCTCCTTGGCGACGACTCTTGGTTGGTCGAGTGCGGTTCTGAGGAAGCGGTTAGAAGAATCATGGGAAGGGAAGCTTGGTTCTTCAGGGGAGCTAAGGTAGATGTCAGAGATTGGTTCCCGGAGGCAGGGCGCTTGAACTTGTTGGAGCTGCAGGGGGCTAGGTGGGTGCTAGTCTTTGGAATACCGGTTCACTTTAGATCAGAGAAGGTGTTTCGTGATATAGGAGAGGCGTGCGGAGGCTTTCTCGAGGCTCAGGACACCGGATTCTCGGCGGTTCGGTTAAAAGTCAAGAGGGGAGCTTCCATCCCAGTTGAGGTTATTCTTCAATCCGATGAGTCGAAATTTGAAATCAAGTTTCGAGCCTGATTCTTCGCCGCGTATCTTGGCGAGGTGACGGGGCGCGACTTCCACTTCGGCGGAGAGGAGAGAAGAAGATGGGAAGGATTCAATGGTGGCGGCTAGGGCAGAAAGGGTTTGGAAGCCTGTTTTTGGGCGAAGTCCTCTGAAGCCCATCAACAGTTTCCACAGGCCTTTAATATGGATAAGCAGATCAGGAGCTCTTATGGACAGCTTGAGCCCATGGAGTTTCTTTTTAGTAAGGTGGTGGCAAATAAGGATTTTGATATGGGGAATGATGGGTTGGGCCTACAGATCAGGCCCTTTTTTTCCTTTTTAGAGGATTGGACCCTGCAAGTCCAAGTCCCTTCCTCAAGTCATCTTCCGCCTAAATGCATTTTGGAAGAGCCTAATTTAAATCTTCTTTCTTCAGAATGAGTGAAGGGTGTAGAGGCTATTTACAATTCATCTGGAGATGAGGAAATTGACTCCTTTCCTTCTATTTCTTTGAATTTTGAAGATTTAACAGAGGAGGAAAATAGGGGGTTTTCACAGCAGATAGAGGAGCTTCTCGAGGGGGACCTCGGCGTTACTCAGGTGAGAACCGAGAAGGATGTGGAAAATGAAATTGCTGACAAAAGTTTCACTTTGGCAAATTTGCTAGACTTAAGAGTTGAGGGATCCAAGGAGGAAGCTCTCAAGAGGGTGGAGGAGACTACGAAACAGGTGTTGCGGATGCGTTCTAACTCGTTTCCCAAATCCAAGAGAGAGTTAGAATTGAAGAGATTGAATTGGAATTTCGTGGAGGCACCATCTTCTGACTCCTCGCGAAGCTCAAGGTATGTTTCTGGAACCCAGGTAGTTAATGAACCCTAAAATATTTTCTTGGAATGTTAGGGGGTTGGGGGATGTTTCTAAGCAGTTTCGTCTCAAAAGAAGAATTGCCGAAGTTCGTGCTAATATATGGTGTTTTCAAGAAACAAAGATTGAACAGATGGAGAATTTTATGGTTTTTGGTCTCTGTAGTTCGAGAAATTTAGAGTGGGAAGCAGTAAGTGCTGTGGGAGCTAGAGGGGGCATTCTTACGGCTTGGGATAGAGAGGTGGTACAGTTACAGAATCATTGGGCTGGTCGCTTTTGTCTGATGACTCTTTTTAGGAATATTGAGGATGATGCCGAATGGATTCTTTGTAACGTTTACGGTACGGTGTATTCTGATCAGAAGGTTGATTTTATTAGGGAACTTCGGGAGGTCTTAGATTGGTGGAGATTTCCTGTTTATTTGATCGGAGACTTTAACATGGTTAGAGATCTTGATGAGACGTCGAGTGGTGTACGTTCTGTTAGGGAGATGTCGATGTTCAACAGCTTCATCGAGGATTGGAGTTTGTTGGATCTACCTTTAGGAGGAGCAAACTTTACTTTCTCGAATCTTCACGAGAACGCAACTTTGTCACGAATTGATAGAGCTTTGGTCTCTGCTGAGTGGTAGGAGAAGTTTAGCGGTTGTAGTCTCAGAGCATTGGTGCGAACTTGCTCCGACCACTGCCCTTTGGTGTTAGAGTGTACCACGGATAGAATTTCCCTTCGCCCTTGGAGATTCGAGCTTATGTGGCTCGAAGCCCCAAATTTCCCTGAAGTTGTGAACTCAATTTGGAGAGGTCTCGGGCACGGGTCAGACTCACTTTTCCGTTTGGCCGATAAATTCAAGAAGTTAAGGTTGAGCTTATGAGATGGAATGAGGTTACGTTCAGGAGAAATGAAGTGGTTATTAAAGAAATTTGGACAAAATTTCCTCATTGGATAGTAGAGAAGAACGCCAGGTGATTTCCCGTGCGGACAAGATTGAAAGATGTCTGTTGAAGTGCGATCTTGACAAGTTGTGGAAAAGGGAGGAAATCTCCTGGCGACAGAAGGCGAGGGAGAAGTGGACAAAGGACGGAGATAGGAATACTAAGTATTTTCACAAGATCGCCAACCAGAATCGTAGACGCAATTTCATTTCCGCGTTGAGGGTTAGCGAAGTGGTTTATGAAGATGGCGTTGGGCTTGCAGGTGCAGTTGTCGGTTTTTATAGAGAGCTCTACCTTGAGGGGGAGGGTCACGTCCTTTCCCCTTGCATGCAAACTTCAGCCGTCTGGATCAGGGTTACAACCATGCTCTTACTAATCCCTTCTCCGAGAAGGAAATTTGGGAGGTGATTAGGAAGAGTTCAAACGACAAGGCTCCGGGCCCGGATGGTCTTTCTATGGGTTTTTTCAAGGCTCATTGGAATATTGTCAAAAGGATATATTGGAAGCGGTTCATGAGTTTGTCAGGCTGGAATCCTGCCTAGGTCAATCAATAGTACCTTTCTTTGTCTGATTCCAAAGAAAGATACAATCGAAGATATCCGCGACCTTAGACCGATAAGTTTGGTAAACTCGTTCTACAAGATTTTGTCTAAGGCTTTGGCTTTTCGGTTAAAATGAGTGATTAGTAGATGCATCTCGGTCAACCAATGCGCCTTTGTGGAAAACAGGCAAATTTTGGATGCCTTGATTGCGAATGAATTGATAGACTCGAGGTGTAGGTCAGGAAGACCGGGGGTTGTGCTGAAGCTTGATATTGAGAAGGCCTTTGATCATGTGAGTTGGAGTTGCCTTCTTAAAGTCATGGGAGAGATGGTTTCCCTGATCAGTGGATTCGATGGATTCACATCTGCATCTCTTCAGCAATGTTCTCTGTTCTGGTTAATGGCGAGGCCAAAGGTTATTTCCCTAGTTCCAGAGGTCTTAGACAAGGGGATTCTCTTTTCCCCCTTCCTTTTCATCATGGTCATGGAGGTCTTTTCCCGTTTCTTCAACAAGGCCAGGAGTGCGAATCTGATCGAAGGTTTTTACATGAATGAGAATTCGATGTCTGGGGAGGTCCATCACATCCTTTATGCTGATGATGCCCTGGTCTTCTGTGGAGCTAGTGAGGAACAAGTGCAACAGGTTCTGGCTATTCTGATCTGCTTCGAGGCAGTGTCAGGTTTGAAAGTGAACCTCCACAAATCTGTTATGTATACTGTTGGAGATGGAGTTGATGGTCAAACCCTTGCCAGTATTATTGGTTGTGCCCTGGGCACCCTTCCGACGACCTATCTAGGGCTTCCTCTAGGTGCTAGACGTGCGGCTCGGAGTCTGTGGGATCCAGTTGTTTCCAAGGTTAGAGGGGAGACTAGACTCTTGGAAGGCCAAGTTTCTCTCCTTCGGCGGTAGGATGACTCTTCTGAAGAGTGTGCTATCTCAGCTTCCGATATATTACCTCTCCCTCTTTCAGGCTCCAGTGGAGGTGTTGAAAGAGTTAGAAAGGATTCAGAACAATTTCCTCTGGAAAGGAGCGGGAGGGGACAAGAGGCCGCACCTTGTAAGTTGGAGCATGGTTAAAGCGCCAAAGTATAGAGGTGGGCTTGGGGTTCTTGATCTCAGAAGGCTGAATGTGGCTTTGTTAAGTAAGTGGGCCTGGAGATATATGACAAAGCGAAACTCGTGGTGGCAAAGTTTGATTGTCGATAAGTGTGGAGTGGGGAGATCTGAGTGGAGACCGATTTGGGGGTTGCAAAATGCGGGTTGGTCAGTTTGGAGAGATATTGTCAAAAACAGCATTAGATTTTGGAATCACGCTTTGATCGATCCTGGGGGTGGGGGGTTTCTTTCTGGTTTGATGTTTGGGTTCCTGGAGAGTGTTTAGCTATTAGGTTTCCTCGGATTGCAGCAGTGGCCGCTTCTGCGGACGTTCTGTCTCCAATTCTGTTGTGGTGTCTGACAGGTACACTTGGCATATTCCCTTGACGACAGAGTTCAGAGGGGTGCGGAAGCGGAAAGGCTGGAGTTCATGGCAGTTCTAGAGGAAGTGCCCATGGGGTGGATTTCTCAGGGACCTCCAGCCCCTGTTTGGAGGTTCGCGTCCTCAGGCACTTTCTCTGTCAGTTCGTTTTTCAGACTCTTGACGGTCCAGCTGGGTACGGGCAGAGATGACTTTCCGATGGAAGGGGTCTGGCTTGATTTTGTTCCGACTAAGATCTCCGGATTCACGTGGCAGGTATTTTTCAGGAGTATCTCTACATTTGAGAATCTGCAAAAGAGAGGCTTTATAGGTCCTGGTTGTTGTGTCTTATGCAGAGCTGACCTTGAGTCAGTGTCGCATTTATTGTTAGCTGTCATTTTGCAGCAAAGATTTGGTACACCTTTAGTTCCAAGCTTGCCATTTGGGGACCTTGTCATTCTGATGTTCAAGGTTTTATTACAGACTGGCAGGCTAGGAACTACAAGGGTGATTTTTGCGAGTTTAGAGTTGGGCTCTTGCACGCCATTTTTTGGTGTATTTGGGGGAAAAGAAATGATAGGATTTTTATAGATAGGTACAGGACGACGGACCAAACAGTCTGGAGGATTGCTACGATTGTGGGTAGATGGTTGAGAGTTGCAGACCGCGTTTCTCAGGATGACGTTCGTCGGTGGATGTCCCTTTGGCATCACACTTTTGATCCTGGTTGAGTTTTGCTCGGGCGGGGCTCGTTTGTAAAGGGTTTCGGTTTTTTGTTGGCCTTTAGTTAGATCTCGGCTGGAGGCATTCTGCTTCTTGTTTTTTGGGAGGTTGGCTTTTCCCGAGCGTGTCTTCGGGTTCGGTTTTACCACTTGGTGCCGGATAGGCCGGGTTGGGGGCTTTTTACCCTTGGTTGTATAGCTGACTTGGGTTTGATCTCTTTATATATATATATATATATATATATACATCATTCATCGAAAAAAAAAAAAGAATCCATCAAAGCCAAAGCCGAACACAGGTGGTGGGGTGAGTAAGGAGAAAGAAGCCAAGTTGGAAAGGTTGGTGAAGGAGAAAGAGGAGGAACTAGAGAAGCTTAAAGAGGAGATGGAGGAGGCTAATGAGGCAAATGAAAAGGAGTTGCAAAAGTTGAAAAAGGCGTATGAAGATCAGCACAAGCAAGTACAAAAGAAGGATAAGGAATTGCGGATGCTTAAAAAGATGAAGGATGAGGAAGAGGCAAAATCACTGTTAATATTACGCAACTGAATCACAGCATTCTGTTAGTTTGTTAGCTAGCTGAGCTGGCAATTAGTTAGTTATCAGTTTGTACAGATGGCGTGTGTGCCTCTTTTACTTTTCCCCTTTTCGGTTCATCTTCCCCTGTATAAAAGACTTGTTCTAAGTTAATGAGAATCCAATTCAACTTTTACCAATTCACATGGTATCAGAGCATCCTCTTTTTCCTCTCTGAAATTCCATTCTCCTTCTTCTCTATCTCTTTCTTCAATGGCGGATAACTCAGAAGTAAACTCTAACAACTCCGATGAAACTCTTCCACCGCCTCTTGCTCCTTTTACAGATCACTACTCCAATCCTCTCTTCTTATCACCTGGAGAGAATCTTTCCGCGCCGATCATCACCATCAAGCTCAGCAACGACAACTATCATCTCTGGAGTCGTTCTTTGAGTGTGGCTCTAAGCATAAAAAACAAGGTCTCATTCATCGACGGAAGTTTTCCTCCTCCTACCGTCACCGACAAAAACTTCGCAGCATGGAATCGGTGCAACTATGCGGTGTTAAGCTTGATATTGAACTCCGTATCTGAAGATATAGCGCAGAGTCTGATCTCCTATGATAACGCTGCTACTGCATGGAAGGATCTCAAACATCGCTTCAGCCAGTGCGATGCCATCCGGATTGCAGATCTTCAAGCCAGGATCGCCTCCTGCAATCAAGGTGACCTTACTGTATCTCAATATTTACAGAACTGAAGGTACTGTGGGAAGAGTATTTGCAGTATAGACTGATACCTAATTGTGATCATCCTGCTGGACGTGTTGATCTGTGTGCGGTAGCTAAACAAGTGTTGTTATACCAAGAACAGGATTACTCGATCAGATTCATTAGAGGTTTAAATGATAGGTTTGATATGGTTAGGTCTCAGCTCCTTTTAATGGATCCCTTACCTGATATCTTAACTGCATTTAAGTGTGCGGTTCAGCTGTAAAGGCAGATGACAGGGATTGTTCCAGCTAGATCTTTGGATTCTATGGCTATGGCTGCTAGTTTTCAACCTAGAGCACGATCCTCGTCTACTAAGTCTCAATCTCTTTTTTGCCGCTACTGCAAGAAGGATAATCATACAATCGAAGATTGTATTCGCCTGAAGAACAAGAGAGTCAGGGAAGCTGCTGCCACTCACTCTGCTCATGCTAGTTCATCTGGTTTTGCTGGCTTGGTTACTGGATCTACAGCTCAATCTGCTACTCCTACTGAATCTGATAGGGCATTAACTGGAGGACAATCTAGTGCTGTCCAAGTTTCGATTACTCCTGAAGAGCTTCATCGTCTAAGAATCTTGCTGCAACAAGCTGAATCTGCCTTACCAAACTCAAATACTCCTGAAGCATCCTCTTCTAATGCTGGTACTTTTGCCTTATCCTCTTTTCCTTCACAATCTTTGAATCATTCTTGGATCATAGACACGGGAGCCAGTGATCATATTACCTGTAGTATAGCTAATTTTTCATCCTATAAATCCATATTGCCTATTTCAGTGACTCTACCACTACAACAGACGGACGTTTTAGTGGCAGGCCGCGTCGTGCTTTGTGGCAGGCAGCCTGCCACTAAACACAGAGCTTACTCACAGGCGGGGCCTGCCACTAAGCACGACGCGGCCTGCGAGTAAAGCAGCTGCGAGGAAGCCCAACACGTGGCAGGCCCCGCCTGCGAGTAAGCTACTAGCAGGCAGGTGGTTAGTGGCAGGCGCCTGCCACTAACTTTGTGGCCTGCCACTGAGCTTAGTGGCAGGCGCCTGCCACTACCCACCTACCTGGGCCAGGCCGGTTGGGCTTGCTAGGCCGATTTGGGCGGGCTGGGCTGGTTGGTTTGACCGATTGGTTTGTTAGGCTGGACCGATTGGTTTGTTAGGCTGGACCGATTGGTTTGTTAGGCTGGACTGATTAAAATGACTACGATAACAAAATTAAAAACAATTTCAAATCATTCAACAAAAAACATTACGAAATATCAAATAATGATCGTACAATAGTAATAATACATAATTCAAACACATAGAGTACCAGATGATGCACGTACAATAATACAATAGTTAACAAACAGTACAATACAGTATAATAGTACAAATAGATAACAAACTACACAATATCCCAAGGATGCACGTACGCACCATCACCATTACCACCACGATTACCACCACCACCATTCTACACAGACAAAAACAGATATGTGTGAGAGATATAAAAACATTACATAAGTAATTACTGACTTTTGTACACGTACCATAGCAAGCTGCTGGATAAAATCAGGTCCAACATCCGGGGCCTCAAACCAGTGGGAGATATCATCTACATTAGGCACAACTGGAGGCACAACTGGAGCAGATCCACTAGCAGACTGGGGCTGAGTCTGAGACTGGCTCACGAATTGCGACATCATCTGCTCTAGTGATGCCAGCCTGCGATTAGCATCAGCAAGCCCATCCTGTGTGGCAGTCAGCTCTGACCGAGTGGCCTCTAGCTCTGACCGAGTGTCAACCAGCTCACGGTTCAGCTTATCATATGCTGCATCATGAGCACGAGCTGGTGTGGGCCGGGAAGAGATACTACCAGTGGCCGACGTAGATGACTCAGCACTTGTCCCAAAGACCTAAAAACATAAAAGTACTTGGTGAACAATACAATTAAATCATATTTCTAGTTTTAGTGTTTAATTATAATTACCTGACTCTTACTAGCATGCCGACCAAACATCCTTACGTGCCCTCGGTGTTCTGGCTTGTTAAGGGCTTGGGCAAATGCATCATTTGGGCCCCACTCCGTCGAGACACCGGCCGCCTCCAATTGGCGGATAGTCTCCTATAATTTCAAATCAAACCAACCAACATTAGTGAACACTCTAAAAGTTCCACTTATTAGAATAGTGGTTATTCAATTTTCTTACCATTATTGCGCCAGCATGAGCACTCTTTGGTTCTCCATTCGGCCAACTATAGTACTTGATAAAGATCTGCCCCCTTGAAGGTCGCTGACCAGTCTTCTCCGCCTCCTCCTCTATGTAGAGACCCCACGGTCTGGACCCTCCAGTGTGATTTTCTTCTTGGCATGCTCGATTAGCCTTGTTTCTTGCAACCGCATCCTAAACCAAAACAATGTGAACGATTCAATATTTAACAAATACGTGATTCACATTAACTTGGTTAAATATGCATGTATTACCTTGAACTCCTTACTATCCACGTGTCTCATGTATGCCAACCAATCAGTTTCTGGACAGCCTGCAGGGGGGTTTTGCTTAACCCACTCGTACGGAAGGTTGTTTTCAGCAACATACTTCTTCTTCGCCTTCCACGCGTCAAGCCTCGATCTAGCCCAAGCTAATGAGACTTTGTGATCCCAGTATGTTCTAGCAGCTGGTATGAGGGTTGTATCGCAGTGGAACTTCCCCTGAAACAAAAATCAAGAACTTGTATTTAAATTTTGAATTACAAAATTAGCCAGTAATTAATTAGCTAGTTTTTTCATATCTTACCAAAAAGAACTGCTCGAAGGCACGAGTCTTCACCGACTCTGACACATGCTTCCAAGTGGCTGGATAAATGGGATAGTAAGACCAAATCCTTGAACACTCTCCAACGTACATTCCCATGAATGACAACAATGGTCCACTTGGCTTAGCTCCCATGTTGCTCAGGTTGAACACGATCTTGTTTCCGTCGCTAGTGATACGACGGTGGTCTTTGAACTTGAATTTCATGACCTTCGTTAGACCGCCTCGATCTGCACAATTTTAATCCAAAAGCTAAGTATGGATAAAGACATTTTACCAACTAACTATTAGATGTATTGTTATGAACTGTTAATACTAACCGATGATAGTAAGCTCATGAGTGTATCGCTCCCTAGAAGAAGAGGAAGAAGAGTCGGTACCAAGGGGAGTCGGGGTAGGGATAGACCGGGTAGGAGAATGAGGCATGCCATCATCACTACCAGAAGCCATCACTAAGAGATGAAATAGGACAAGTTGTTATTACCAAATGACAAATTCTTTATATTCGTATGACGAGGGAAACGCCTTTGCTAGCAAATGCTGATTAACTTCGTTCCGTGGCATCAACTTCTTGAAGTTGCATTTCGGACAAGGACAAAGTATGTTCACTCCATCTACTGCATTGGAGAATGCAAAGTCGAGGAATTGTTGAACGCCAGCGTAATACTCACGAGTATGTCGCGGCTTTCGAATCCAAGACTTGTCCATCTATATATTGAGTGTTAATTAGTATCGATTTGTTTACTAGTCATGATAAAATGTACAAAATAATAATAGTCTATATAACTTAGCTTTAAGCTAAGTTTTCCTAATTATATTAAATACTAAAATATTATATTTACCAACTTAATTTGACATAAGTTGCTAAATATATTTCGTAAAATATTAATATCGTTTATTCATTAAATATTTTGTTAAGGTTGCATATGCTAAATAGTAACTACTTAGTAGATATTTACATGCATACTTTTTTGACAAATTTACATGGTTAAACTCCTTCAAGTGCATAATCAATTACATGCATAAATTTTTTATTAAATTTTGTATATTGAATGAATATTTTGTTAAGTTTGCATATAAATGCTTAATAGGTATTTACATGCGTAGTTTATAAACAAATTTACATGCTCAAAATCATAACTCCTTTAAGCATAATCAATTACATGCATATATTTTGTACACATACATTAATTAATAATAAACATATATTTTTGTGTTAAAATTCATAAATTTTAGTTTTAATATACAAGTAGATAAAAATTGTAGTTCAAATTGTGCATATTCTTTATATTAAAATCAAATTCTATCTATCATCAAGTTGCATGCATATCAAACCTTTTACATAATCATGTTCAGGACTTGGAAACTAATTTTACTTAAAGTAGCGTACCTGGAAATTGATGATAACTCGGATAATGAGTCGAGGAATAAGCGGCAAAGACCAACAACAGAAATTTTGCTACAAACAGATTGAGATCAAAATAAGTTAAAACAATGAATATAATTCAACGAGATCATACTTAATTGAAATGCATAACTTGAAAGTAGTAGGTAACCTTGGCTTTGAGGGATTGGTGACAAGCTTTTCAAGAGAAGCAGAACCTTTGGACTGATTCTGGGGAATGCGAGAGCTAAACACCGATTATGGGTAAACAGCTGCGTCCTGGAAAAAAAATAAAGTGTCATGCAACAAATTACTGGGTGAACTCGTTCGGTTCGAGAATCTGAAATGACTAGAACTCAGAAATCAGAAGACAACATTAATAAACCATGGAAATACCTAGTTACTGACTGTAATCCGTTTCGACGAGCAAAGATGAACCCTAATCCATTGGCTTGAAATCAGGAATCTGTTGGCTTGAAATCCGTAACACTAATCCGTTTCGACAAACAAACAACAGCGGACGTTCAAATCAGAAGAGAACATGAAGAAGTAGATGAAATTGAACAAGGAAGAGAGTTTAGATAATAGTTTCGTACCTTAGAAACTTCAAATCCGCGTAGAATTCAGAGAAAGGAAAAAATTTGTTGCGCAAATGACAGTGGCAGGCAGTGCTGCTAGTGGCAGGCGGCCTGCCACTAACAGCTGGCAGGCTGTTGTTAGTGGCAGGCGCGACTGCGAGTAACAGGTGGCAGGCTGATGTTAGTCGCAGGCGCGCCTGCGAGTAACTGATGGCAGGCTGCTGTTAGTGGCAGGCTAGCCTGCGAGTAACCGCTGGCAGGCAGCTGTTACTCGCAGGCGCGCCTGCCACTAACAGCTGGCAGGCCTGCTGTTACTCGCAGGCGACCGAGCTGCCTGCCACTAAGCCCACCCCGCCTGCCACTAGCTTAGTGGCAGGCAGCCCGGTCGCCTGCGAGTAAATCACCTTTCTGTTGTAGTGTACCTACTGGTGAATCTGTTTCTGCCACTCACATTGGTACTGTGCATCTTCCTGCTGGCCTAACTCTTCATAATATCTTGTACATTCCTCAGTTCTCTTTTAATCTCCTTTCTGTCAGCCGATTAACAGCTGATCTTCCTGTTTCCCTTACTTTCTTTAAATCTCAGTGCCTTATTCAGGACCGGTTATCTCAAGTGAAGATTGGTTTGGCTCTCAGCCATAAAGGTCTATATCTCTTGCCTCATTCTTCCTCATCTCTTTCTTATCCCTTACCATCTGTTTCTGCTGCTTCTGTCCAGCTAAATTTCCAGTCTCACGATTTGGACCTTTGGCATCATCGACTTGGTCATCCCTCTGATTCCAGACTGCAACTCATCCGTCATACTCTTCCTGATGTTCCATCTTCTTCTCCATCACATTGTTCTACCTGTCATTTAGCAAAGCAACGTGCCCTTCCCTTTCCTCGTAGTACTTCTCATTCCAAGTTTCCTTTCGAACTTGTTCATATGGACATATGGGGTCCCTTTAGTACTCAAACTCATGATGTTTTTTCCTACTTTTTTACCATTCTTGATGATTGTACCCGTTGTGTTTGGATATACTTAATGAAACATAAAAGTGACACTCGTTCCTTAGTTCAATCCTTCTACCTTCTTGTTGCTAATCACTTTCATACCTCAGTCAAAACTATTCGAACTGACCAAGGTCCTGAGTTTGCCATGACTTCTTTTTTCTCATCCCATGGAATTTTACATCAAACTAGTTGTGTTGTTATGGCTCAGCAAAATGGTAGGGTTGAACGCAAACATCAGCATCTTTTGGCCGTTGCTCGTGCTCTTAGATTTCAAAGTGGTCTCCCTCTTTCTTTTTGGGGAGATTGTGTCTTACATGCTTGTTTCCTCATTAACCGTATTCCATCTCCTCTTCTTGATAATAAATCCCCTTTTGAACTTCTTCATCATTCTTTTCCTTCCTATTCTCAGCTAAAAAATTTCGGTTGTCTTTGTTATGCTAATACCCTATCCCACGGTCGTACCAAGTTTGAGCCTCGGTCTGTTCCTTGCATTTTTCTTGGCTTTCAGAATGGTGTGAAGGGTTACAAACTCCTTAATCTTGTAACTAAACGAGTTTTTATGTCCAGAAATGTGATTTTCCATGAGACTATTCTTCCTTACAAAACTTCTTTGCTTGGTTCTTCTCCTTCCCAGCTGCAATATTCTCCTGCATCATCTTCCTATGTTCAACCATCTTCTGATTTTTGGGACGTTCATTGGTCCGATCCTAACACTTATTCTCCTCCCATTTCTCACAACTCACAATTTCCTTCCCCACCTGATTCTGTTCCTACTGATTCATCTCCCAATGGTTCTGATTCTGGTTCACATGATTCTGTTTCAAGTCCTTCTTCCAATATTTCTTCGCCTCCTGTACCTCCTCGTAGATCCAACCGAGTTTCTAGACCACCTTCATATTTGTCCAGTTATCACTGCAATCTCCTTACCTCTTCTAAACCTTCACATGATCTTTCTAAATACAGCCTCTCCAACTATCTTTCTTATTCATCCCTTTCTCCTTCTTTTAAACACTTTGTCCTTTCTATTACTACCAACTCTGAACCACAAACATACAAGCAAGCAGCAGATTCAGTTTGTTGGCAGGCTGCAATGCAAGAGGAGCTTCAGGCTCTTGACAACAATCGCACTTGGACAGTTGTTGATTTGCCTGCAGGAAAACGCCCCATCGGTTGCAAGTGGGTTTATCGGATTAAATATCACCCTGATGGTAGTGTAGATCGGTATAAAGCCAGGCTTGTGGCAAAGGGGTTTACACAGGTGTATGGAATCGACTTCACTGACACTTTTTCCCCAGTAGCAAAGATCACTTCCGTAAAGGCTCTCTTAGCTGTTTCAGCTATCCGCGATTGGCACCTTCACCAGATGGATGTCAGCAATGCCTTCCTCCATGGTGATCTTGAGGAGGAAGTATACATGGTTTTACCTCCTGGTGTTTCTCCTCCCATTGACTCTGTTTTTCGATCTCCTGTTTGCCGTTTGCAGAAGTCCCTCTATGGCCTCAAACAGGCTAGTCGCAGCTGGTTTATCAAGCTCACTACTGCATTATTGTCTGAAGGGTTTATTCAATCTGGTGCAGATCATTCTGTGTTTACTCTCACTACTTCTTCTTCTATTGTTATTCTCCTTGTCTATGTGGACGACATAATTTTGGCAGGAAATGATCTGGCTCAGATTGAGGGGTCAAGTCCCGGTTACATGCTCATTTTAAGATCAAAGACCTTGGAGTTCTGAAGTATTTCTTGGGGCTAGAAATTGCTCGTACTCCCAATGGAATTTCTATGTGCCAAAGGAAGTACTGCCTAGAGTTGGTTGCTGATGCAGGTTCTTAGATTCGAAACCAACTACTACACCTGCAGATTATAAAGTGAATAGTTCCTCTGATGGAGAACCTCTTGCTGATGCTACTGAATTTAGGCAGGTGATAGGACGGCTGCATTACTTGACTATCACAAGACCAGATATTTGCTATGCTGTGCAGCAATTATCCCAGTTTCAAGCTTCTCCTACTACTATGCACTTACAAGCTGCACACAAGATCATTCGTTACTTGAAAGGGTCGCCAGGTTTAGGATTATACTTTCCTAGGTCTTCATCAGAACAGTTGAAGGGTTATAGTGATTCAGACTGGGCCTCTTGTCCAGAAACAAGGAAGTCAACCTCAGGCTATTGTGTTTTCTTAGGGAGTTCATTGCTGTCCTGGAAGTCGAAGAAACAAGGAACAGTTTCTCGTTCATCGTCAGAAGCTGAATACAGAGCTTTAGCTCATTTGTGTTGTGAAATACAATGGCTAGTCAGCCTTCTCAAGGATTTTGGTGTGCATCACACTTCTGCAGCACAGTTATTTTGTGATAATCAGTCTGCAATTCATATTGCCAAGAACCCCGTTTTTCACGAAAGAACCAAACATATCGAAATAGACTGCCATGTAATCCGGGAAAGATTGAAGTCTGGCCTTGTCACTCTTCAGCATGTTCCTACAGAGCTTCAATTGGCTGACATGTTTACAAAGGGGTTACCTGCTAATCGACTTAAAATGCTTATGATCAAGTTGGGGCTTCTTTCTATATACTGCCCAACTTGAGGAGGGGTGTTAATATTACGCAACTGAATCACAGCATTCTGTTAGTTTGTTAGTTTGTTAGTTTGTTAGCTAGCTGAGCTGGCAATTAGTTAGTTATCAGTTTGTACAGATGGCGTGTGTGCCTCTTTTACTTTTCCCCTTTTCGGTTCATCTTCCCCTGTATAAAAGACTTGTTCTAAGTTAATGAGAATCCAATTCAACTTTTACCAATTCACAATCACAAAGGATAGAAGACCTAGAGAAGCTTAATGAGGATTTGGAGGAGGCAAACAAAACAAAGGATGAAGAACTGCAAAAGTTAGCAAAGTCGAAGAACACAGGGGAGCTACAAAGGCAATTAAAAAAGAAGGATGACGAATTGAAACTTCTTAAAAAGAGGAAAGATGATGAGGAAGCGAAAGCACAAAGAATAGAAGAGCTAGAGAAGCTTAATGAGGACTTGGAGGAGACAAACAAAATGAAGGACGAAGAATTGCAAAAGTTAGCAAAGTCGAAGAACACATGGGAGCTACAAAGACAATTAAAAAAGAAGGATGACGAATTGAAGATTCTTAAAAGAAGAAGGACGAAGAGGATGAGGAGAAAGCACAAAGAATAGAAGAGCTAGAGAAGCTTAACGAGGACTTGGATCAGGCAAATAACACAAAGGATGAAGAATTACAGAAGTTAGCAAACTCAAACGACATCACAGAGATGCAAAAACAATTGAAAAGGAAGGATGAAGAATTGCAGATGCTTAAGGAGAAGAATGACAATGGAGGAATAAAATCATCATGGAATGATGAGGTGGAGAAGCTAAAAGAAGAGCTGGAGATGGCGAACAAGGCGAAGGATTACGAATTGCAAAAACTAAGAAAGGAAAAGGATAGGGAGATCTCAAAGATACTACAAGAGAACGACTACAAATTATTTAACATGTCAAAATGAATCGTGAGAGATTCTATTCGACTAGGTTGATTATGCCGAGCTCAGAAGCCAACATGAAGTACCTAGCAAGAATATACAACGGGCTAAGCCAGAAACGTTTCATTGCGAGCCTCAGTTAAGTTTTCGTTATGTAACCCAACTCGCCTAAATTGGTTGATTAAATGTATTCTTTTTTTTTGGTCAAGAAAGAGACTGATATTAAATATCATCAAAGAGAAACAGGGCACAAAATACAGTTCCAGAAAAATAATCAAAATACAACCAAAGTGGTTCCCAGATAGGTTCTCACCCACAATGGAATCAACATTCAACAATTTCAACAATTACAACACAGTAGTTCCCATATAGGATTGTAACCACATCGGATTCAAAATCCATCTCTACTTTGCTTGGCAATACGATCAGCAATAGATATATCTGTTCTTCGGTGATGCTTCACTGCAACAAAAGGATGAAGGTTTAGCACGTTTCTTATCGACGCGACCACTGCTCTGCACTCCCACGGACAGTCGTCGATCCCTTTTTCACATGCCTCCACCACTTGCCGACAGTCCGACCACACCTCAGCAAAAAGCCCTTCCCTTGCTGCCATCCTACACGCTTCAAGAATAGCATAGGCCTCCGCAACAATCGCTTCTCTACACAAAATACGACATGCCGCTCCGTCAACCACGAGACCTTCAGAATTCAACATAATGATTCCAATACCTGCCTTCTGGACCTCCTTTTTAAAGGAACCATCACACAGAAGCCTCCTTTCGATGCTTCTCGGCATTTGATCTACGAGTTGATGGGTGTTCCTCGGCACATCAGAGCTGGAGCTGCCTCGATCCTGCATATTCAGCCTCTGCGAGCTGCTTTGCACCTGCGGTCGCTCCAAGAACCTTACACACAAGTCGTTCTCCCTCATCCATCTTTCTTTCATTCCCCTCACTGTTGGCCGAATACCTTCAAACATAAATTCATTCATACTTTTCCACACAACCCAACAGCCCACTGCAACTTTCTCACATAAACTTGGGTGTCCAGAGTCCTTCATTTGAAGGAACCAATCACTCATTGATTGACCTCATTTGGGGGAATTACAGAAGAACCTTCTGCTGCCCAAAACTCCCCAATATCATTACATTCAAACATCAAGTGGCGGAGAGATTCGTTTACCCTCGAACAACATTGGCAAAGTGGACTCTCTGCACATCTTCTTCGGTTCAGCTTTTCCTTCGTCGGGAGTAGATCAACACATATTCTCCAAATAAAAAATTTAATCTTCGGAGGAAGTGATAACTGCCAGATCCATTTCCACATATTTTCTTGACCACCTCCTCTCACTCCATAGCTTCCATGTTTCAAGAGTCTATAACAAGAGCGAACTGAGAATTTACCTTTCGTATCGAAGTGCCACACCCATTTATCTTCGAGTTGCGGCGGCCCATTGGGATTTTGATAATGTCTTGCACAACAGGCTCCATAAATAGGGCTCTCAGTTTTCGGACATCCCACATTCTCCTCCTTTGGTCAATACACTCCGCGATCAGCACATCTGACTCCGGAGCAGGGTGACACCTGAAATCCTCAGTTACAGGAAACCACGCTTCTGACAGCCTTGTTGACATACCATTACCCACATTTTTCCTCAAACCTCTAAGTAAAGCCTCTCTCCCGTGCATGATACTACTCCATATCCAAGATTGCCGATGATGACGATTCGTATCAATAAAACTAGATCTTCGAAATATAAGAGCCTTCAAAACTCGCACCCATAAGGAATCAGGTTGCTGGATAATCTTCCAACTAAGCTTTGCAGAAAAGCTAAGTTAAACTCTTTGAAGCTTCTAAATCCGAGACCACCCGAAGCTTTCGTTGCAGTCAACCTCTCCTTGTCACACCAATGAATTGCTCTACGGTTAACATCTCCTGACCACCAGAATCTAGCTAGGAGAGCATCCATCTTCTTTAAAATCTTATCCGGGAGAAGGAAACACGAGAACACGAACAGATGGGACTGCTTGCAAAACTGACTTCACCAAAATTTCTTTCCCCCTTGTGATAGGAGAAGACATTTCCACATCCTAGCTTTGTTTGTCATTCTCTCCAGAACATATTGGAAAGTTTCCGACTTCGACCTTCCCCACTCTGCCGGAAGTCCAAGATACTTTCCCATTTTCGTATCTTGCGGCACACCAAGAATAGCGGACACCTCTGCACAAATGGTCTCCGGAGAGTTCTTAGAGAAGAAGATCGAGGATTTTTGTTCATTAATTTTTTGTCCCGAGATAACTGAATATCTGTCCAAAGTTCTCTTAATTGTAGCCGCTTCCTCAATCGTAGCCCTCCCAAATACAACTGTATCGTCAGCGAAAAGAACATGAGTAAGCACCGGACATTGTGGGTTCAACTTGATTCCACTAAGACTTCCACCTGCCACCTCCGAGTGGATAAGATAGGACAAAGCATTTGACACCATAATGAACAGAAATGGCGACAAAGGATCCCCCTGCCTCAACCCTCGAGTCGGTTGAAAGAACTGAGTTGCTGTCCCGTTGATCATAACTGCAAATTTTACTGAGCACACAATAGCCTTCATCCACCCCACCCATTTCTCTATAAAACCCATCTTCTGGAGAATAACAAACAGAAAATCCCATGATACTCTGTCATACGCTTTCATCATATCTACCTTCAGAATGAAATCAAACTTGTTCCCATACCTCCTATGCTTGAGTCGATGGATGGCCTCATGGACAAGGATAATGCTATCCTGAATTGATCTACAACCAGTAAAAGCAGTTTGCAGCTCTGAGATCATATTCGGGAGGAAAGGTTTGAGCCTGGTTGACAGTATCTTCGAGATGACCTTTGCTCTAAAGTTTGCCACACTAATTGGCCTGTATTGGCTAATCTTCTCCGGATGTTGGACTTTCGGAATTAGAGCAATGTGTGTCAAATTCCAATCTGGAGGGAATTCTGATGTCTCAAAAAACTGCTGAATTTCTCTTATGCAATCTTCTTTTATACCGTGCCAATGCCTTTGGAAGAAGCTCCCACAATACCCATCCGGACTCGGAGATTTATGTGGTCCAAGCTGAAACACTGCTTGCTTGATCTCCCACTCCTCAACTGGCCTACATAACTTCGCATTTTGACTGTGTGATACCACTTGGGCCATGCCCCCCATAATTGCATAGTCCACAGCTGCTTTTGGTGCTTGAAACAGATCCTTGTAAAAGGAAAGGATGTGCCCTCGGATATTGTCGTTATTCTCTATCCACATACCATTATCATCTTGAAGTCTAGCAATGTAATTTCTTCTCCGTCTTTGAATGGTTGAGAGGTGAAAATAACGCATATTTCTATCTCCCAACCTATACAAATTCGCACACGCTCTTTGCGCCCAATACTCTTCTTCTAGCTTCCAACACGACACCAACTCTTTGTGAATTCTTTCCCTTTCTTGATACACCTCTTCAGAGTAATCCATCGTTGTGAGTCTCTCAAGTTCGCTCTTTAGCTCAACTATCTTAATCTGGTTGGTTCCAATAATATTCCTCTTCCAAACCGTTAAGCTTCGAGAGCATCTCTGCAGATTCTCAGTCGTCGTCTGACCTTTAATCCAACCAGCACCCACCGCCTCCTCATAGCCTTCAGCTGATTGCCAACCTGTTTCGTAAAGAAACCTCCTTCTTCCGACTCGACTACCTTCATCATCCAGCCTTAGCACTATTGGAGAATGATCAGATTGTGTTCTCAATTCATGAAAAACATTGATCCTTGGGGAGAGTTCAAACCAACCACCATTGCACACACATCTGTCCAACCTTTGCTTAATTTCATTCCCTAGCGTGTTGTTATTACACCAAGTGTAGATTTCTCCTATACAACCGACATCCATCATCCCCGCCTCCAGGAGAAAATTGTTAAATTGTTGTAGGCTGCTTGGCGAAGGAATATTACCTCCGTGTTTCTCTTCTCGACTTCTAATTGCGTTAAAATCACCTATCATACACCATGGTATCGTCGGCTCTCGTTTAAACTCAAGAATCTCATCCCATACGCTTTGTCGATCTTGACGATTTGGAGCTCCATACACAAAGGTAATATACTTTGCCCTGTCATCATTCCATAACACATCCACATAATTTTTTGATTTTCGAATGATTTGAATATCTGTGTCATTCGTCCACCATAAAGCCAACCCTCCCCCTCTATCCTCCGGCTCCACATATTCTCCATTTGATATCTTCATTCGTTTCCTCAGTCTTTCCATGGTTTTCTGTTTTTGCTTTGTTTCCATTAGGAACACCATGGAGGGACAGTGCTTGCGGATGATATCCTGCAAGTGTTGAACTGTGGGGGACTGTCCCAAACCCCTACAGTTCCAGCTTACGATCATGGTAGGTTTGGTGGCAATCGGCTTGCCACCACCGCCTTTCCGCTCCCTTGCTCCTCTTTTGATCCCTCATTGTAATCCTTGTACTTTTTCCGGCTTCTGTCAATCTTAATTTTTCTCCTGCTGCTAGTCATTCCCATATCAAACTCAGTGTTTCCCTGCAACCCTTCTATCTGTCTCTCCTCCCCTAGTTTGGTCCTCTTAGTAAGCTGTGTGCTAGGAATCTGCTCCTCCCTCCTTTTCAGTTCACTATAGTTTATAGATGCTCTTCCTTGGCTTTGAGCTTGCTCAATTTCTGCAATATTGTTCATTGAGTACTGACTCCATGGATCACTATATAAGAGCTGAGAGCTATTGCAATAGCCATGAACTGCCTCCGTAATTTTAGGAACTTGGAGGTTCAGCAAAACTTGAACGAGATTGCTGGTGGGAATGAAAACATCACTTACTGACATAGAAGCTTGGTGTATAGCAATGTTCTCCAGAGTTCTTCTTAAATGTGGATTCTCCATGAGACAATTGTTTGGCCATAGCGGGTCATGGGACGTAACACCTGAGTTTGGCCTCTGAAAGTTACCCATTTCCACCCGACTTGTACTTACCATGCCAAAGGGAGGGTGTACGTAGTATACTGGTGAAACATATGAGGCACCCCCCTATTCCATCCTTCACCATTTGGTCTGTAGGCTGAAGGCGTCAACGAAAGAGACACTGGAAGTTTTGGGTTCACAGCTTGAGGTCCTAGATTCGTACTTGATCGAGCAGCCGTTGTCGACGAGGAGCTCGATTGATCAGGTGCCTTTGGGCCCCTCTTCCCCATATTTTTATGGCGTCCTTCATTCCTCATCGAACCTTCAATTCTCATGTGGCTGCCAAACTTTGTTGGGTTATTGTCAAAGAACTCAGCGTTCCTCATTCTAAGCTCGCAAAAGGAGATGGTGTGTCCCATAATCCCACAACAGTAGCAAAAAATCTGGGATATTCTCATATCCAAACTCAATCTTGTCCATGCTTCCATCCTCATTAGGACTCTGTATTCCAGTGGGTAAGGGTTTATCAATGTAAATTTCCATCCTTACTCTTACAAAGCTCTTCCAATCTTTCCCTTCTTGCTCTGATTCCTCATATGCCACCAGCCCTTTGAACATCTTAGCAATCTTCCTGACATTGGCTTCACCTCTTAGGTCAGGTGCCAATCCCCACATCCATACCCAAGCTTCAGTTGAATCAATTACCACCTCCTCTGGAGATCGAACCTCTGCCAGCTCCTTAGAATGAGGTGTGACTGCAGTAACATCCAGGGGCTACCTTCCTCTACCTTTTCCTTGTCTGCCCCATCATAGAAGATGAAGAGAAACATATTCTTCCCCAGTTTCTTACTCGTAAATCACCGTTAAGCTTCCACACCCTCAATGCGTTATTTTTTATCGTTGTAACCGTGCAGACCCTATCGCTAATAAACCTCCCTACTAGAGATTTCTGGGTCATCTTCTCCGCTTTGCTTCCATCTCTTATGAGCTGAACTGTCGGTTCCTTGCAGCTAAGTAGAGCAGTACTTGATATTATCTCATCCATCTCCGTTTGATGGTCCATAGCTTCCAGATCTGCAGTTTCCCTTTTTCCTCCGGCTCTCACTTTTCGGCTTTGATAGAAAAACAAGAGAAGAACAAAGATTTGAAATGCTCTTCCTAGACAGCTGGAAACCCATTTGAAGTCAATGCCTTCTGCAATAAATTGGTTGGTGAGAAGGTAGATGTGAAGAATTGATTTCTTCCTCATTAATGCGGCTCCATTAAGGAGATCTAGAAGCTCCATTGCGGAGAAAGAAAAAGCTCCAAACCGGAGATTCTGTTTTTAGGGGTTTTTATGAGTGAATTTTAAATGTATTCTATGAGTGAATTTTGTGCTAGGTTGGTTGACGACGAGAGTATTACCATGTGGCCACCTCCACTAGCTATATGCGTATATATTGGTACGGGGAGACCCAAGAATTCAACAATTACAACTGGTGGCGGTACGCGCTGTCCAGACCAAAATGTAATTCCTTTTCCTTTTTCGAAGGGTGTTGAATTTATAACATGTGATTATAGTTTGTCCCTCTTTAATATGTTTTATTTTGAGATGAGATTGAATTTCACGTACCGGCCATAGTATGTGATGATGATGGCTTTCATTATAGGTTTAGGGTTGGTCTATTTGTCATTGAACTAATTTGTATCGAATTGATTTATTCAATCCTCAATATTTAAATTAGTATTATTGATTTTGAATGATAAAATTATAAAAATTCTGTCTAGAAGTTGCTTGAAAAATTACTAGAAGAGTATGAGATGTTAAAGATGAGAAGAAAATTTTGAAGAAGTGGAGCATGATGCACTCTACATTGAGGGGGTTAATTAGACTTTTTTTTTTTTTTTTGCATAAAATACAGATTTTGAGACTTTAGTGCTAGCTTGTATATAACTTTATTCCATGTTTTGAAGATTTCTCTTCTTTGTAAGGAATCTCAATTTTTTTTTATGAATAAAAATTAAATCAATACATGAAAGGAGAAAGATAATGTTACGATAAAAAAAGTTGTACAAAGTATAAACGAGAATGTAGTAAAATATCTAGGTGTTATAAGGGTAATATTGGACTATTACTGGAATATTATGGTTGTGTTACTAGCTCTTGTGAACATACCAATACCATACAATAACACAAAATATAAGACTATTTGAACATGATCATGACATTGGCATTAAACACAAACATTCACGAGATGGATACCGATGGGAGATAACAACTGACTATACAAAAACGTAACCAACCAAGAACTTGGTATACAAACACATACTTGCGGCCAAAACAAACTCGTCATAAGAATTTGCATCCACGCATCGAAACCATGGAGATTACTCAAAACTCACGTGACTAGTTTCATATTTTTATTTCCCTTACAAATTGATTGGGCAATTGATAATTTCCACTAAAATGTTATTCAACTTGTAGGAAATGATTCCCACCAAGTAAAATTAATTATAAGTAAATTACTGAAAAGTGGAAAATAGGTTAAATAAAAAAAATAAAGGATGAAAAGTTGTGGCGCCAACTTGATCTTTTCCCAAACCGTTGATATGTTGAAAAGAAAAGGAAACCGTTGGATTAATTGTTCCATCGGGCGGATGTTTCCTTCAATCCCAAAACAATTGAAGAATTCCACCAAAAAAATTAGGGTTTAGGGCTCTATAACCGGAATGATGATTCATCGTGTTGCCTTTTTGCCAATGGACTTGAAACCATTGATAGATGTAAGGAAGGACTGATTTGGACAAACAACATTAGTGCTTAGGCCTTGTTTTTAGGAGGGCCAATTTCGTGAATCGAAGTAGTTGGAGATGGTTGTTCTTCGATCACAAGGAAGGTCGGACGGAATTAACGAGATAATTTACGTACATGAAACGATATTTTTTATTTTTTATTTTTTATTTGTCCTACCATTGAAACCGATTTTGATTATGTTTTTGCGTTGATATGAACTAGATTAGGGTTTTGTATTAGTTCCTTCCTTCGATGACAAGTTCAGAGATTAATTCTCTAGCGCTAGGTTTATCATCGATTTCGATGACAACATCTTGGACAAATAAATGACATATCACGTACAGTCAGCACATGGAATTAAGACTATATAGAAAATTAAACAGATGGCTATATTTGTTAAACGTGTTAAAGTAGAGTATGTTAATTGAAAATCTACAAACATATATAAGCATTTTAGACTTTTTTTAATTACCACCTAGGATTCTCCATGCTTCTACATAATTGTAGGAAGGTAGCCAATCAATGAATTTTAATTTAATTTATTTTGAATAAAAAATTTTATTTATTATAAAAGTGATAAATCTTAAGCAACTATGAGACTTGAACCCACAACCTCAAGGTTCAAAGTATCGTGATTTACCAGCTAGCTACACAAACTAATTTATAATTATGTTGAAACATTAAAGCATATTGCTCCTCGACATTTTGTTGTACAACTTGAAGCACATTTCACCTTTAATGATTTGCAAATTCATTTGATTTTATGATAACCAACAGTTTATTGTAGAAATACACTAACAAGTTAAATAAAGAGTATAGTGAAAAAATTGGTAATAATTCATTCATATAGTTTGTTGACATATGACGATGCTTTTGTTTAAATCGGGCTTTGTGTTGATATTTAATTAAGTTGAGACTAAAATAAAATAATTTATTTTTCTGCCACATATAATATCTTACATTATATACTCAAACACTTTACTTACCACCCTATGTATGCATATATAGCATTAACATGTTTACACACGTGACGATAATTGTGAGAATGAGACATATAAACTTGATATTGATCGAATCATTCATACATGTTTGTAGATGTATTTGCTCACATGAATTCTTGAAAGACATTGAAGGTAACTGCGAGTCGTAGATTACTTAAAAAATTAAAGCACATCATATATAGTGTTAAAGACATTCAAGCTAACTAAGTTGTTGATTAATTTGGTCAAACATCAAGTTGGAGAAATATTTTTCAGATAAATATATCTATTGAGCTAGAAAAAATTGGAGAAATAAGGTTGTACCTTAATAAGGGTAATGGTAACTAAGGTCAAGAGTGTGTAATAATCCGAGTCATGAGATCTTAACTAAAGGAGGTTATAAGTCATTTACTATTAACAAATTCAGAGTGTTAATCGAGTTGAGTCGATTTGAATTGAGCATATTTGTCAAACCTAAATATATTCATAAAATGATCTTTACCATAGTCAACTAAGTTTTAACAAACCAATTTTATGGTTTCATTTCTCAAAATTATTATTTTTGGATAGTGTTGGTTTTTTTGTAGTTTCGACTTTATTTGTTTGCAAATATTTCAAGAGAATTACAATTTTCGTTTTCTATTTTCCTTAAATTATGAATATTTAAAAGAAGTATTTGTCAATTAATATATCTATTGAGCCAGAGAAAATTGGAGAAATAAGATTGTATCTTAATAAGAGCAATGACCAATGAGGTCACGAGTGTGTAATAGTATTAGTTATGGAAAGTACTTATTTTAAGTTTTAACGGGTCAATTGAGGTTTCATTTCTCAAAATAATTTTTATATACAGTTTTGGGTTTTTAGTCTCCACTTTATCTGTTTGCAAATGTTTTGAGAGAGTTGCAATTTCGTTTTTTTTTGTCTCGAGGTTACTTTTGTTGGCAAATCAAATATTTTGTTATAGTTTTTTGAAGTTATATTGTTTAAGAAGACATCATTAATTTAAAAAGTTTGTTTAAAAGAAGTTGTTCCAGCCTGGTCGCCTGGTCCAATAATGGAGGCCCAAGCTTGTTGGTCCTCGCGGAGTGTTGTACCTCGTAAGTAGCGTGAGGGGTAGTCAGTTCAAGGAAAAGGGGGAGGCGATCAGTTTAAGGAATGGGAGAGGAAGGGAAGTAACGTACCGCGGAGCGTTTGTCCGCTGGGTAAAAGTGTTGTCCCCTGGTTAATAGGGTGTACGGGGGTATTTATAGTACCCCTGCCTTGGTCGCCAAGGCTGAATCTTAGCCACTCGTTTGTAGCTCCCGTAGGATGTTGACACGTGTCCGCTCTGTCTTGGAAACCTAAGTGTCGCCGAGTAACCCTAGGAGCTGGGCCGTCGCTTCGGGCCTCACTCCACTTCCTGGGCCTGCCTGTTCGGCCCATCTGGTTTACTGCCTGGGTCCGGACCCCCTGCCCTAGCCGCTGTGTTCGGGCCGCCATGTGGGTCGCCTCGTGGGCCTTAGGACCTCGTCGGGCTGGGCCCATCAATTGCCCCCAAGCCCTTAGTCGAGCTTTGCTTGGCTGAGGGTTTACTTATAACTTGGATCGCTCGTCTCGTGATCGCCGTGAGAGGACCCATCAATTGCCCCCGAGCCTTTAATCGCGAGTTTTGCTTGGCTGGGGGCTTACTTATAACTCGGATCGCCTGTGTTGTGTCGCTTTATCGCACTGATATCCTATCGCCTTATTGCCTTGTCATTTTGTCGCTTTGATGTCTTGGTTCTTATCGCCCTGTCTCTTTTGTCGCTTTGATGTCTTGGTTCTTATCGCCCTGTCTCTTTTGTCGCTTTGATGTCTTGGTTCTTATCGCCTTGTCTCTTTTGTCGCTGCTTTCTATTGCGCCCCTTCTTTCCAGTCTTTCACGCACCTTTCTACCGCTCAGGGCATTATGGTGCTTTACTCCCTACCTTGCTGAAGAAGCTGGGGAAATCGGGGTATTTTAGTAATTGCCCAGAAAGCCATCATTACCTTATCCCCTCAGACGTCATTTCAGCCGCGCGTGCCCCCAATGAAACGTCGCGACGGCTCGTCTTCCCGCCAACACGTCCTTTTAACCGCGCGTGTGACTCACCATTCACCGCGACGGTTCCATTCCCGCTCACCGTACTCCTATATAAACCTCCTTCTTACCGTCTTCCTCCTTTTTTTACTCCTCCTCTGCCACCTTGACTCCTTGTTTTTACAGTCTTCTTGTCTCCACTGCTTTCTTATTCTTTCCGGCGAGCCCTCCACTATCTTCTCCTTCCCCGCCGATCGGAAAAAGCTCGTTTCTCCTTCTTCCGATCACCAGAAAACGTTCATCTCTTCCTGCCATTTCTCAGATGTCCGGAGCCCCCCGACGCCCACCTGGTACGTGACTCCTCCTCTCTTTCTCACTGCATTGCCGTCCTGCCGTGTGTTTCCTTCTCTTTTCCGCTTCTTGTTTTTTCTTTGAACCATGGATTCCGCCTCCGATAGCCAAAACCAAAGTCATTCCTATTCTGCTGGTACCGATTCTTCACCCTCCCCTTCATCTTCCTCTTCGTCCTCTCCTTCTTCTTCCAGCCATTCCCCTGAACGGGCAACCTTAAACCCTCCATCTACAGCCGAAACCTCATCTGCCCATATTTCCGACGTAGCAGAGGAGAATTTTGATGAATCTCCTGCTCTGCCTTTTTGGGGTCCCCACCAAAAAGGATTCGAGCGAGCCCGCCATGGGGTCGAGATTGATCCTGAGGCGACTAGAGTCAACGGCTCCTACTCCATTGGTAACTGGCGATCTATGTGGGGAAGAGCTACCTGTGACGAGCGCACGGTCATCGGCCCGGGCTACTTTCCTTCAGGGTCAGTGGAAAAGATCGCCCGCGTTCTTCCGTTCGCCATGCTGCCACCTACTTGGGAATTCGCCGTGGCCTCTCGGCTTTCCACTATTGGCAATTGCCCGTCAGGGTGGCACGGCGTTTGGACCGAGGCCTTCACCAATGGCCTTCGCCTTCCGCCATCCCCGTTCACGGTCGCCCTGCTTGAGTGCTTTGGCGCTTCTCTCGGCGCCTTTAACGTCGGGTGTTGGGCTACAGCCTCTGCCTTTGAATGCAGCTGTGCGACCAAGAAGATCGCCCCCACTCTTCGGTTGTTTCAATTAATTCATTATGCCAAGCACACCTCTAATGGCATCAGCTTCGTTCGCCGAGCTGATCTTACACAAAAGGGCACTTACTCATCACCGAAACCTCGCCCTACATGGTACCATTCGTTTTTCTACTTCCGCCCCAGCGACACGGATCGCCATTGGGCCTCGCTGCTCCCTTCATCCTGGTCTTCTGGTGACGTGAGTTCTTTCAACGCCGAGCTTGATCCTACTCCTGATGAGATACTCCTTCGTCGCCAGATCCTTCTTGATTGCCATCATCTATCGACCGCTTCTGGCCTGCGGACTGCTCAGGCGGGGATACGAGGAGGTATACTTTATGTCTTAGGCGGTGCTGATTGTTTTCCTCCCTTCCTAGCTGTCGCCATTCATCTTGCGTGATTGAGTCGCCGTAGCCAAACCCTTAGGAACGTATAACCTTTATGTTGCCGCCTTTTTGTGCTTTCTTTTCTTTCCTCCCCCTTTTTTTATACTAATCTTTGAATGTACCTTTCCTAGGTGCCGTAAGCCTCGCTGGGTGCCTCCTTAGTACCACCGCGCGTGGTCCTGTCGCCGAGACTCGGCCCGGCCGCTCTGAGGCCGCCCCCGTCGCCCCTGCTTCTGCCCAACCTTCGCCCGAGAAATCTAAGGAAAGAGGAAGGCGGTTGAGACGGATGAAAGCCTCCTCTCACCAAAGAAGAAGAAAAAGGCTGGGGCTTCCAAGCCGAGGAGGAAGGCCGGTGAGGGCTCCAGCAATCCTCCGCCGCCGCCCCCACCAGTGATAGAGGTGGAGGATGTCGATGCGGAGACTGAAACGCCCCTCCGCCGCTCTCGTCGCCAGTCACCTCCGACAAATGACAATCTTTCTGCAAGGGAGCCCTTAGAGCACCCTGCTGACGAGAACGCCATCTCGTATGACGACTCCTATCTTCCCGACGAACCTATCCCTCTTCCCCGGGATCCGGAGCATCCCGAGTCTGTGCCGGCCGCGGAGCTTGATCTTCGTCCCACCGAGCCTGCTCGCGATCACTCTCGCCCGCCTCCTGTCAACACCGACCGTGCCCGCCGGGCCAGCTGGACAGAGCGAGTTAACACTCTCTTCAATCGCCCTGCTCCTGCTGGCCGCGAAGGCGAGGGTCCCTTTCGCCTTCCCTACTTTGTCGTCGTTCATCCGGTGGCATCCCACATATCGCCCCGGATGGCGAGCGATATCTCGGAGGAGTTCTCCCGAGGTATCTACGAGGGGGTGACCGCTCCTGGTGAGGGCTCGGAGATTTCGGACCTGCACGGGGCAACTTCCTGCCGCCTCCTTCAGGTACCCATGGAATGCGTCTCTTATTTGCTTTATCCTGTTACCTTAGTTCTGCTCGCTGCTTCTTACCCTTTACATTCGTTTTGCTGCCTAGGCCGTGGCTGAGCTCGGCGATCTCTCTTTTGCATGTAAACACATGCAAGAGGAGAATCGGAAGCTGAAGGAGGATGTTGAGAATCTGCGCTCCTTGCGCATGGATCTCACTCGTTATCATAACGAGGAGAAGGTATTTACTCACCTTCCCCTTCTTTTTTCCCTTTTTTTAGTACACTATTTCCCGAGTTGTCATCTTACGATCCCTGTTAAACCCGAATGTTGCTGTTCGTTTTTTTTTTTATCCTAGCGACGGGCAGATGCAGCGACCTCTGCTGCTGAGTCGCTGAAAGAAAGCCTGGCTGAGGCGACCGGGCGAATTTCCCAGATGGAGGGCGTCCAGGAGGACTTGCAATCTGCTAACAAGCACATTGTCGCCCTTGAAGCCGAATTGGATGAGGTTCGTGCCAAGGCTGCTCAGGTGGAGGAGATAGCCGCCGAAAGGGACAGAGCCAAGGAGCTGCTGAATGACTCACTGGCGGCTGAATCGGCGGCGGATCGTGACCTTGCCGCTGCCAAAGCCCAGCATGATGAGACTGTGGCTTATTATACTCATGCTCTCGGCGAGAGTATGCGTGTAGTAATGCGCAGCTGTCGTAATGAGTTTTACGAGCTATTTCCCAACAAAGGCTGGCCGGGGCGAAAAATGGTTCGAGCCGTCCTCCGAGGTCTCAACCGCTATAACTTTGGGGTTCCCGACCTTCCTGATGCCGAGGAGGAGACTTACTTTCGGGATGCTGCTCGCCTGGAGCGGGAGATAGTGGCGGCAGATGCGGAATATGTGGCGACCACTCGCCGCAGCCGTGGTCTGCCTGATCTGAATCTCGATGGATCAGAGGTTCAGCCGCCATCATCCGATCAAGCCCCCTCGTCCAGCGGCAGGGACTTCAATTCCGCCGTTTCTCCTTCCAAGGCTGGCGGGAAGAGCTCCGGCGCTCAAGGCCCGTGATCTCGCTTTTAACCTGTTGCTACTGTTGCCATCTGTTCAGACAATCCTCCTGTTTCTACTTACTGTTGCTGTTTTCCTCTCTTTCTCATTTTCCTTTTGTAAAAACTACTTTATTAAACTCTTATTCGTGAGTTTTCAGTCTATGGGTTTTTTATATCTTATTACACCCCTCTTGATCGCTTTGCTTCTTTTCGTCATTAACTAGATGTTAAACTGATAACTTTGATGTCCTTAGGCCTTACATAATAAATTTGATGCCCTTAGGTCTTTCATGATAAATTTGATGCCCTTGGGTCTTACACAGCGATTGTTAATGCCCGTAGGTCTTACATAGTGTCCAATGCCCTTAGGTCTTACATGATAAATTTGATGCCTTAGGTCTTACACAGCGATTTGTTAATGCCCGTAGGTCTTACATAGCGATCCCAATGCCCTTAGGTCTTACATGATAAATTTGATGCCCTTAGGTCTTACACAGCGATTTGTTAATGCCCGTAGGTCTTACATAGCGATCCCAATGCCCTTAGGTCTTACATGATAAATTTGATGCCTTAGGTCTTACACAGCGATTTGTTAATGCCCGTAGGTCTTACATAGCGATCCCAATGCCCTTAGGTCTTACATGATAAATTTGATGCCCTTAGGTCTTACACAGCGATTTGTTAATGCCCGTAGGTCTTACATAGCGATCCCAATGCCCTTAGGTCTTACATGATAAATTTGATGCCCTTAGGTCTTACACAGCGATTTGTTAATGCCCGTAGGTCTTACATAGCGATCCCAATGCCCTTAGGTCTTACATGATAAATTTGATGCCCTTAGGTCTTACACAGCGATTTGTTAATGCCCGTAGGTCTTACATAGCGATCCCAATGCCCTTAGGTCTTACATGATAATTTGATGGCGCGAAGACATATATTAGATTCAATCATTAGGGCCCTTAGTTGTCGTAAGAACTAGCCTTGGTTACAAGTGCCTTTTTAATCATAATATCGCCTGAGATGCATGGAGTTCCAAGTTTTGGGGATCTTTGCTCCATCTAACTCTGCTAGTTTGAAGGTGTTGGCCCCTACCACTCGCCGTACTCTGTATGGGCCTTCCCATCCGGGGTTGAGCTTGGCCGCCCCGACCGCCGGCCTGAAGATCTTCCGCAGCACTAAGTCATTGAGCGCGATGTGATGTGGTCGAAGCTTCAAATTGTACCGCCTGGCTAATTGCTCCTTTTCAGCGATCAGCCGCATCTGTGCCTTTTCTCTTTTTTCCTCAATCATATCTATGTTAAGCATCAATTCTTGTTCATTGACCTCATCCCTGTATTCCTGTATTCGGATAGATGGGATTGAGATTTCTACCGGAAGGACCGCCTCGGTCCCGTACGTCAATGTGTAGGGAGTCTCCCTGTCGCCATTTTATAAGCCGTTCGGTGAACCCATAGTACATGATCAAGCTCCTCGACCCATACGCCTTTACAGCCATCCACTCTCTTCTTTAACCCTTGTAGAATAAGCTTGTTAGCCGCCTCCGCTTGTCCATTAGCTTGTGGATAGGCGACCGAAGCGAATCTCAGATTTATCCTCAGGTCATCACAAAACTCTTTGAAGACCTGCGAGTCAAACTGAGTTCCATGGTCACATATAATACTCTCTGGTATACCAAATCTGGTGACGATACTTTTAAATGCAAACTTCTGTATTTGCTTGGCGGTGATACTTGCCACCGCTTCTGCCTCGACCCACTTGGTGAAATAATCAACTGCCACGATAAGAAATTTCCTTTTCCCGGAAGCTTCCGGAAATGGGCCTAGGATATCCATCCCCCATCTCGCGAATGGCCACGGGCTGACATTCGCCTGGAGCGCTGCTGCAGGCAACTTGTGATAACTTGCGAATTCCTGACATTTGTGACATTTCTTCACCAGGTCGCCAGCTTCCTTTCTCATTGTTGGCCAATAAAAGCCCTGGTATATTAGGTTCCTTTCCAAACTTCTTGTTCCTAAGTGAGTACCGCATACTCCTGAGTGTACTTCCTCTAGGGCCCAAGCTGCATCCTCCTCTCCCAGGCATCGCAAGTATGGACCCATAGCTGATTTCCGATACAGCTCTCCCCCTATTATAGTACACCTCCCTGCTTTTCGCTGGAGCTTGGTCGCTTCTAACGGGTCACTTGGTACAGTGTCATTATCCAAGTATTGAATAATAGGTGTTCGCCAGTCGCTTTTCCCAATTCCGTTAATCACGTGAAAACACTGCTTCCTCCTTGTTTCTTTTTCCACTGTGACCATTCGCCCTTCTTCAAAATCAGTCGCCGTTGCTAGTTTTGATAATGCATCCGCGTGGCAATTCTCCTCCCTAGCAATCTGGGATACAACCACCTTCTTGAATTCTGATATAAGCAGTTTTACCTCATCGAAATAAGGGAGGAGCGACTCCTCCTTTACCTCAAAACTCCCATTAACTTGGTTGACTACTATCGCCGAGTCTGAGAAAACTCTGATGTTAGTAACTCCCATACTCTTAGCGATTCGTAAGCCAGCCTCTAATGCCCCGTACTCAGCTGCATTGTTGGTTCGATTGGTTGCGAATCGCAATGCGACCTCGTGGAGGATCCCCCCAGGAGACCTTAGGACTATCCCTGCGCCTGACCCTCCTTTACTCGAGGCGCCATCTGTGAATAACGTCCATTCATCGCCTTCTTCGGTATCTTCTTGTACTGCACCCTCGACTACAAAGTCAGCCAGGACCTGGGCTTTGATCGCCGTTCGCGGTTGGTACCGAATGTCATACTCGCTTAGCTCGATCGCCCACTTAGCTAATCGCCCTGCCACGCTCATAGACCTTAACGCATTCTTAATCGGAAGATTCGTGAGCACATGTATTGTGTGTGCCTGAAAATACGGTCGCAACTTTCTGGCCGCGCAGACCACAGCGTATGCCATTTTTTCTATCGCCGGGTACCTTGTTTCAGCATCAACCAAGGTTTTACTTGTATAAAAAACAGGGTATTCGGCTTTGTCCTCTCTTCGAACTAAGACCGCACTAACTGCCTTTGGAGAGATCGCGATATAGAGAAATAAATCTTCATTTGATTTCGGAGATGCAAGTACAGGAGGGGTAATTAAAAACTGCTTTAGCTCTTCAAAAGCCTTGTTACATTTATCATTCCATGCAAACTTTGATGCATTTTTTAAAGTCGCAAAGAACGGAGCGCATCGGTCGGCGATCCTGGGAATGAATCGGTTGATTGCCGTCAGTCTTCCAGATAGAACTTGAACCTCCTTCACAGTCTTTGGAGGGGCCATCGCTGTGATCGCCGCGATCTGCGCTGGATTAGCTTCAATTCCTCTCCTGGTTATGAGGTATCCTAGGAACTTTCCTGATGTTGCCCCGAACACGCACTTCAAAGGGTTCAACCTAAGCGAATACTCCTGTAGTGTATTGAAGGTTTCCCTTAAGTCGCCAAGATGGTCATTAGATCTCTTACTTTTGACCAGCAGGTCATCCACATACGCCTCCAAGTTTCGACCGAGCTGCTTGACAAAGACTTTGTCGATCATTCTTTGGTAAGTCGCGCCAGCATTCTTGAGCCCAAATGGCATCACTCGATAGCAGTAGTTCGCCGTGGGCGTCATGAAAGCCGTTTTCTCTTGATCTTGCTTGCTTAAAGGTATTTGATGATATCCCGAGAACATGTCCAAAAAGGACAGCATTTCATTGTTCGCCGTTGCGTCTACCAGCTGCTCTATGTTGGGCAAGGGGTACGGATCCTTGGGACAAGCATCGTTAAGGTTGGTGAAGTCGACGCACATTCGCCATGCTCCTGACGATTTCTTGACAAGAACAACATTAGCCAACCACTCAGGATATTGTACCTCTTTGATAAACCCTACCTTCAAAAGTTTGTCCACTTCATTTGCTACCGCCTGCTGCCTTTCCCTGCAGATGTTTCGCCGCTTTTGCTGGACTGGGCGACTCCCGGGCTCGATTGCTAGAGAGTGTTTGATGATGTCTGGAGCGATTCCTGGCATGTCGCTTGGTGACCATGCGAACAGGTGCGAGAACTCTTGGAGCAACTTGACCAACTCCTGTTTCTTGTTATCGCTCAGGTAGGATGAAACTCGAACTGTCTTACTTTCATCTTCTTCGAACAGCGGTATTGGGACGTCTGATTCTGCTGGAACGACTCTTTCTCCTTCGTTCTCCGCCTCCAAGCTTATGGTGAGGCACGTGCTTTTAGTCGCCGCCCTGTAACATCTTCTGGCGATGTCCGGGTGTCCCCAGGCGAAACCTATTCCTTCGCTAGTAGCGAACTTCAGTACTTGGTGCACTGGGGAGGAGATCGCCTGAAAGGCGGCGAGTGCAGGTCGCCCCAGGATCATATTGTACGTGGATTGGCAATCCATGACATGGAAGTCGATGGATCGGGTGACCTGCAAATCTCCATCCCCAATGGTTATTGCCATCGTGGCTATTCCCTTGATGGGAACTGTGTGTCCTGAAAACCCTGAGATGGTAGTTTTTGTCTGCCTGAGCAAGCTAGCTGGCAGGTTCATCTTTTTGTACAGCTCCCAGAAGATAATGTCCGCAGAGCTTCCTTCGTCGACCATTACTCGCTCCACTCGGCTATTGTGTGTGATTACTTGAATCACCATCGCCTCCAAACTTGGGCCTCCTACCCTGGCCATGTCTTCTTCCGAGAATCCCAACGTTGGGCGACTGACTTGGTCTATCATCATCACCTCCTTTGTTTCCTCCTTTTTGACTTTCTTTGTTGGGCAACTTTCCCCACCGAAAATGGTTTGATAAACGTGGTTTACCTCAGGTCGAGGCTTTTTCTTGCTACCTTCATTGTCCATAGGCTCCTTAAGTCGGGTGAAAACATCACCCTTCTTGTCTTGTGATTCTCCTTGTCCTCGGCGATCATCTTCTTGCGGCTTGTTTTTCCGCTTTGAGCTGACAATGAAATCCCTGAGACGTCCTTCGTTTATCCACCTTTCGATTTCATTTTTCAATTCTCTGCAGTCTTCGGTGGTATGCCCATGAGAGTCATGGAAATCGCAAAACTTTTGGCGACTTCGCTGATCCGCCGAGGTGAACATTGGCCCCGGCCAGTTGATGGGGTGTCCTTTGTGCTGCATGTATAGCAGAATCTTCCTTCGCGACTCTGAGAGGGGTGTATAATCTGCCCTCTCCTCTTGATATCCTCTCTCATGATAACCCCTACGCTCCCCTGGGTATCCTTTCTCTTGGTAACGCCTTTGCTCCCCTGGGCGATATTTCCCATATGGCCGCGTTTCGGAGGGCTGCCCTTTGGCCTGCTTGTTCCCTGTAACGGGTTTTTCTTCCATCTTCGCCGCTCCATGTAAAGGTTCTGCTAACTGCTCCTCAATCAAAATAATTTTGTGTACTCTGGTTTCCAAGTCGGACAGCGACTTCGGAGCCACCTGTAGCAGCGACTCCCGCAGCCTGCCGTTATGAGTCGACTGGAATAAACTTGCCGCAGCGATTTCATGATCTACCCTCTTGATGGATTGGACGACCCCAGTCCATTCATCAAAGAACTCCTTCAGCGACTGGTTCGGCTTTTGCCGCAAGCTCACCAGCGCTTGCAACGGGACCGTCCTTGTTTTCTTGCACTCATACTTCTGTGAGAAGATCCTCGCAAAGCCCTCCCACGATGTTATGATTGCCCTCTGGTAGATTCATGTACCACTCCCTGGCTCGCCCTCCTAATGTCGCCGGAAAAGCTCTGCAATACGCGGCGTCGCCGGCCTGCTGCATTTGCATGGCGATCTGGAAGGCTTGCAAATGCTCGTCTGGGTCGCCAGTACCTACATACCTATCTAGGTTGGGCGGAACCAACCCCTTAGGTAGTGGCTCGGCGAGTATCGCCCTGGACAGAGGTTGGCGAACCGCCATCTGTGCAGGGGAGATTTGAGTAGCAGGGAGGAATTGCTGCAATGCTTCCAAATGGGAGTCCTGTGGCGACTGCCTGTCCTGAGTGTTGGTCTTGAGAGCTTGAGCTTGCTGAGCGATCACCGTTTTCAACATCTGTGTGAGCTCAGCATTCTGTTGCTCAAGGGATCGAAATCGCTGCCCCAACAGCTCATAGGCATCGCCGGTTGGAATAGTACTCTGGGACTCCGAGTCGCCCTCGAATTCGCGCTCCATATTTCTTGTGAGGTTTGGGTCTGCTCGAGAACCTGGGTTGACATACTTGACGGGCGTTACTCCATCTTCTCTTTCGCCATCCTCGCCTATCAGAGTGGGCATCGCTGACGAAGCCATTCGCCTTGAAAAGTCGCCTGACCGTCCCCCTACCTGGCGCGCCAATTGTTCCAGCCTGGTCGCCTGGTCCAATAATGGAGGCCCAAGCTTGTTGGTCCTCGCGGAGTGTTGTACCTCGTAAGTAGCGTGAGGGGTAGTCAGTTCAAGGAAAAGGGGGAGGCGATCAGTTTAAGGAATGGGAGAGGAAGGGAAGTAACGTACCGCGGAGCGTTTGTCCGCTGGGTAAAAGTGTTGTCCCCTGGTTAATAGGGTGTACGGGGTATTTATAGTACCCCTGCCTTGGTCGCCAAGGCTGAATCTTAGCCCCTCGTTTGTAGCTCCCGTAGGATGTTGACACGTGTCCGCTCTGTCTTGGAAACCTAAGTGTCGCCGAGTAACCCTAGGAGCTGGGCCGTCGCTTCGGGCCTCACTCCACTTCCTGGGCCTGCCTGTTCGGCCCATCTGGTTTACCGCCTGGGTCCGGACCCCCTGCCCTAGCCGCTGTGTTCGGGCCGCCATGTGGGTCGCCTCGTGGGCCTTAGGACCTCGTCGGGCTGGGCCCATCAGAAGTATGGACTAAAAAAATTTAGTTGCATAAATTTAAAAAATTATGAATATTTAAGAGAAGTATTTGTCAATTAATATATCTATTGAGCTAGAGAAAATTGGAGAAATAAGAATATACATTAATAAGAGCAATGACCCGTGAGGTCACGAGTGTGTAATAGTATTAGTCATGGGAAAGTGGGTTACAAGTCAATTACTATTAACAAATTCATAGTATTGATCGGTTGAGTAAGGTTGAATTGAGCATATTTCATCAAACCTAAATATATCCATGTAACATGATTCTTATTTTCATATTCTTTTCAATTTTAACGGGTCAGTTGATGTTTCATTACTCGAAATAATTTGTTTATACAATGTTGGGTATTTAGTCTCTTCTACTTTTTTGTTTGCAAATATTTTAAGAGAGTTGCAATTTCATTTTCTATTTGTCTCGAACTTACTTTTGTTGGTAAATCAAATATTTTGTTAAATTTTTAAGTTATATTCGTTTTGAAGACATCATTAATTTGAAAATTTTGTATAAAAAAATTATAAATTAAAAAAAATTAGTTGCATAAATTAAAAAAATTATGAATATTTAAGAGAGGTATTTGCCAATTAATATATGATATATCTATTGAGCTAGAGATTTTTTTATGAATTATTGAGCTAAAGAAAATTGGAGAACTAAGATTGTACTTTAGTAAGAGCAGACCAGTGAGGTCATGAGTGTGTGATCGTAAGTGTGAGTTACCAATCATTTACTATTTAATAATTTAGAGTATTGATCGAATTGAGTCAAATTTAATTAGGCATATTTCATCAAACCTAAATATATTAAAAATGATATTTATTTTCATATTATTCTAAGTTCTAACGGGCCAATTGAGGTTCCATTTCTCAAAATAATTTTTTTATTGATTGTATTGGGTTTTTTTAGTCTCTACTTTATTTGTTTGCAAATGCTTCGATGGAGATGCAGTTACATTTTCTATTTGTCTCGAACTTACTTTTGTTGGTAAATCAAATATTTTATTACAAATATTTTGAAGTATTATTGGTTTAGAAGACATCATTCATTTGAAAAGTTTGTTATAAGTTTTTATATTTTTTCTCCTTTGCAATGATCATAAATGGACGTACTTCATTTTAGTATGTAATTTAACTTCATTAATCTTAAAATATTCTAAAATTAATCACAATATTACATTTAAATATTATGTGTATTTCTGTACTATATAAAACATTATCTAGATATTTTTATATTTTTTACTTTAAACTATTTAACTTCTCAATTAAGTAAGACGTTAATTATTTTGATTCATTGGGTTTTAGTTTAATTTCAATCCCAATATTTCAAAATTTTAGCTGGTTTATAGTTTTCTAAACATAATTTAAAATCTCTCAATATACAAGATTGTTCTTCATTTACTAATTATATTAAATAAACAACCGAAATATCACATATCGGCCAACGGGCCGAAAAAATGCTAGTAGTAAAAAGACATTTTTATTAAGTTTTCATAGTAGAACGGGAAAATGTATATTAACCCTAAATACGACAATAAATATGATGATGAACTTTTCACGATGAATGAATTCAATGCACAAACTTATCATTGTTCAGACATATTATTATTTTTTTAGGCCTAAGAGATTATAGGGGTTTTATTTTGAAATTGCATAATAAGGTAGCTAGTATTATACATTACATTACATTGCATGTCTCTTTTATATTACTGTTTGCAAGATGTGTGCAATTCGATGAACTAATTAATGTCCTTATCAAGAGAGTCAACTGTAGATTAGTCTTTGTTTAATTGCTACTTGTTGCGATTGAGAATTGGTTGTATTTATTGGTAGATGTAACTTGTAAGTGAAGAAACACTTAACAAGGACCAATCATGAGTCAATGTCTTCCTAATCAATTGCAAGTATAGGTCTACACTTGAGTCCTGAGTTTCACATTCATGCTTTTGTAGTTCACACACCACACTCGAGGCGTTGATCGCTGAGAGTTGTGAGACCGAGGTTGAAGCGAAGGGAATGAAGAAGAAAACACATGATTTTTACATGGTTCGGGAAGGTTTCCTACTCCACATCTCAAGGTTGGCTTGTGCAATGGGGAACCAGGATTGGTACAAGGGGGGAGCCAAATTATAAACTAAAAATGGGTGCCACCGGCAAAAAAATTTATTCGGATTTGGATAGTAGTAGAAAAGCTTCATGAATCTAATACTACGTAAAACTACACAATAAATTGTTTGATTATAAGTTACTTAGTTAGTAAAAAAGAATAATATGTGCCACCGGCAATTTTTTCTTCAAATTTGGATGATTTATAATCACATATTGTAATTATTACATATTATAAGTTGATTATGAGTAACTATTTTGTAAAATTTAAGACAACATTTCACCGAAACATTGTAGTGGGGGAGCCGAACTTCAAATACCCCGGCGCCAAACTCCGAAAACACCAAATATTACATATAATTTTACACTCGACACCGGGGGAGGGGGGCGCCGTGGCTCCCCCTATCTCCGCCATTGGGCTTGTGAGAGTCACTCGTATTACGCTACAACACCTTATAATTCTTGAGCACACACACACTGTTTTTCTAACCAATATAGTAAAGCTACACCAACACTAACAACACTGTAATTAGTATTTGCTATAACAAATCACTACAGAAAATAGTGATTGTTGTTGAATAACATCAACTATTTGCTACTACATTTTTCACGTTGTCGTAATTTACGGTAGCTAAAAGTAATTTTTTTGTAATGTTGTGATTCAACATACAATCAAGACAAATACCAATCTAAACCAAGTATAGAAATTTTCATGGAATGATAAGTTTTGGACCAAAAGACAGAATAAACAAAGACAAGGAGACTTTTTTCATGATAAACAACGACCATCGATAGTCAATGCTTTCTCCTCCAATATTACAAGTCAATAGTAGTATATACTTGGTAACATGACGACTAGCTAGCTAGCACTTCCTTGTACGCTAACTAATTATGAAATTTGTTAATATCAACACAAGTTTCTACCACAATACTGTTTATGTTATCAATCCTAATTTTAAAAGTCAATTATGTTTCCTAAAATCAATTCCAGAATATAGTTGTTGGGTAGTAAATTCTATTATTTTTTTTTTTTTTTTTTGAAAATAGCATTTTGAATACCTCTGCTCTATATAACTTAACAGATAGCTAACGACTTATACTATAAATTGTTCTTTTTACCTCCTCCTATTTTGACCATTTTTTCATTTGGGTCCTTTCGTTTCAGCTACCGTCTTCCTAACATTAAATTTAGACATATTCGTTCACCGATGGAGAGAGATATTACATGTAGGAGACGATGAGTTGACCATAGAGGTAAATTGGGGAGGTATCGCGAAGAGTATGATGAAATACGAAGAGTTTTAAAATCACATGTTTTATTCATCGACTTCGTCCTATCTAATTATATATACTTATATTCCTTATTAAAAATGCTTAGTAAGTTAATACATGGTTATTGGAGCTAATGTGGTATATTGAATGCGCATCAACTAACATCATAAAGACGAAAATTGGAACAGAATGACCTAAACGAAAAATAGATCCATGTTAGTGTCTAGGGGCTTTCTGTTAACTTGGTCAAGTAAGAGGCTAAAGTGCTGTTTTATTTTATTTATTTATTTATTTTTGTAGTAGAGAGCTTCCTTGTTATCTAACTCATTTGGAATAATTCATATTGTCATTAGTATTTTATGAACAAAATTCTATTGTTATTATTATTGCATCACCATATGTGATCCTTACCCTTTAAATAGGTACATTGGCATTTCACAATACAACACATTCCATAGCAAGCCATCTTTGATACCACAAATCATCCCATTCTCTAATTATTTCCACTACCAAAAATGCCTTTGTTTGCTTTCAAATCAACCAACCACTTTGTTGCTTCTTCCGATGGAATTATCCTCCAAGTCTATGAGTTGACCAAGCCTACCAATCAACTTTCTGCCATCCAGAAGGCTGATTGGAAGGTAGTTGCCACCATTAGTGCAAGTCTCGAAGAAGAAGATGATGATAATGATGATGATCGTGATAATGATAATGATGGTGGTGATGATGATGATGTCGATCAAGAGGTGTCAGATGGAAAGTCATACAACGGTCTTTCGTTCCTCGATGGAAAGGGAAAAATCGAGGGAGAAAAGGCTTTGACTACCCTTGCCCAACACTTGAAGCAGTTACACTTGTTAGTAAGTCCCAAAGGGTATTGTTTCCAACAAGTATCTGAGCTTGGAATGTACTCCGACTTTGGGATTCACTATCTTCGATTGAACGATTTGTTCAGTTGGACTAGACATAAGATCGATCTTGCTATGAGCAACGTGTGGAGCCGGTTGGAGTTGAAGTACAATCTACCGAAGCATAAGAATCCATCAAAGCAAAAGCAGAACGTAGGTGGTGGAGTGAGTAAGGAGAAGGAAGCCAAGTTGGAAAGATTGGTGAAGGAGAAACAGGAGGAACTAGAGAAGCTTAAAGAAGAGATGGAGGAGGCTAATGAGGCGAATGAAAAAGAGTTGCAAAAGCTGAAAAAGGCGTACGAAGATCAACACAAGCAAGTACAAAAAAAGGATAAGGAATTGCGGATGCTTAAAAAGATGAAGGACGAGGAGGAGGCAAAAGCGCAAAGGATAGAAGAGCTAGAGAAGCTTAACGAGGACTTGGAGGAGGCAAACAAAGCAAAGGAGGAAGAATTGCAAAAGTTAGCAAAGTCGAAAAACACAGGAGAGCTACAAAGGCAATTAAAAAAGAAGGATGACGAGTTGAAGATTCTTAAAAAGAAGAAAGACGAAGAAGAAGCGAAAGCACAAAGAATAGAAGAGCTGGAAAAGCTTAACGAGGACTTAGAGGAAGCAAACAAACAAAGGATGAAGAATTGCAAAAAATAAAAAAGAAGAAGCCAAGTGAAGAAGGAAACAAAGCAACAAAAATTGCACAATTGGAGAAGTTGAAGGAGCAGATGGAGGATACGATCGCAGCAAAGGACGAAGAGCTAGAAAAAATAAAAAAGGAGAAGGATGAGGAGATTCGAAAGATGTTAAAAAAGAAAGAGGCTGAGTTACGAGCACTAAAAGATAAAAAGAACGACGATGAAGAAAAATTCAGACGGATTGAAGAACTCGAAAAGGAAAAAGAGGAGATGGAGGTAGCAAATGTTGCAAGGGATGAAGAGTTGCAGAAGTTAAGGAAGGGGAGAAATGATGAGCTGCAAAAGCTATTAAGGGAGAAAAACCACGAAATACGTGTTCTTGAGAAGAAGAAGGAAGATGAGAAGAACGATGAAGAAGCGAAAGCAAGAAAAGCAGAGGGCGAGTTGGAAGAGGTAAAAGACCAATTAAGTTTCAGCGTAGCTCGGGTGGCGCACGTCAACAAGGAATTGGAGCAATGTCAAAAGCTTTCGTGGGCGATTCTACCTTCCACTAAGTTCGTACCGCAAAGCGCAGATGCTAGAGAGATGCATCTTACCCGAAGACAACGGTGTCCACCGGAAAAGTTATCTTGCAACCCTCAGTTAAGTTTTCCTCATGTTTTCAACTCGCCTAAGTTACTTGATAAAATGTATATTTGGAGCAGCAACAATGTTAAGTTGGTTGATGAGGAGAATAGTACTGCATGGCCACCTCCACCAACTATCGACATGCGTGTTGGTGCCGGCGTTCAAGACTTTGACAAAAATGACTGGTGGTATGTGAAAACGACCCACCCTGAAGGCGGCTTAACAATGTTGGTGTATTATGATGGGAAGCGCTCTCAAATTTCTCTTTATAATAACAGCGTCCCTCTTCCCTTGCCGTTTACCAAAGGTGCTGTCGAGTTTACTACGCATACTTACAATTTTTCCTTCTTTGATCTACCTCCGTTGGGGATGAGATTGGGTTTCACATACCGTCCATGATCGATGACGATATTCCAGTTTGGGTTTGGAGGGTTCGAGTCTTGTTTTCTAATTTGGTGTTTTTTCTTAATAATTCACGGGTGGGATATGAATTTAAATGAAAAGTTTGAATTTTTCATTTCTGAGTGTATGATTTTTCGTTTTTCTGCAGACTGTGTTTTGTTGGGTTTGATTAATATCCAAGTGAAATATGTATCAATAAATGTATTAATGTTTGTTTATGCTAATGAATATTTTTTGGTTTTACCGTTTAATATGACAAGCAAGCAAGCTAAATCCAGAGCTCTCTAAGAAAGGCACATAGCTACATAGCTAGAGAAAGTTTGTGATCCTCAAAGCTCTGCAAAAGTTGGATACCATTTAGCTGATCAAGAGCTTAAACTATACATTAACAAGATTATTATGTAAGACAATTGACAATCCATTAATAAGAATTTTAGGAGTCTCAAACAGTGATCGTTAGCCATTTGTTAAGCATACAAGGTCCATTATTATGATCCACACAGGGGTTTCTGTTTTTCTCTGGGTTTGTCGTTATCTAGTGAACATGTACCAGTAATATCCAGAATAAGGACCTCAAGCTTGATAAACGCGTAATTGTGGAATTGGTAATAAAGTAAACTAGTATGAAAGCTGGGAAGCAGAGAACAGTCATAATCATGGTCCATTTGACTTCATTGCACTATATTCCAAGCTACCTCTACAAATGAAAAACTACAAGAAATTTACTGAGAAAGTTAACAAAGATCCAACCTTTTTCCTGAATCTAGGCCAGAAACAATACGAAAATGATTGGTTTGGTTTCAGTAATGTGCCTCATTCTACTCTTCTTCTTTAGCATTTATCTGCTGTAAACTTCCCACCTACAAAAGATAGAAATATGAACAAGGTCATAAAGCTGCAACAAGAACACCTAATTCCAGGCTACAACAACTTCGACACAGAAGTGATTCTTCACAACCCATTTAAGAACAGTCATTTTGGTTTCAGTATAACACCATCATCGTCAAATCAAAGCTATCGACGACAGAAAAATTAGCCACAAAAACCCAAAGATGCACTTTGATTTCATCGTCTGTGATTATAAGATTATCAGTTTCTACTGCAAAAATATCGTCAATGGCATTGCAATTTACTACAAGATAGAAACTAACTGTGTTAAAAGAAAATTACTGCATAAAGGAAGGTCTTATCACTTGGCTTTTCTTGTCCCCCACTCTAAGACTAAGTGAACAAAACAAAACTGGAAGAAACTCGTATATGAACAGGGAGTTTACTTTCAACTTGACTCCATTTCTCACCATTCAAATTCTGTGTCTATGTTCTTCTCTTTTCAGTATTTCCACAAAGATATTTTGCTAGGAGCTTCTTTATATACTGGTGAGACTGGTTTCTGAATCATATCTACAAAACACCCATATTTAGATTAATGAGCTTTCCCGATTCTCCTTACATGGACTCCTCGCAATTCTCCCTGATGAAACATCACTTACTCACATTGTTATTGCTACTGATACCTGTTAGTTTGGTCGCTGGCCGATGCCAGGAAAACCAGCAATCCCTGCTGCTCCAACTCAAACATGGCCTCAATTTCAGTCGTTCATTCTCGCAGAAGCTGGTAGAGTGGAATGCGAGCACCGAGTGTTGCGAGTGGCCTGGTATCAGATGTGATTCCGGTGGCCTTGGTCGTGTTATCGGACTCGACTTGAGCTACGAATCCATCACAGGAGGAGGCGGACTTGACAATTCCGTGGCGCTTTTCAATCTTCAATATCTTGAGGTTCTGGATTTGTCTTTCAACCACTTCAACACAACTGTTCCAGCTGCTCTTGCCAACCTCACCAATTTGAGGTACTTAAATTTGTCAGCTGGTTCATTTTTTGGACAAGTTCCAGCTTCCATCTCGAGGATGACAAGCTTGGTTGGCCTTGATTTATCAAGCCAGGATTACTACTCTTATTCCGGGTTTGCACCGCAACTGAAACTTGAGAAACCAAACCTTGCTCTACTTGTTCGAAATCTCACGCAGCTGACTGATCTCCGACTTGATGGCGTGAATTTATCCGCCCAAGGGAAGGAGTGGTGCCAAGCCTTATCTCCTTCGTTGCGAAATCTCAAAGTGTTGAGCATGTCCCGCTGCAACCTTTCAGGCCCTATCGATCCCTCACTCTCAAAGCTTAAGTCTCTTTCGATAGTCAAACTGAAAGAGAACAATTTCTCTTCTCCATTCCCTGATTCATTTGCAGAATTAAGGAACTTGACTTCCCTAAGCCTAATGTCTTGCGAGCTGATAGGAAAATTTCCTGCAAAGATACTCCAAATTCCTAGCCTGGAGCTTCTTGACTTGTCCAAAAACATAATGCTTCAGGGGGTACTTCCAAACTTTCCGCAGAATCATTCTTTGAAGACTTTGAAACTCAGCGAGACGAGCTTTAATGGCGTGTTGCTCCCATCAATCGGAAACCTTGAAAATTTATCATGGATCGATATTTCGAAATCCAATTTCATTGGAACAATTCCCAAGACACTTGGAAGTTTGACTCAACTAGAACATCTGGATTTCTCCTTCAACAATTTCACAGGTCCTATCCCGCGATTCATCTTTGAACTTGAAACACTCGAAGCCCTTTACCTTTCATCCAATAGGTTCAGTGGAAATATCCAATTAAGTTGGACTCAGAAGCTCCAAAACCTCAAGTTCCTTGATCTGTCATACAACAACTTGACAGTGGATACAAGTGGAAACTCTTCCATCTTTCCTCAGTTGGAGGTATTGGTGCTGACTTCCTGCAATCTGAGAACATTTCCAGATCTCGACAACCAATCAAGGCTAGCGTGGCTAGATCTTTCGGACAACAATATCAACGGGGTAGTACCTCGTTGGATTCCAGAATCGACTTCTCTAATCTATCTCAATATCTCGTGCAACAACCTAGTGAGTCTTCATGTACAACCTACTTCTCTTCCCTTTCTTCAATACTTGGACATGCATCACAACCAACTCCAAGGGGAAGTTTCAAACATTCTAGCATTAACATTATCCTATGTAGATTGCTCACACAATCGTTTCAACGGTTCGCTTCCATCTGAAGTCATCGATAATCATCCCCTTGGGTACTTATCACTATCCAACAATAGCCTCACAGGACCTATTCCAACAAGCATCTGCAATTTTGCAAACCTTCAAGTCCTTGACCTGTCAGACAATCATTTGAATGACATAATACCTGATTGCCTAATAGAGAACACCAAAACACTACTCGTGCTAGATCTTAGCGGAAATAAGCTCAGCGGCGACATACCTAACATATTCCAAGCTCCTTGTTCATTAGAGACTCTTGATCTTAACAACAACCAATTCCAAGGAAGGGTTCCAAAGTCCTTGGAGAGTTGCACGGCGTTACAAGTTTTGGACCTAGGGAACAACAAAATCTCAGATGTTTTCCCATGTCTTGAGAGAATCAACTCTAGTTTGCGTGTCCTTATTTTGAGGAACAACCTCTTTCATGGAAGTGTTTGGTGCCCACATGATCTTCCTAGTACTTGGAAAAACCTTCAGATTGTCGACCTAGCATTCAACAATTTCCATGGTCTCTTGAATGCCCAGTTCTTAACTACATGGGAAGCTATGATGAGAGCAGATGGAAACGAGATGAACAATCACCTCAGACACGGGCCTGTCCTCATTCGTGACAGCTATTATGAAGATTCTATAACCTTGAGTAATAAGGGGCTTCAAACTGAATATGTGAAGATCTTAAAAGTATTCAAGTCTATTGATTTCTCGAGCAACAATTTTGACGGGACAATACCACAAGTCATGGGAAAATTCACAGCACTTCAGATCCTCAATTTATCCCACAATGCTTTTACTAGCCAGATCCCATCTGTCTTAGGCAACTTGTCAAACCTAGAGTCTCTGGATCTCTCAAACAACAGGCTCAATGGAAGGATCCCAAAAGAGCTCGCAGACATGTCATTTCTTGCAGTCCTAAACCTTTCGGACAACAATCTAAATGGAAGCATTCCAATCGGTAGTCAGTTCCAAACATTTGACAACACTTCCTTTGGAGGTAATCCAAATTTGTGCGGTCAACCTTTATCCAAATCCTGCTTCGCTCCACCTGCACCGCCGAAAATCATTGTAGGGGAATCTACCACATCAATCAACTGGGACCTCCTAAGCAAAGCATTTGGATTCATTTTCGGCTTAGGTGTTGTTATGTTACCTGCTGCATTATGGCCAAGTTTCCGAGTTTGGTACTGGCCAAAGATTGATTATCTACTCATATGGATGTTCCCAAAGATATACTTGAAAGACAGGAATAATCGTCTTAGGACAAGGCGAAGACAACAACGAAGAAGCAAGCAAACAATGACAAGCTCCCAACAAAACCACAGCCCTGCAATTTCTTATACTTAGTTTTGTTGCATCTGTTATGGCGATGAATTATTACTTCTTATCATTGTAATAGTAGATGTTATATTGTCCTCTAATGTTTGAATACCAATAATGATTTGAGATATGTGCAATGTCCATGCTATGATTCACAGAACAAATAATCATCTACTCTAATGCATATATCTTCATAGATTTTCACCACAGAAACATTTGAAAAACTCTTCGAGTAGTAAAGCACTTACCTTTCATGGGCGTGTTGAAGCACCAGTTTCACCTTCAATCTCCTCATCAAATGACAAGTAAAGCTAAATCCAGAGCCTCTTTTTTGTCTCGAGACCTAACAATCAGAATTCCCGAACTCAAATCGTTACTGAAATTGGAAGGAATACACACACAAAATTAGAAAGAAACAGAAGATGAGAAGAACAGGAAACTGACAGCAAACCTCGATTACAGATTTGCAGCTTAACAAAATGGAAAGGAATCAGACATCTGTGCTTGGTTCCTGAGCTGCACAGAATTGCATAATGTAATCCCAAAATATACTTGTTACTGGAACCCAATATGAATTTTATTAAGATTGAATCAACCTTGCATAATAACATACTGATGTTCCATACATGAAAAAGAAAGCTACTGGGAAACCTCTGTAACTACTTATGCTAACATTGGAAAACATTTTCGGCATCATTAGTCTAACCAACATCTATTCAAGCAAAAACAAAGAGCAAGAACAAACAGGAGAAACAAAGAGCAGCTACTAGCATCATCAGTCATGTACCACAAGCTTCTTGTACTCATCTCCAGCAATAGCTAATCCCATCACATCTTCTGGACTCACTATCCCGCCTCCATCCATAAACATCGTCAGCAAATTCTTCGAAAATCCACTCACCATAGCCACCCCATTCTGTGTTCCCGTCACCGGTGTAGCCAGAGAGTCTCTTAGGTTCCAGAATACCACCTCCGGCACCTTCTTGTACCCTTTCTCCCCAAACTTCCTCTGTATCGCCTGGTAATCCGTTTCCCACTTGGTTTCCCTCGGCTCCTCCACCTCCTCCTGCTCCTGCTCCTCCTCCTCCTCGCTGTTGTATGCATTGTAGTTGTATGCGTAGTGGAGACCGTTGATGCCTCGCGGAATTCCATGTCGCTGAAAACGAACACCCTTTTTATCAGTTCATCCTCAGTTAGGTTGTTTGCAACTGCTGTATCCAGTATCTTATCGAACACCTTGTAGAAATTAGTGCTCCCTCCCCAATCCATCCTCCTTATGAACTCAGTCTTCTCTTTCAGGCTGCTCCCTTCCACCAGATGCATCTCCGGGTTTTCACTGAAGGTAATCACTTTCCCTTTCCATGGCTCCTCGCTTAGTTCCGATACTAGTAGCCCAAGGGCCACGCACACCTCCATTGGGATTCCATGCATGCTCCCAGAAACATCACAGACAGCAATGCAGTTGCTCATCTTCCCCTTCTTCGACATGTCTTCTACCACCCTCGCCCATTGAAGCTCCGCTACTGTACTTCCTCCTTCGTCTCCATCATCCAACTGGGCTATTATCTGATGGGGAAGCAATGCTCCAGCTGCAATCTTGGCCTTCCCAGTCTTCACATTCTCCAGATACTCCTCGAACCTCTCCTTATCGTGCTTCACGAAATGGGCCTTGTAGTTCTTCATTGCGACTGATGGTACTCTCCCATAAGGAAGGGTGTTCCATTCTCGGGCGCTCATAAACACTTCTGGCAGCTGAAGGGCTTTATGGAGAGGGACCAGAATCTCCTTCCTAAGCCTGTCTCGTACACGATAAGCGTAATGAGCCTCTTCCATACCTTCGTACTGCTTCTCGCTCTCCTTAGGGAACATCCGACGAGCAATTGCCTCGCAGATTAGCAGCGATTTGTCGTAGGAAGAGTCAATTGAAGGGCACCATTTAGCCGCCAGAGTGAGCTTTGAGTAATCCTTCGATTTCAAAGCCTCGCTATCGGATTTCAACAAATCTGCAAACAGATCAGCAACAGAATCGAACAGGAGCTTGTAATTGGGATCGGAATTGTACTTATTCAAAGCCTTGGTGGCTTTACCCATCTCTCGTTCTTTGCGCAATGCCCTAGCCGTTCTTTGTCAACCACCATACTAGAGCCATCAGATTTCTTGGCTTTCTTCTTCGATCTCTTCGACTTCTTCCTCTTTCTAGTCCTCTTCACTTCATGTTCTGCCTCTTCGTCTAACTCGCCGATTTCTTCTTCTACTCCCCAGTTCGATGGTTCTTCGTGTGCTGGCTGTTCATCATCTAACTCTCCAACCTCTTCTACTCCGGCATCGTCCGAATCTGAATAGTAATGGCGTTGAAATCTCCTCTTCCCTCTGCGTGCCAGTTGCCTCTCTTCTTTGGCCTTCTGCCTCACACCGAGACCTTCGAGGATCCGGTACAGAATCTCAACGAAATCTTTGAAATAGCCGAATTCAGCCAAGGCCTTCGCGTTGAGAGCTAGAGTTTTGGGGTGATGACTGTAGAGCCAGAGTGCAGCAGCGTAGAATCCTTCCTTGTCAGACTTGCCGGTACCTCTCACCCCGCGCAGATTGCAGATCAGCTTGAGCGCAGTCGTGGAATCGTGAGCCCAAGCCAATTGGAGCCGCTGGATCACTCGATCGGCCGGTGTGTCTGGGACGATATGGAAGAAGAAATCAAGGCAGGGATTACCGGTGGAGAGATGAGTGGCGGAACCCTGCTCCGTCAGTCCCATGGCCGGATGATCGGCCAGTCCTAGCGCCGCCAAGCTCTTGTCGACGAGGGAGTCGACTGAAGTCTCTGTGGACGGTATTGAAACCGGAACGGCGGCTATCTTCCCGGCGACTGAAGGAGGGCCGAGAATCATCGTTGATGTCGTCATGATGCAAGCGGCGGTGGGAGATTTTTTTTCTGCGGTGGGAGACTTTTTTCTGATAAAGGCGGTGGGAGATTGTGATCAGAGTGAGTGAGAGACGATGATTCAGTAACGGTTTATAAATAGTCGAAACGGAGAAAGGGAAATTGTTTTTTTTATTAATTATTTTTTCATTTGCTTTGTTTGGCAGATTATTTGAATAAATAATTTACCCCATTAACCAAAAATATAATTAATGTTCGGATTTTGTATAATGAGAAATTTATAAAATTTCTTATATAAGAGTTTTATTTTGGACCATTAATTTTATAGTACCAATCCAATGGTTAATCCAATTTGGGTAATTATAAGGGTATATATGTCAAATATATTATTGAATAACTACCTAATTAGGATAATTATGAAATAATTATTGTACCATATTAAATTCTAAAATCCTAATTAATTTTCAGAAATTAACTGCTTCTTCTATTTTTGGCAGACGCATTCAAATACCATTCTACTTTTCGTGGTTGGCGGTGATTAAACTCATGTGTTGAATACGAATGGTACGATTTAACCACGAATGGTACATTAAAACAAAAATGATATCATTAATATGAATGGTACAATATCATTACGGATGGTACAGAAACACATGAATGATACAATTTAGCTATGAATGGTACATTTTTAAAAAAATACAACATATGAATGGTACAATTTAACCATGAATGGTACATTACAAAAAAAAATGATATCATTTATATGAATGGTATAATATCATTATGAATGGTACAGAAACACATGAATGGTACAATTTAGCCATGAATGGTACTTTAAAAAAAATACAACATATGAATGGTACAATTTAACTACGAATGGTACCGAAACATATGAATGGTACAATTTAACCACGAATGGTACATTATTAAAAAATGATATCATTAATATGAATGGTATAATTTCATTACGAATGGTACAGAAACGTATGAATGGTACAATTTAGCCACAAATGGTACATTTTAAAAAATACATAATATAATTAATATGAATGGTACAGTTACACAGCGGATGGTACCACATCAATAAACGATGAAATCATATCGATCACAAAAATATGCAAAGACTGCAATTCATAAATCAGTGATATCAACCCATTCTTGTTTGAATCCATTTCATGAGAGATTGAAAAAATTGAAAGAAACAAGTTAAGAAAGCAAAGTTTTGACCAAGAGTATTGTCTTTAGAAAAAAAAAATTTCAAAATCTTAAATAAAAAATATCAAGAATTTTTCACCTTAAAATCTCCCATTAACGTTCATTATAAAACTGATTTAACATGATTTTCGAAGATTTAGCAACCGTAAAAATCAGCAAGAAAATAGGATAAGTTCAAAAAAATAAGCTGTACAATTATCTTCTTCGAAAACGAAAAATACTGAATTGTGCAGTTACTTGGGATCCAAGTTTGTCACTAACCTTGTTCACCAAGTTAAACGCCGATAAGAGGAAAGGCGCGAAGCATTCAAACTTTGACGGAAAAATATCAAGGATGCCATCACATTTTGAGTTTTTTATACACTCACTACTTAAGTATTTTTTCTGAATCAAATACTATCAAACTTATTGTTTTATTCATCAATCACCACTTTGTCTTATTTTTGTATAGATAGAATGATAATGTTGCTTGATAGAATGGTGGCATGACTAAATTAAAGTGGTTTACTCATTGTATAATTGATGAGTCAAATACTAACTCATTTTTTAAACTGAAATCAAAAGAGCATTGAGTGATTAAGTTCGTAAATCCTAACGTTTTGGGTTCACAAACCCACACTTTCTCAGACAAAACTCATAAATATGTAGCTCATTGTTTAGAAAGTGTTTTAATTGTTGAAGTGGTGATGGGTCGGGACGATATGGGTATTGATTTCCTGTTTCCAGCTCGAAATTACAAACGGGTATTCTCTGCCAGACCCGAGTCAGTTATTCGAGGACAAATTCTACATCGGTTTGTTACCCATCGGTTAATCAAGATTTTCGGGTGGCTTTGGGTTTCCCCATTCACACAAAACTAGCTAGAAAAACAATCTACTAAAAATGAAGCAATGAAAAGTTAAGTTTAACTTGTGGTGTTGGTGCCTCACTTTTCTGTATGTAATGTGATACGACATGAGAGCAAATAGAAGATATCTTGTACGTCGAGTCCTTCCTTGTTCAACGAGCATCCAACAATCCAACCAAGTTTTAGGCTTATCATTTGGTTGGATTCATCATCCTCGATCATTATTGCGTCATTCTCAGCATCACAACTAGGGATGAAAGTATATCGGTTAGGTCAACACTCGATGGATGTCCGTCGGTCGGTCGATCAATTAAAATTTTTGCAACCCTCTTGTTAAGCGACCAGTTTGGTGTCAACTTGACTGATTGACCAACCAAATTCGGTCAATTTTGTCAGTTTCGGTCAATATAGTCATAATTATGAAAAATATATAAAGATCTGAAAGAGGTTTTTCCTTTCAAAATTTTCTTTTGATGTGCCATATTCGTCAACTGAATCATCATCATCAGCATCTACTTAACCATTCAAACCAGTGCACCTACCATTCTCCAGGTTTGTGGTCATGAGAAAGAAACAGAAGATGAGAAGAACAGGGAACTGACAGAAAGCCTCTATTGCAGACTTGTGCTTAACCTTGAACATCACCTAATGCTCAGAATATTCTACTGGAGGAACAAGTTGCAGTTATCCTGGTACAAATAACATATTTCCACTGTCAAAAACATGTTAAGTTGATCCTTTCTTTCCGACATTTTCAACATCCATTAGTGAATACACCAGCTGTACTTTCCAGTAGACAATCATTTAGCCAATGAATATATCATTAACTTCATAGCTTGCATACACAGAGAACATAATCAATTAACTTGCATGCTCAGAATGCAGATGCAACAAGCAGTTGCAGATTGCATAATGTAAATGGCCAATACCAATGGGCTAGCAACAAACTCAACACAAAACGATTGACATGATTGAATCAACCTTCACCATTTCTTGCATAACATGCTGATGATTTACTGTGAATAAATAGCAAGCAGTTGTTCCATACATGAGAAAGCAAGCTGTAAAACCTGCTGTGACTATCATATTACATGAGGAAAACTACGGCCTCAACCAATTTGTTAAAGCTTGTAGCAAAACAAGGCTTGTGAAAGATGACTTACAAAATTGAAGGTAATCATTAGGTGTACCGACTGAAATGAAGAACACCATACGTTTCACTTGGCAGCAATTTGATCCTCCTCTCGGCTACGTTCTGCACTCCATCTTTTGATCGTCCATTCCTCGACAGAGTATCCATCTAAAACAGCGGCAGAAACATCCCCATGTCCATTTTTGTTGACGTGAATAACCAGCAGCGTCTTTGCCACACTTCCACAGAGTCTAATCGTGCAATAAAGATCAGACCAGACAATTAGCCTTCCATTAACCAAACCATCCCCTTCCCCTTCTGATAAAACAATCACCGCATATTCGGAATGGACCAGAGAAGGGTGGTGACGATAAGCAACAAAGTCAACACCATACTGAGACCCGGGCCTCACCACCCAGTTCTTCAATCGAAGATTGTAATAAGCTTTGTAAAAATCAGGGAAATTCGGAACCTTGGATTTCATGTACTGCCATAGCTTCTCAACAGTTAAGGGACAAGTACCTTTCTGGGTGATTATTTTGAGGCATTTCAGAGAATGGCAGAGATAGAACGCTTCCTCCAGACCCAATTGAAACCATTGCTTCTCCTTATCAGCTGTAGCAATCGGTCGGCCGAAACAAGCTCGGGTGAGAAGCTCAGCATTGCATAGTTCAACTTGTAGGAGCACGCTGCTTCCTGAGAGTGAGCCGTGAGCATCTGATTGAAGGAGAAAAGACTGTAGGCCGGAGACTATTTTTGACATGGGATCTGCAAGAGCTTTGGCCTCTGCTCCTTTGCCTTTCCATCTCGGCGACATTTGATAATAGCCGCTTGAACGATCACCGGATTCTGAAAGCAGATAAAGCGTAGGGTCTTCTCTTTTTTCTCAGCCTTGGTCTTCTAGTCACGCAAATCGTCGAACAGTTGGAGTGCGTCAAAACTTGGATTCAACTCGAGCCCAGTATTATGCACCAAAGCTGAGATCGAGGACAAACGCAAGAAACTGCCTAGTTTAATCTGGGCCTTCACGCTGAAGAAGACTGGCTTGTTGCCGTCGGCAGATACCGGAGGAGGGAAGAGAAGAGCTTTCGTCGCCAACGGTCCGTCGCTAAATTATACCGATGGCCGGTGAGGTCGTCATAAACAGATTACGAACTAATGTTTTTAAGTTTATTAGTGAGAATAATGTGGATTTGTGCCCCAACGGTAGCGCGTCTAACTCCAGATCAAAAGATTCGTTGACTCAATTAAACTAAAAATAAATAAAAATAAAATATAGGTAGATTCTTGGATTGATATTGAAATGGATTACATAGATGTTAACCGACGAGATAACAGCTAATAACCAAGCATGAAAATAGATACAACATAATTAAGCATAACGAATTTTATGTGGCTTTATCAATGTGTCACACGGTGCAGTCGTTGGCTTCTCCTTTTCCTGAGACGGTTATTCCAGTCTTTTACATAAAACTTCGGAAACATCCAAAGAATTACAGAATCAATCTTCGGCCAGTACCAAACTCGAAAGCTTGGCCATAAAGAAGCTGGTAACATAATAAGACCTAAGCCAAAAACATATCCAAATATTTTGCTTAGGAGGTCCCAATCTATTCTTGTAGTAGCGGATTTTCCATCTCCGACAATAATTTTCGGCGGTGCAGGTGGAACAGTGCAAGATTTGGACAAAGGTTGCCCACACAAATCTGGATTACCGCCAAATGAGGTGTTCTCTAATGTTTGAAACTGACTACCCGTTGGGATGCTTCCAACTAGATGGTTGTTTGACAGGTTCAAGGCCGAAATGAACGTAAGGCTCGCCAGCTCCTTCGGGATATGTCCGCTGAGGTTATTATTAGAGAGATCGAGAGACTCCAGACTTGATAGGTTACCAAATGCGTTCGGGATTTGGCCACTGAAAGCATTATGAGAGAAGTTTAAGGCATATAGTGCTTTGAATTTCCCGATAACTTCTGGTATTGGTCCATCAAAATTGTGCTCGAGAAATCAATAGATTTGAGTTTGACTATTGCTAATATCTTCACAAATTCCATCTGATGGCCTTTGCTGGTCAACCTAATGGATTGATAATACAAGTCATTCATGGTACCAAACTTGATGGGTTCATTCACTCTCTTTCCACCTCCAACCATCATGCCTTCCCATGTAGCCAAGTACTTTGTGTTCAAAGGACCGGTGAAATTGTTGAAAGCAAGGTCAACAATTTGAAGTCGTTTCCAAGTACCGAGATGATCATACGAGCACCAAATTTGTCCATGGAAAAGATTGTTCCTCAGAATGACGACACGTAAAGTGGATTTGATTCTCTCAAAACAAGGGAAACATCTGAGATCTTATTGTTTCCCAGGTCTAAAATTTTTAATGTTATGCAATTCTCCAAAGTCTTTGGAACCTCTCCTTGTAACTGGTTGTTACCGAGATCAAGAATCTTGAGAGAATTGTTAGGCTGAAATGTGTCGGGTATTTTGCCACAAAACATATTATCCCTCAAATCTATGACAGAAAGGTTTGTCAGGTTTTTCATTAGACAAGACGGAATTGTGCCATTCAAATGATTGTATGACAGATCAAGGATTTGAAGGCTAACCACATCGCAAACTCTTGTTCGGAATAATTCCCGTGAGGCTATTGTTTGATAGTGAAAGAAAGGCAAGGTCAAGGTTGCTGAAAATTTCGGTCGGAATTGAACCATTGAAATGGTTATTGGAAAAGTCTATATAGCTCCACCAGGATGGAGTGATTGGCAAATTTCCTTGAAGCTGATTGTCGTGCATGTCCAAGGTTTCAAAAGGAGATATGTGTTGTACCTCGAGACCCACTAGGTTGTTGTGTGAAATGTTGACATATTGTAGAGTAGTTGATTCTAAAATCCAACGAGGTACTACACCGTTGATATTGTTGTCCGAAAGATCTAGTACTAGTAGGCTTGACTGGTTTCCTAACTCGGGAAATGTTTTCATATTGCAAGAAATCAAACACAATTCGATGAGTTGAGGAAATAGGGATGAAGCAGAAGTGTTGTTACTCCCTGCATTCACCGTCAAGTTGTTGTAAGAAAGATCAAGGAACGTGAGATTTTGGAGGGTTTGAATCCAACTTAGCTCGACACTTCCATTGAATCTATTCGATGGAAGTGAGAGGTAAGAAAGCCTTTCAAGTTCGAAAATGAAACGAGGGATAGAACCTGTAAAATTGTTGGATGAGAAATCTAAATTCTCTAGTTGATTCAAGCTTTCTAGTGTCTTGGGGATTGTTCCGCTGAAATTGCATTTGGAAACATCTATCAAGGTCAAATCTTTCAGGTTGCCGATCGATCGATGGGGGCAACACGCCATTGAAGCTCGTCTCACCGAGATTCAAAACTTCCATAGAATGACTTTGAGGAAAGTCCGGAAGAACTCCTTGAAGAAATTTGTTGACCGACACATCAAGAGTCTTCAGGCTCGGAATTTGGAGTATTTCTGCAGGGAAAGTTCCTACAAGCTCACAGTTGCTCAAAGTCAAGCTAGTCAAACTTTTCAATTCCGCAAATGAATCGGAACTGGAGAGGAGAAGTTGTTTTCATCGAGTTGAAGTATCGAGAGAGAATCAAGCTTGGAAAGAGAGGGATCAATAGGGCCAGAAAGCAAACAATTGTACAAGCTCAACACTCTTAGATTGGGCAATGAAGAAGACAAAGCATGACACCACTCCTTCCCTTGAGCGGATAAGTCCACTTCATCAAGTCGGAGATCAGTCAGTTGTGTGAGATTATGAACAAGCGAATCTAGGTTCGGATTTTCAAGCTTTAGGTCACCATCTTGGTACGACAAATCAAGACTAGTCAAACCTGTCAACCGAGAGATGGCAGCAGGAATTTGCCCAAAAAAGCCAGCATTCGATAAATTCAAGTACCTTAAATGGGTGAGATTGGCGAGTTCAGCAGGGATGGTCGTGCGGAGGTCCTGGTTGTTTGACAAATCAAGGGCTTGAAGATGATTGAGACTGAAAAGGGCTTTTGAATTGAGGCCACCGCTGATGAATTCACCACTCAAATCTAGTGTAACAACACGACCAAGGCCATCAGGATCACATCTTATACCAGGCCACTCGCAACACTCTGTACTTGCATTCCAGCTTGCTAACTTTTCTGAAACAGTTCCGTCGAATATGAGGTCGTGTTTCAATTGCAGCAGAAGTGATTGCTGGTGTCCCTGGCATCGGCCAGAGACCAAGCTTGCATGGCTGCTGCACACTGGTATGGGAAGAAGAGGTATCAATGATAGTAATAGGATTAACCATGTGAGTAAGTATGACAAATCCATAGGAAGAGACAAATGGAAGGGCTAACTTTAAGCTGGTATGATTTTTTTGTACCATTTTCTCCAGTTTATAAAGAAGCTACATGGAATTTCTTTTCCTTGTGGAAAAATTGAAAGGGGAAGAAAAAAGATGCAGTCTTGCCGTGTACGTGGGTTTTGACTTCAGTTTTTTTGGACTAACTGGAGTCTGGAGACGTTGGATAGTCATGTGCGGAAAGAAGAAATTATACCCAGTAGCTTAGAAAGCTCTGTTGTAAATTGGAAAGAGGCAGTGAACTGAATGAAAATCGAACTGATTCCCACCCTTAACCAGTAGAGTTCTTTAAGCCAACACTTAGCCGATTTGGTACAGACGTATAGTTAACCAAAATCGAACTGATTCCCTCCCAGTTCCTCCTACAAACAAAACCAGCATATGTGATGAGGTGGAGCCAAGTGACAGCATAACAAGACTAATTGTCTAAAGAGCCAATTAAGGTTTGTGTTCTAACCTGTGTAGCAGAAATGCTCATCCAATCACAAAGAGGGAATAAACAGTTCCTTTGGCATCAAACAAGGACTTCCCAGCAGGTCCTGCCCTTTGCCATCATATAGAAGCACCGAGACCATAATAGCACAGCATAAAGTTTACTCGAAAGACGAGAAACAGACATTTCCAGTTGACTTGACAGATACGAATTGCCAAAAATCTCTCGTAGGGCGACATAAGGTGTATTAAGACTTAACAACAGCACCATGAGAACCAACTCAGAAACTATTAGAGGAGGAAACCCTTTCATCTCAGACAAGCCATAGGCCACAAAACTCAGACAAGTCAAGGTTCGAGGCTACTGAAACAATAACAGAGATGAACAAGAGAACCAAAGACAGAAGCAATACTTGAGAAGAATAAGGGCAATCAAAGTAAAGATTCAGCTTTGCAAAACTCCAGCATCACATAAAAGATTTCACAGCTCCAGTCCAATGCACTAGTTAGTCAATCGATACACTGATACCTTTGCGAGGAAGGGAATGAGTATGTCAAATGAGGTGATACCAGGAAACCGAAAGCTTCTTTCTTTCTAAAGTATCACAAATCCAGTTTATTTCTTCTTTTTCCTCAATGCCAAAAGAATCATCCCAGTTGCATAAGGTCTTTGTTTCCTTGTTTCCTTCGGCAAAAATCTTCCACAGTTTCTTGGCATATGGCAGAACAGAACTACTGCTTGCCATCAACAAGAAGCCCACCATCGCAAATTTTGGATCCTAATGCCAAATGAAAAAGAAAGGATCGAAAATGTAACCCATCAGTTCTTGCAAAAACACGACAAAGAAAGGCAAGTAGAGAAAACACAGAGAAGATCAGGTTTCATACCTTAACCCATGCATCATTTTCTGCTCGTTAGAATCTTAACTGTCAACATCAACAATCTTAACAACATATTCCTCATCTGGGTGATCCAAACTGACTTTTCACCAGCATGCCTAATCCTCTAATGTTGCACTCCTAGTAGGCCTAATCTTTTCACTAACCATGTCAGAATCACCTAGCAGCTTTTGAAAAAGCGGATGATCCAACTGGTTTTTAGGCAAAAATTCAATCAACAAGGACACTGTAGTTGCATCAGCTGAGAAACCCTTAGACACCATCTCTTGAATTAGACTTACTGCTTTAAGTGAATCTTTACGCCAAAAGAATCCATGGATGATCACATTATAAGAGCAATTATCTGGCAAACAAATACTCCTCTCCATTGTTCTAAACAAGTCATATGCTTCATCTACAAAACCCTGTCTACAAAGTCCACCGATCATGATGTTATATGTCCAAACATCAGGATGTAAGCTCTCATCTTCAGAGAGCCTACTAAACATATCTCTTGCTTCCTTAACCCTGTTTGCTTTCCACAAACCGTCAATAAGAATATTGTAGATGGCAACATTAGGCTTCAACCAAGTACCTTCCATTTCTCGAAATAGAGCTAATGCCTCATCAATATTACCTATTCTGCATAAGCCACTTAGCAAACTGACATATGTCACGACATCAGGAAGCTGACCTTGATTGCACATTTCCTTGAGAAGTGCTTGTGCTTCTTTAAGCCTCCCATCTCGGCAAAACCCATCGACCAAAGTACTATACGTAATAGTGTTTGGAGGTATCTCTTTTTTATTCATATCATTCAATAATTGTTTGGCTTCACCCAACCTTCGACTCTTACAGTATCCGTTAATCATGATACTATAAGTATAAACGTCAAGCTTGCATCCCTTACTGACCAAATAACTAAATAATCGATGAGCATTGTCTAATTCATTACGCAAACAATACCCATCTAGCAATGAGGTATAAGTGAAGATATTTGGTTGCAGTCCTCTTTGTATCATCACTTTGACTAAAGCTTTAGCCTCGTGAACCATTCCATCTTTGCAAAAAGAATCAATCGGAATGTTAAAGGTGAGTACATCAGGAATGACATTCCTTCCTGACATTTCACCCAACAACGTAATTGCTTCTTTCCTCCGACTTGAAACACATAAACCATGAATCAAACAATTGTAACTAACAACATTGGGTGGACACTCTTTATCCTTCATCTTGGAAAACACATCTAAGGCTGTAGATACCAATCCATTCTTACAAAGGCTATCCATGATAGTATTGTAAGTAATCAAATCAGGACAAATACCAATATCTTCCATTTTCTCAAACAATTTAAGACCGGCAATCATTTCACCCTTCTTGCATAGGCTGTTAATGATGGAACTATAAGTACAAACATCTGGCTGAAATCCTAAAGCTACAATCTTTTCCAGAAACTTTGCAGCATAAGCAACTTTCCCATCGTTACACAATCCATCAATCAAGGTATTCAAAGTCACAATATCAGGTTGAAGACCAAGTTTTAAAGTTTGTCCCAATACCGAGAAAGCTAACCCAACGCTACTCAATTTGCAAAAGCAACGAATCAACATGTTAAATCCAAAAATATCAAGTGTAAGTCCAGCTAATTGCATTTGCCTGGATACGAAAATAGCATCTTCATAAGCATTCATTTTCACAAGAGATGAAAATATCTGACCGAATTTTGCAATGGGAGGCCTGGGATTCATGCAAAGCATAGAATTAAACGAATCCAAGGCAGCTTCGACAGTAGTGAAAGGAGCGGAACTGGAGGTACGAGGAACAGTAGTCTGATTGGAACCGAAATGAGAGGAGGAAGCCGCTGTGGAAGACGCAGTAGAGGAACAAAGAAACTTGGCCATACTTGCTCTCCTGAGGAGCTGAAATTGAGAGGCGCTTCCATGGAAGAGGAGGATTGTCTTCGCCATGAATGCAGTGCCAAGCCAAAGGGAAAGCTGGGTGCTCGTGCTTGAAATTAGGGCATTTTACCGCTGAAGTAAGAATAGAAGGAATACAGATATGAAGTTTTGTTTTGTTTTATCAATTCATTTAATCAAATAATATTTCCTCTTTGCTACTCAGATTTTTACAGTTTGAAAAAAAAAATTTATGAAAATACAAATGGTCTAGTTGGTCACCTCACTTTGGTTTCTCTAATGGATAACCACCTCTTTTTACGAATAGCTGTCCAATTTTAATTTACAACATATGACTCAATAAATTTTAATCAGTTTCATTTCCAAACGGCGTCACGAACCATCTCCCAAGTTTGGTCCGTGATGCTTCATGAAAATGGAAGACGAGGTGACCGAGGAAGTTTAATCCACTTCCAATCGTATTTTCTAGCAACAAGTCCTAATTTTTTTGTTAGGTTTGATGGCAGATGTCGTGTCCTCACGGAGGGGATCTACTCCAATGAGGGATACTAGTATTATCCCTCGTATGAGGACACTACTAGAAATTGTTATATTAGGAACCAAATCTGATGGATTAGAATAAACTGGAAAAAATAATCATTTTGGAATCGGTAAATAACATTAGAGTTTCACCACAAAACCTAAAGTCTTACAAGCAGCCGCCAAAAAAAACCTCTCCCTATTAACCCTAATTGTCGTCGTCGACCCGCCTCACTCTGCGGTCGCGACACCAACATCGACGAGTCGTCGCATCTCACCGCCACCACACCAGCAGGCCATCGATGAGGAGCCACAACTCTCTATTGTGTTCACAAACCAGCCTCTCCGCAGCTCCACCACACACAAGTCTACCTAGAAATCTTCTTCCCCTATCTAGATTCCACGAGAATGATGGAGTTGTGGTCGATCAAATTAGTAACGGATACGAACTGCGGGACAAGAGCACACACTTTGTTGCATGTGCTTTGGATATGGATAAAATTAGGGATGGTATTGTTTTTGTCCGAGAAGACTCCGCTGAAATAGCCGAGTTGAATGGGTATTATGGCTGCATCAATGGAGAAGTGAGAGGAATTAGGGGTGTTTGTCTGTCTGACCTAAAGTGTTGTTGCTGCTGCTGCTTCTTCTTCTTCTTGATTGGTTGTGTTTTGATTTCTTGTTAGAAACATGTTCATCTTTAGGAAACATATTGTTAGAGTTTGACGATTTAGGAACATGTTCATCTTCTAAGATCAGCACCAACTTCTTTGTTGAATCTTGTACTTGTTTTCTATTATAGGAACTATATTCGTAATTAACGTGGCTTCTCGTGGAATTAAGTTTTTGTTTGATCCAATAATCAATAATAAGTAAACGATTAAGGAAATGCTAGTTAGTTTTCGGGGTCGTTCGGTTGATGAAATAGAGTCATAATTCTCAGCTCACTGGAAATTGGTTCAAATAATTATACTACAATTCTCAATAGGCCGAGAATTAAAACCTAATTCTCAATCTCAATTCCATCAACAAAACCACTTTCACCTTCATGTTGCCTACTACCTAATCTACTAAAGCTGGTCATTGTTAAATATTTCTTGAATAACAACTAATCTTCTTTTAGTTTGTATTCCCTTCATGTATTTAGGGTTGCTAACGTTCCAATCGACTGACTGTAAACTCTAACAACCTACAGGTCAATGACGTGTTAGTTGTATTAGCAATTCAGTAACCCCGTTTGTCACATTTGTAACAGAAGAACTTGTTTGTTATATGTTCTAAGTAGAGGGGCTTATTTGGTGCAATTAATAGTAGGAGGACCTATTTGTTATTGTTTAGGGCGAGTCAACGGAGTCAACTCAAAAGTCAACGGAGTTGTAAATTGCAGCATAATTAGGCATTAGCTGGCATCATCATTCATCAAGCCAGCCAGCCTACACAATTGGCTTACGGATCCTATTCATACACATCTTTATTAATATCATACACAATTTTACAACCAACCCCCCACAAAGTCGTTGACTTTCCCAGATCTAGATCTAGGACCTTAATTTCATCAGAAAAAAAAAGAAACAATTAATCATCAGCCAGTTCTTGGACGAGATCCTCGTGGAGCTCCTGCTGGTTCTCTGGTTCGTACCATTCTCATCACCTGCAAATGTCAAGGAAAAACCTTTTCAGCCCTCGATTTCAATCTTCTCATCAATATTATAGGCTCGATTGGACGATGGAATTGCAAAATTCAAGACCCAATTATTCAGATTAAATTTGGGCTACCCAAACTAGATATTTTAAAAAATTCGTAAAATCCCTTTCTCAATTCCCTCATCCAAACGACCGATACTCTGTGGTCATACCTGGACGGACTCGAACTCGGCAGCTCCAACGTATAGATCTTGACGAGCTTCTCCTATGTGAACAACTGATCTATGTTTCTGAGCTTCTCCCACATAACCACTTCATTGTTTTTGATAGGAGTCGGTGACATAGGTGGTTCGGCGGTGGTCGGCCGGCAGCCGCACTTGAGAGCTCCGACGATGTTGAAGAAGCCGGATTTCAGACCTCGAACTACCTTTGCCATCCTTTTTATCTGTGTTTATTTTTTTCTGGAGATTTAAGTTATTATGATCAATATTTATATATATTGAGATACTAAGGCAGTAGGTAGGTAGGCGATTCATATTGTTGACGGTGATCCCCAAAGTCAATTGCATGATGGGTTAATTGTACTAATTAATTAATGGCGTCCCCACATGTGATGTGCATGCTTTATTATAAAAATTAGGTTGAATAAATTTATGGCTCGAATACGTTAGTGGTCATCTAAGTATAGACTTCGTACCCCTATAGTCACTTAAGTATAAATTGAGTTAAAGGTTAATTTAGTAATTTTAAGGCGGTGTGTTATAAAAAACTATTATTTAGCATTCTAATTTCAACCGAATCACTTAATTGAGTTTTTATAAAAAAATTAATTGGGCTAAGTTAACCCAAAATTAGTCTACCTTTAACTCTTTTATCTTCTTCTTGGTGTTTGTCCACCAACATTTCGAACTTGATTTAGTTGAAATTAAAATATAAATGATATTTTATGATCACATGACTCCTTGACGTGTCCTTTTTAACAGAAAATACAAAGAAATTGGTCAAAGTGATTAAATTGGCCCAAGAAGTCCAATTTCTGAACTTAAGTTACTGAGTTGATCTAGTTTAAACTTAAGTGACGACAATGACATAAGACACATACTTAGATGACCACTTAAAATAATTTACCTATAAATTTATTCCGGTTAAGATGGAGATCTTATGAGGTCACGTGCTGCATGTGGTAAGATGATTCAACTTTGACCTTGCTTGGATCGAAGACATAGTAATTTGCAAGGGTTTATCGATTTAATTGAAAAAATTTGGTTCATGACTTGATAATATACGATGTTTCATAGTTTATTATTGAGAAGAATAGGTTTTGAATTCGGATGATTAATTTTCAAGATATTCAAATGTTAAATAATTAATAGGAGAAATTTTAAAAAAAAGTATGGTATATGATAAGTAGTAAGAGTATCTCTAATGATAAATTATTGTAAAGGTTTAAATCTTATGTCATGTCATTATCAATTAAATTTATTCAACATAAAATAATTTGGGTAAGAGGTTTAAAGAGAAGGAGGAGGGAGGAGAGAGCTATAGATTTGGTTTGGTGATTATTTGGATAACTAGGGTGGATGTATGGGTTTGGATTTGGTGGGTTTGGGGTAGGTTTAGTTGATGTGGAAATTTAAATGATGTGGTTGTCTAGATGGAAGCTCCACGTAGGTGGATGGACAAAAAATTGGATGTCTGTAGACGGTGAAGACCTCTAGGATAATCGACCAAAACTCAGTAATGGAAGAGAAATTTTTAAAGGTCTGTGAGTGTCGAGTTATTTGGTCAAAGTTCGGTGACCATTTGTGTAATCAACCCTTACAATTTCTATCTTGACTTTTACTCAGATGCGACAATTCTAACTAGTTGACTTGTTTGTCTATCAAATATTTAATGTCGTTATTGACATCTAGGGGCATACGACAGGGAGATCTCTTATCCCCCTTTCTTTTCATTCCTTATGACCAATTCCCTCTTTTTTGTTATTGATAGAAGTGTACGACGCAACATCTTAACGAGTATTTTTCTTAATAAGAGGGGTTCACAGCTCACACATTGCCTCTTCGCGGACGATACTATTATTTTTGGCAAGGCTATCATCCAAGATGTTGATATCATCCTCGACACCGTCAACAACTATAGATTCATCACGAGCTAAGAGATCAATCCAGCGAAGTTAGCGGTTTACTTTAGCAAAGCTGTCGGGGATGATCTAAAAACTGCTATCATTAACCATATCGGGTGCACCCCGACAGTGTCCAATTACCGGGCACCCCAACTGAATGGGGCCGTTCTCGTAAGGAGACATTTGCTTTCCTCCTCAATAGGATGGATAAAGTCGCGCAACCTTGGAAGAGTTCCATTCTCTCGCCTGCTGGGAAAGAAACTTTTATTAAAGCAGTCATCCAGGCGATCATGAGTTTATTCCTTCTTCCCAAGCATTTAACTAATAATAAAATGAACTCTCGCCTTAGCAACTTTTACTGGTCAAGGATTTTGAAAGTTTCAATTATGCTCTCTTGGCCAAACAAGCTTGTCGCCTTATGACTCTTTCGGAACTCTTGTGGGTATGCCTCCTCAAGAGTCGCTACTATCCAAAATGCTATTTTCTTATGGCTAAGAAAGGAGCATGTCCTTCATGAATTTGGATGAGTTTATGCGAAGCAAGAGATACTCTTGAATCCTTGACCTAGGCACTATTCGGGTGATCGGAAATGGGGAATCAACGCACCTAACCCAAAGACCCTTGGATTCGTTTTGTGACCTTGCTGAAGCTCAAAGTAAACGTGGGCCCGCTCGATTTGGTGGCAAAGTGGATTCATGAGAGATCAAGGACTTGGGACATGGCCACAGTTAATGCGTTTTGCAATAGGGAGCATGCAAATGCCATTAAATTAATCCCAATTGGACCGCCTGATCAAGACGATATTATGATCAACATTTATATATATTGAGATACTAAGGCAGTAGGTAGGTACAGCACAGGCCGATCGATTCATATGAACGGTGATCCCCAAAGTCAATTGCATGATGGGTCAATTGTACTAATTAATTAATGGCGCCCCCAAATGTGATGTGCATGCTTTATTATAAAATTTAGGTTAAATAAATTTATGGCTCGAATACATTAGTGGTCAACTAAGTAGAGATTTTGTATCATTGTAGTCACTTAAGTTTAAACTGCGGTAAAAGTCAATTTAATAATTTTAATTGAGTTTTTTATAATTTCTGTTAGAAAATGACATGTCAAGGTGCTATGTCATCAAAAACTATTATGTAGCATTCTAATTTCAACTGAAAATCACTTAATTGAGTTCTTAAAAAAAAAATTAATTCCAATCTCGAGCGACGAGATCTTTGAAATCCAAAACCACTGTTCGTCTACGACATGTTTACATAGAAGGAAACCATGCCGCAAATTTTCTTGATGATATCGGCTTCAGTCATCCTATTGGATGTCACATGGTTCCGCCTTTTGATGTTAACCTTGGGTGTCATTTGAGATACGATTGTATTGGTATTACAGAACCTCATTTGATTATTGATAATGACTAAGGCGCGAGCCGCCGTTATCTACCAAAACAAAGTTAATTGGGCTAAGTTAACCCAAAATCAGTTCACCTCTAACTCTTTTATCTTCTTCTTGGTGTTTGTCCACCAACAATTCGAACTTGATTTGGTTGAAATTAAAATAAATATTTTATGATCACATGACTCCTTGGCGTGTCATTTTTAACAGAAAATACGAATAAATTGGTCAAAGTGACTAAATTGGCCCAAGCCGCCCGATCTTTGAACTTAAGTTACTGGGTCGACCTAGTTTAAACTTGAGTGACTACCATGACATAAGACACATACTTAGGTGATGACTTAAATTAATTTACCCATAAATTTATTCCGGTTAAGATGGAGATTATATGGGTAAGATGATCATATGGGGTTTATCGATTTAATTGAAAATAATTGGTTCATGACTTGATAATATACGATGTTTTATAGTTTATTCATGAGAAGAATAGGTTTTGAATTCGGATGATTAATTTTCAAGATATTCAAATGTTAAATAATTAATAGGAGAAATTAATAGGATAATCGACCAAAACTCAGTAGTGGAAGACAAAATTTTTAAATGTTTGTGGGTGTCGAGTTATTTGGCCAAAGATCGGTGACCATTTGTGTAACTAACCGTTACAATTTCTGTTTTAACTTTTACTCGGATGTGACAATTCTAACCAATTGACTTGTCTATCTATCAAATATTTAATGTCGTTATTGACATCACTAATGAAGCTTACATGGAATGTCACATCAACATTATATATATACTTTTTTTTTGAAAAAAGGATTATCACTATTTCATTAATCAGCACCTTGACGAGTAGAAACCGCTTGGATAGAGGCCAAGTCCTCCGAGTTAATAATAGATCTCCACTGGAGTGGGAGAGTTCCGTTTCTAGTACACTTTGCAACCCAATCTGCCTTAACATTGTGGCGGCGGGGGGTGAAGCTAATTGTTACATGGGAGAGAGAGGAAAGTAACTTTGTAATTTCTCCTAGATAACTATAGCAATCCCAAGGCCAATCAGGAGGTTGTTTTGAGATGCAAGACACAAGGTCGAGGCAGTCGGACAAGATTATATCAACGTCGTATGAGTGCTACATAATATTAAGTAATTTAAAATTAAAAAATTCCATAGTTAAAAATATTTAAGTAATTTGGATTGCGGTCTTCAAATCAAGTCTGACCAACTCGTTGCTTTCGAACAGGTTCTGAGAGGTTGTTGAAGAAAGAGGGAAAGCGGTGTAATGAGTACGCAAAGGAAGGTGTTGACCCACCAGGGAATGAGAGGGTTTTAGACCCACTGCGGGTGGAACTGACGGATGAGACGGCGACAAAAGAACTTATTTTTTTGCAAAGAACTTTATGATTGTCAAGAACAGTTGCATCCCAATAACTCGAGTTGTTGGGTGAGGATTTTGATCGAACAGATCTTATACTTTTTACTAACAATGATGATGTATCGATCGGCGTTTGTGGATTAACCGGTGAATGCGAGACAAGTAACAGAGGTTTGGGGGGTTGGAATTGATGTTGAGAAGCTCATTAGGAGCTTGATGGTTGAGGAAGAAGGGCAAATGAAAATTAGGTAGTTATTTGTAAACAGATTCAAAATTAGGTGACCAACTAATCCAATTGTTTTTCATACAATATTATACCAACTAACTGTCAAAATTTGAGTATGACGAGGAAATAATCATTATTAAATGAAGTGATAAAACAAAATTTAATCTCTATTCATTCTGCTACTGTTCTACTCTTCCTTCAGCGGTAAAATAACCCTAATTTCAAGCACCTAGCTTTCCCTTTGGCTTGGCTCTGCATTCATGGCGAAGAAAATCCTCCTTTTCCATGGAAGCGGCTCTCAGTTTCAGCTCCTTAGGAAAGCGAGTATGGCCAAGTTTCTTTCTTCTTCTGCTTATTCCACAAAGGCTCTCTCCTCTCATTTCGGTTCGAATCAGACTACTGCTCCTCGCACCTCCAGTTCTCCTCCTTTCACTACCGTCGAAGCTGCCTTGGATTCGTTTAATCGTATGCTCTGTATGAATCCCAGGCCTCCCACAGCAAAACTCGGTCAGATATTTTCATCTCTTGTGAAAATGAATGCGTATGAAGCTGCTGTTTTCGCATACAGGCAAATGCAATTGGCTGGACTTCCACTTGATATTTTTGGATTTAACATGTTGATTCGTTGCTTTTGCAAATTGAGTAGCGTTGGGTTAGCTTTCTCGGTATTGGGACAAACTTTAAAACTTGGTCTTCAACCTGATATTGTGACTTTGAGTACCTTAACTGATGGATTGTGTAAAAATGGGAAAGTTGATTATGCTGCAAAGTATCTGGATAAGATTGTAGCTTTAGGATTTCAGCCAGATGTTTGTGCTTATAGTTCCATCATTAACAGCCTATGCAAGAAGGGTGAAATGATTGCCGGTCTTAAATTGTTTGAGAAAATGGAAGATATTGGTATTTGTCCTGATTTTATTACTTACACTACCATCATTGATAGCCTTTGTAAGAATGGACTGGTATCTAAAGCCTTAGATGTGTTTTCCAAGATGAAGGATAGAAAGTGTCCACCCAATGTTGTTAGTTACAATTGTTTGATTCATGGTTTATGTGTTTCAAGTCGGAGGAGAGAAGCAATTACATTGTTGAATGAAATGTCAGAAAGGAATGTCATTCCTGATGTAGTCACCTATAACATTCTGACTGATTCTTTTTGCAAAGATGGAATGGTTCACGAGGCTAAAGCTTTAGTTAAAGTGATGATACAAAGAGGATTGCATCCAAATATCTGCACCTATAACTCATTGCTAGATGGGTATTGTTTGCGCAATGAATTAGACAATGCTCATAGATTATTTAGTTATTTGGTCAGTAAGGGATGCAAGCCTGACGTTATTACTTATAATATCATGATTAACGGATACTGTAAGAATCAAAGGTTGGGTGAAGCCAAACAATTATTGAATGATATGAATAAAAAAGAAATACCTCCAAACACTATTACGTATAGTACTTTGGTCGATGGGTTTTGTCGAGAAGGGAGGCTTAAAGAAGCACAAGCACTTCTCAAGGAAATGTGCAATCAGGGTCAGCTTCCTGATGTCGTGACATGCGGCAGTTTGCTACGTGGCTTGTGTAGAATAGGTAATATTGATGAGGCATTAGCTCTGTTTCGAGAAATGGAAGGTAGTTGGCTGAAGCCTAATGTTGCCACCTACAGTATTCTTATTGATGGTTTGTGGAAAGCAGGGAGGGTTAAGGAAGCAAGAGATATGTTTACTAGGCTCTCTGAAGATGAGAGCTTACATCCTAATGTTTTCACATATACCACAGTAATTGATGGACTTTGTAGACATGGTTTTGTAGATGAAGCATATGACTTGTTTAGAAAAATGGAGAGGATTATTTGTTTGCCAAATAGTTGCTCTTATAACGTGATCATCCATGGATTTCTTCGGCATAAAGATCCACTTGAAGCAGTAAGTCTAATTCAAGAGATGGTATCTAAAGGTTTCTCAGCCGATGCAACCACACTATCCTTGCTGATAGATTTGTTGCCTAAAAACCAGTTGGATCATCCACTTCTTAGAAAGCTGCTAGGTGATTCTGACATGGTTAGTGAACAGATTAGGCCTACTAAAAGTACAACATCAGAGGATTAGGCATGTTGGTGAAAAGTCAGTTTGGATCACCCAGATGAGGAATATGTTCTTAAGATTGTCGATGTTGACAGTTAAGATTCTAACGATGCATGGGTTAAGGTATTAAATCTGATCTTCTTTGTGTTTTTCCTACTTGCCTTTCTTTGTCGTGTTTATGCAAGAATTGATGGTTCACATTTCCGATCTTTTCTTTTTTATTTTCCATTAGGATCCTGAATTTGCGATGGTGGGTTTCTTGTTGATGGCAAGCAGTAGTTCTGTTTTGACATATACCAAGAAACTGTGTAAGATTTTTGTTGAAGGAAACAAGGAAACAAAGACCTTTTTCAACTGGGATGATTCTTTTGGCATTGAGGAAAAAGAAGAAATAAACTTTAGAAAGCAAGAAGCATTCGAAGAACTCATTCCCTTCCTCGTAAAGGTATCAGTGCATCGATTGACTAACTAGTGCATGGGCATGGTGCTGTGAATTCTTTTCAAGTAATTGCTTCTGTTTTTCGTAGCTGGTGCCTAGTTGGGTTCTCTGGTTCATCTCTGTTATTGTTTCAGTAGCCTTGAACCTTGGCTTGTCTGAGTTTTGTGGCTTATGGCTTCTCTGAGTAGAAAGGGTTTCCTCTTCCCATAGTTTCTGAGTTGGTTCTTACTTCTTATGGTGCTGTTTTTAATTCTTAATACACCTTGTGTCACTGCGAGAGATTTTTGGCAATTCATATCTGTCGAGTCAACTGGAAATGTCTGTTTCTCGTCTTTCTTGTAAACTTTATGCTGTGCTATTATGGTCTTGGTGCTTCTATATGATGGCAGAGGGCAGGACCTGCTGGAAAGTTCTTGTTTGATGCCAAAGGAATTGGGATGGGATGAATTGGCTCTTTAGACAATTAGTCTTGTTATGCTGTCACTTGGCTCCACCTAATCACATGATGCTGGTTTTGTTTGTAGGAGGAACTGGGAGGGAATTAGTTCAATTTTGGTTAACTATACGTCTGTACCAAATCAGCTAAAGTGTTGGCTTAAAGAACTCTACTGGTTAAGGGTGGGAAGCGGTTTGATTACACAGAATAGAATACAACTCAGGTGGAACATCCTCTCATCTTATTGAATGAATATCTGAAATCGCTTGCATTGTAGATTTGCAGTTATATTCTGTTAAGTCTCAGCATACACCAAGAAACTGACAGATTTTGTAACATTTGATGCTGCAACTCATTTAGTAAATGTGTAATACAGTGTGCTCACACGTTGATACAAAGAAGATGAGAAGATAGATTTTGCATGTTAGATTTGGCATTAGGGATTAGACTTGTGCACAGTGTAAGATGAAGTCTCTTATGCTTGGACTAAACCAGACTTATGCTTCTGGATGAATGCAGGTCTGAGAACACAGTACATGGCCAAAGAAGAACAAGTAAAGGATTGAGAACCCATAAACATATCCACTATCAGCTTATAGTTTCTTCCAATATGTGCTCAAGTTTTCAATTGATAACTAAATGGGGAATTGGCTTATTTGCAACAAATCATCTTAGTTTGGATAATAGCCAAGAAATTAAATTTTATTATCCAGTTCTTTATATACGTGTAATATTTTGATTAATTCAATTAAATTTGAGTATTAAAATAAAAAATGTGTAAGCCCTAACTATCTTTTTTCTTGAACGATTGATCAAGAGTAGTTGATTCTCACCATTATTTTACTGTCTGGATTTTTCAATGCAATCATCTTATCTTTGAGCCGAATATCCATATGTAGTTCAATCTTTGGGCGCTTTGACAAATCTAGCCCAAACTATGGATAATATCGAGATTACTCGTAACCTATGGTCAAATGTGACAAGTATAGTCCGTTGACTTGTTTGACCACTAAAAATTTGACATCGTTAGTGATATGGCTAATTATGCTGATGTGGATAGCCTCTTCCCTGCTCCTCCCATCTCCCTCTATTGTTCTTCACCAACGTGGATTCGATGGCTCCCTCCATTGTCGTCCCTAGGAGGACTATTCTCATCTCCACATGGCCATAGATCTCTACCCCAACTATGATTTCCATGGCCTAATCGTCACTAATGGCAGTGTTCTCCTCGAGGCCGATGACATGGTATTAAGGGAAAATATGAGGTGTTCGATTAGGGTTTTTTAGTCGGAGTCATCGATGATGCTTAGAATTTCACCATGGATTAGGGTTTTTTAGTCGGCAGGAAAAAGCAAAGGAGGGAGTAGTCGAGGGGTGGTGGTGTTCAAAGAAGACTGCACTCTCTTGTCAACTTTTTCATTTTTTTTGTCTAATTAATTTTATAGTTAATTACTTAATTACTTAATTTAAATATTTTTTATTTTATTAAACTAGTTTTTATTGTCATGTCATTGCCACATCAGTATTCGTTAAATGTTTGGACGGAGTTAACGAAATAACAAACGAAAATTTAACTTTTGGCTAATCTTAGTATTATCAACAATTTGGGCTAAAATCTCGAAACATTCAAAGTTTAGGCTAGATATGGGTATTTGGCCTATTATTTATCCGATTAATTAAAATAACTTAGATGATAGAGCATAAAAACATCTATATTATAAACATATTTATTCTTGATCTAAATGTTTCACGTAATAATTCATAAAATTATACGATTTTGTGATTTAATTCTTCGATCACGATTCTAAACACCAAACCAAATGTTCCAAATTTGCCAGACATCATTGAATCAAACATAAAAAGATAAAGTATTTTGATAGACAAATGAAAAATTTTCTAAACATCTGTGAGAAACTCACAGGAACATCAATCATAGACTTTCCGATCTCTTCAAAGCTCACAACTTCCACCCACATAACCCTACCAAATGGACTTTTACTCCAATTTGACATAAATGATGAAAGTAGGCGATAATAATTTTAGGTTATGCCGGTTAAAATAAATTGGGTCATACATTGCAATGAAACTTTGGTAGTTATTTGTAAAAAGATACAAACTTGGATGACCAACTAAACCCATTTGTTTTTCATACATTATTATTCCAACTAACTGTAAAAATTTGAGTAGCTGACGAGGAAATGCCATTCGTTAAATGAAGTGGTAAAAATAACCCTAATTTCAAGCACCCAGCTTTCTTTGGCTTGTCGTCACTGCATTTCTGGGGAACTTTTATTGTGAGGAACCTGTAAGAGTCCTTATTTAAAGACACCATTCGTAGCCGTTGGATCAGGATGTAGATCTAAAACTGTCCATAATTTGTTCCCATCATTATATTAGGATCCTCAACCAACGGCTGCGAATGGTGTCCTCATATAAGGACCTTATAGGGTCCTCACAATAGGAAAGGCCGCATTTCTGTACTTTATTCATGGCGAAGACAATCCTCCTCTTCCATGGAAGCGGCTCTCAGTTTCAGCTCCTCAGGAATGCGAGTATTGCTAGGTTTCTTTGTTCCTCTTCTACAACTTCCACAGCCGCTTTCTGCTCTCATTTGGGTTCCAATCAGACTACTGCTCCTCGTACCTCCAGTTCCCCTCCTTTCACTACTGTCGAAGCTGCCTTGGATTCGTTTAATTCTATGCTCTGCATGAATCCCAGGCCTCCCACTGCAAAATTCGGTCAGATATTTTCATCTCTTGTGAGAATGAATGCTTATGAAGATGCTATTTTCGTATCCAGGCAAATGCAGTTGGCTGGACTGCCACAAGATATTTTTGAATTTACCATGTTGATTCGTTGCTTCTGCAAATTAAGTAGTATCGGGTTAGCTTTCTCCGTACTAGGAAAAACTTGTAAACTTGGTCTTAAGTCTGATATTGTGACTTTTAGTATCTTAATTGATGGATTGTGTAAAGATGGGAAAGTTGCTCATGCTGCAAAGTTTCTGGAGAAGATTGTCGCTTTAGGATTTCAGCCAGATGTTTGTACTTATAACTCCATCATTAACGGCTTATGCAAGAAGGGTGAAATGAGTGCTGGCCTTGAATTGTTTGAGAAAATGGAAGATATTGGTATTTATCCTGATTTGATTACTTACAGTACCATCATTGTTAGCCTTTGTAAGAATGGGTTGGTATCTAAAGCCTTAGATGTGTTTTCCAAGATGAAGAATAGAAACTGTCCACCCTGTGTTGTTACTTATAACTCCATCATTAACGGCTTATGCAAGAAGGGTGAAATGAGTGCCGGTCTTAAATTGTTTGAGAAAATGGAAGATATAGGTATTTATCCTGATTTGATTACTTGCAGTACCATCATCGATAGCCTTTGTAAGAATGGGTTTGTATCTAAAGCCTTAGATGTGTTTTCCAAGATGAAGGATAGAAAGTATCCACCCAATGTTGTTAGTTACAATTGTTTGATTCATGGTTTATGTGTTTCAAGTCGGAGGAGAGAAGCAATTGCATTGTTAAATGAAATGTCAGAAAGGAATGTCATTCCTGATGTAGTTACCTATAACATTCTGACTGATTCTTTTTGCAAAGATGGAATGGTTCACGAGGCTAAAGCTTTAGTTAAAGTGATGATACAAAGTGGATTGCATCCAGATATCTTCACTTATAACTCATTGCTAGATGGGTATTGTTTGCGCAATGAATTAGACAATGCTCATAGATTATTTAGATATTTGGTCAGTAAGGGATGCAAGCCTAACGTTTATACTTATAATATCATGATTAACGGATATTGTAAGCGTCAAAGGTTGGGTGAAGCCAAACAATTATTAAATGATATAAATAAAAAAGAAATACCTCCAAACACTGTTACATATAGTACTTTGGTCGATGGGTTTTGCCGAAAAGGGAGGCTTAAAGAAGCACAAGCACTTCTCAAGGAAATGTGCAATCAGGGTCAGCTTCCTAATGTCGTGACATGCTGCAGTTTGCTAAGTGGCTTGTGCAGAATAGGCAATATTGATGAGGCATTAGCTCTGTTTAGAGAAATGGAAGGTAGTTGGCTGAAGCCTAATGTTGCCATCTACAATATTCTTATTGATGGTTTGTGGAAAGTAGGGAGGGTTAAGGAAGCAAGAGATATGTTTACTAGGCTCTCCGGAGATGAGAGCTTACATCCTGACATTCAGACATATGCCACAGTAATTGATGGACTTTGTAGACATGGTTTTGTAGATGAAGCGTATGATTTGTTCAGAAAACTGGAGAGCTGTATTTGTTTGCCAAATAATTGCTCTTATAACGTGATCATCCATGGATTTCTTCGGCATAAAGATCCACTTGAAGCAGTAAGTCTAATTCAAGAGATGGTGTCTAAAGGTTTCTCAGCCGATGCAACCACACTATCCTTGCTAATAGAATTGTTGCCTAAAAACCAGTTGGATCATCCACTTCTTAGAAAGCTGCTAGGTGATTCTGACATGGTTAGTGAAAAGATTACGCCTACTAAGAGTACAACATCAGAGGATTAGGCATGTTGGTGAAAAGTCAGTTTGGATCATCGAGTTGTGGAACATATTCTCAAGATTGTTAATGCTGACAGTTAAGATTCCAAAAAAAATGATGTATCGGATATGATGGATGCTAAGTTATGGTATGAACTCTGATCGTTTCTGTTTTATCTGCTCGTCTTTCCTTGCCAATTTTTTGTAAGAATCAATGATTCTCATTCTGCGATCATTTCTTTGTTGCTTGTAATTAGGATCGTATATTTGCTATGGTGGGTTTTCGTTGTTCTTTAGGGTTTATTGAATGCAGCAACTAGAACCTGCAATGCATTATGTTTTTATTGTTTACACTGTATCTTATTTATGTGATGTTGGAGTTCTGGAAAACTTAATTCTTCTCAAGTAATTGCTTCTGTTTATGGTGGCTGGTTATGTTCTCTGGTCTACAGATGGTTTCTAGTAATATCTTCTTTCGTTCTCTTCAGTCTTTACGAGCCCTTTTGCTTTGCCTGATCAAATGCAGTGAGAGTCTTACAGCATTTCCAGAAATACTAACTAAACTCTCTCTCTTCTCTTCTCTAATATTACTTACCTTCTTTGAGCTATTAGGTTTTGATCTTCCGTATACATACACTGATTTCGAACTTCCACATATTTAGATAGCCGCTAGCTCGATGGCCATGATGCATTCAACTACACATGCCTTGTTCAATATGTGGCTTTCATTGTGTTTAGTGTTTACCTTCCCCCTCTGATTCCTTCAGCTTACTTATTGTGTTTGTGATTGCTTCATCTATTTCAGTTATGCTCGGTTAAGTGCCAACATATACCAACAAGCTGTAAGAGATTTTTGGCAATGCTTATGTAGCATCTGAGGAAGGTTTTGTCAGCAGTCAGCATCGCAGAAGAAGGATCTGCAATATGCATTCCTTAGAACCAATCCACTTGGCTTGACGAGGCCTGGTTGTCGGGAGAAGATGGAATGTGACGAAGCTGATTGAACTGTGTAGTGGTTGATTGTGTTGATCCAGTAGGGTGAAGATGGAATGTGACAAAGCTGAGAACCATCTTCTCGGAGGCTACAGTACAAGAGATCATTAGGATCCTAATTGCTCCTCCAGAGCTTCAGGGCATATGACTGTGGCACTATGACAAGGTGAGGAATTTCTCTATTAAATCATGCTATTAGTTACTGAGGCAGGCTGTCAAAGCGTATAAAGATTGGAAATGGTTATTGCAGCTGTCACTGCCTATGATTGACTACTCATCTATTTGGTATGCACTTCTTTTGGTTTCGTCTGCTTTAAGTCATCATCTATAAAGATATGTGTTGTGAGTCTTACTGGTAGCGAACTTAGTTATAGTTAAGTAGATGCAAGTTTCCTAGACCTGAGTTTCTGCTGTTAATAGATACTTATTTTTTAGATCCTTGCCTTTAGATGTATTGTCTTCTATTTACTCCTCCATCTGACTAAGCTGAGTTTTTGCTTGTATATACCTTGTCAACAACAGCTTGGACATGAGTTCTCATTAGGTTCTTCTTGGATATGTCATGGTTCAGACAAATCATATAGTTTTATTTAACATTTCCTTCTGTGCCTCCTCGATTCTCGTATTCTCGTGTTAGACGGCTGTTCTGTTGAGGGTTCTAATGCTTTTAGTGCATTGGTAAAAAGGAACGTGTAATGTAATCTGCAGAATGTGTTTTATTGTAAAAGAGGAGATATGGCTCCATTTGCTTATGCATTAGCTTCTTGTGTTGTGTCCATCTGCAGACGGTGTTTTCCTTGGCAGCTGGATGGATTGCGTTTCGTGTAGGATTGGGAGCTGGATTTTTGGAAGTGGCAAGGCGCAACCAGAGGTTTGTCAGGAATGGTTCCAGAAGATTGCTTCTATGCAATGAGTTTCGCAATCATTCCATCCTTTGGGTCAGGTAGTTGTAGACAACGGCACTCATTGATGTAATTTGGGTTGGCTTGGTCTTTAGGCATATAGGCTATTTCCATATACCAATGACCTCTGCAGATTCATGTATCAAAATTCAAGAACACTGGGTTTCTTTGGTGTGAATGGTGAGTTTGCTAGCAAGAGAAGAAGAAAACCCCCAAGTAGACAAGTATTGTTATTTGTTTAATTTCATTTGATTATTGTGTTCTTTGGCACTTTGATCTTAGTAGAACCCAATCTGGAACTGTGTAGATTTCTGTTGCTCCTTACATGTTACTGGAATTTCCAGAAATTCAGTCTGATTTTGGTTAAAACTGAGTTCGTTGTTTATTTATGTGAAAATCGTCGGTCAGTCAGTTTTCTGTAAGCAGAATTTTGGTTGGCCAAACGATTAGCAATATGATCAATTTCGATCAGCCTTGACCAATTGATTGTGTCGTTAAATTTATTTGAAAATTAGGTAGTTATACGTAAACATATTCAAAATTAGGTGACCAACTAAACTAAACCCAATTGTTTTTCATACATTATTCATTATTATACCAACTAACTGTAAAAATTTGAGCATGACGAGGAAATATCATTATTAAATGAAGGGAAAATAGCACTTTGGCTCCTCTACTTTTTCAACTTGACAGATAGCCCATATACTATAAATTGCTCTTTTTACCTCACCTACTTAAACTACTTTGCCGTTAATCGGCGAATAAAACGTGTGATTTTAAACTCCTTCGTATTTCACCATGCTTTTCTCCATACCTCAACAATTGACCTCTCTAAGACCATCTCCAATGCTAAATGTCAAATTGCCATCTCAAATTGTCAAATTGCCATATTTAAGTTCGCGAAAAGTTGTTTTGCTCAAATGATGCATTTCTAAATTTAAGACTGCACTTTAATTTTATGATTAACATTCATATAATTGTTGATTCTTCTATTTTTCTTCGTTAATTTATTCATAATTTTTACATAGGTAGTATTTATTAATTACTATGAACATTTTGATGTAATTTTTTTCTGTTTCGATGTCATTTGTTTTTGTTGTTAATTTAAGATGTCATCAATGAAACTCAAATCATTAGTTGAACATGTGTCATAGATTCCTCACATGTTTGATATAATGAGTTGTGCCATCAACTATTTGTACATATTTATCATATGAGAGTTGTGACATCAACTATTCAGCCACCTTTAATCTTATTGAGTTGTGTAATCAACTATACACCCCACTTTAATCATACTTTTGTAGCATTTGCAGAAGGAATCTTGACTACTTAGTATAAATGAACACATCCCCTCAATTCTACTCATCACACCATTCAAGCTTGTTCATTCACTCACTTTCAAAAATATACTTTCACACAACCATTTTTTGTAACATGGTATCCCCAGGGAGAGAAGCTGATGAGAGACAGTGGGAGTATGAGTGTCAACTTGAACGAGAACGTCAAGAAATGTTCGTAATGTTGGCAGCCCGAAGACATCGACAACAGGCATCTTCATCTCGACATCGTTCACTGCCATGAAAACCAGTCGAGCGCAAGAAAAAAGACGGCCACAAATGATTGATGGAGGATTACTTCAATCCAAATCCAACCTACGACGCTCGGTTCTTCACTAGGTGATATCGGATGCTCCTACCTTTATTCAATCGCATCCTCAATGATGTTGTCCACTACAGGAAATTTCCTCCTAATATGCAATGTTAACAAACATATCCCTCTACTAATTTTTAACCAAATCAAACCCCTCTAATTTAAGCACTTTAAAAAAATGTGCTCCTCCATTAACTTTTTCGTCCATTTCCGTCGATTCTTCCTTAAATATGTCACTGATTCTTCTTGTTAGGTTTCAAGTGATATGAGTTGGGTTTATTTTCATGACATTTCATCTGTTTTAGCTGAACTACTAAGCAATTGAGGTACGCTTTTATCCAATTGGTAAAAAATAGAACTTATATGTTGATTCAGTTGAATGCAAATTTCCTCCTTTCTTTTGTCAGTGTTTGGGATTGATCATCTCCTCCTCATTCTTGTTTGGTTTTCACTGCTCTATATTGGGATCATGAATATTCTTTGATTTGATTTGTTTCTACTAAACTAATGAATCCCTTGTTTAGTAACTAAAAAATAGAGCATTCTCTTGGTGTTCATCACCGATTTTCGGCGGAAATGGACGGAAAAGTTAACAGAATGATACATTTGGTAATAGTGCTAAAGTAGAGGGGTTTAATTTTGTTGAAAAATAGTAGAGGAGTATGTTAGTTAACTTTGGATAGTAAAATGGCAAAAATATGTATTAACCCAAAAATAAATTAAAAATTAACTAAAATGAAAAAGTTACACCATTTTCTTTGATCGTTCCTCTCTCTACCTCTTCTTTGCTCCTCCTAGCTCCCTCTATTTTCACCCCTAGAATGACTATTCTCATCTCCACATGGCCACAGATCGCTACCCCAACTCCGATTTCCATGATCGTCACTAATGGCGGTGTTCTCCCCGAGGTCGATGACATGGTGTTGAGTGGAAATATGAGGTATTCGATTAGGGATTTTTAGTCGGAGTCATCAATGATGCTGAGAATCACACTATGGATTAGAGTTTTTTAGTCGGCAAGAAAAAACAAAGAAGGAAGTTGATGGGCCACCCTGAGTCGGGTCGGCCCAGTAGGCGATGGGATACACCCAGAAAGGAAGGTCAACGCCTCCGACGAGGATTGACCGGGCGACTATCTAAAAAGCCTGAAAAGCAGGACCAGATATGGCCCAAGGAGCGGTCAGCATGTTAAGCGAAGGTTGACCGGCCAGTTGCCTTGAAGGTCGCTCTGAGTGGGCCCAGTCGTGGCCCAGGAAGGGCCCTGGGGCGATGTTATGCGCTTACCATTTGAGGAAACCCTAGAAGGCCACGTGGAGCCATCCTGAAGGTTTCGTCTTCACCAAGCGACGGTTAGGATTCGGTGACACGTGGCGAGATTTGCTAGGCGCCGTACCATTGCCCAACGGTCTTGGCAGACCTGCCAGGCTATAAATGCAGAAGGACTGGACAGACTGACGATCACGACCAAATTCTGGGAGCAATCCCTAGGTACACTCTGTTACATCATCATTCCTTTCATCCCTCATCATCCATTCTGATTACTGCCCTCACTCTCTTATTGCGAGGCGATTCGGAGTCACTCAGGCGACCGGGTCGGCTCCCTCATTGTTCCAGGCGACGAGAGCGGAACAATTGGCGCGCCAGGAAGGGGGACTAATCAAGAACTGAAGAAACTGAACAATAGAGCAGGGGAATATTGGAAGGATGGTAGGAGAAGCATCGAACGTAAGGCCCGAAGGAGAGACGGAGGAAACACCATTGAAATACGTGAACCCTGGAGCCCAAGGCATACCACTAGAGGGAAGAAACTTGAGAAATGATTTAGAGGAAGAGGAGGTGCCTAGAGATACAGACACAGATTCCTCATATATCCCTCGAGGATCCAGAGGAAAGGGGGTGGTACAGGAAGAAGCACCGAACTCAGAGGCTTACAAAGTCCTCGAACAGCGTTTCCAGGTGCTGGAAAGGCAGAATTTGGAGCTTACTCAATTATTAAAAACTGTTATCGCTCAGCAGGCGCAGGCACCCAAAGCTCAACACGTCCAGGCCCCGGACAATGACACCCACGCGGAAATGCTACGGGCATTTCGACCGCTAGTCGAAACTGGAGCCGAACAGAGGGTCATTCGGCAACCTCTGGCAAGAACCATCTTCGCCGAAACACTGCCGGTTGGCTTGGTCCCACCAAACATGGAGAAATATTTGGGGTTGGGCGATCCTGAAGAGCATCTGCAGAATTTCCAAATCGCCATGCAAATGCAGGGCGCCAGCGATGCAGCGTTCTGCAGGGCATACCCAGCCACTTTAGGAGGGGCAGCAAGAGAGTGGTACATGAGCTTGCCAGAAGGAATTATTCACACATGGGATGAATTTGCCAGGGTTTTTTTGATGAAGTATGAGAGCAGGCGACACCGGAAGGTCCCAGTACAGGTCCTAGTTAACTTGCGACAGCGGCCGGAGGAGTCGCTAAAGGATTTCTTTGAAAGATGGCTCAGCACGGTACAGTCCGTTAGAGACGTGACTTTAGACATCGCTACTGCAAGTATGATCCAAGCGACGCACAATAGGCGACTGAAGGAGGCGTTAGTAAAGAAAAAACCTACTACTCTGTCCAACTTGGAGGCCAGAATAAATAGTATCATTCTCATTGAGGAGCAGTTAGCGGAGATTGGGGTGGACGACAGCCGAAAAGGGCGAAAGGACGGACAGGCGGATGCGTCGCATGACGGCACTGATAGGCGAGGACGGTGGCAGAGAATGGAGCGGTCTCCCGAAAGAAGGGACGATAGGAAAAACAATGATAGACGCACGTATCAGGAAGACAGAAGGGAATACACTCCGCTCAACCGATCCCGGAAAGAGGTATTCCTGTACATGCAGCACAAGGATCACCACATTCAGTGGCCCGAGCCACTACGAGGCGACCCTGAGCAGCGTAACCCCCGAAAATTCTGCAACTTCCATGATTCACACGGTCACACCACAGAAGAATGCCGGCAGCTCAAGAATGAAATTGAGCGATGGATTAAGGAGGGTCGCCTAAAAGACTTTATTCTTCAGACCAAGCGAAAAGAAAGGAGTTCAAATAACAAAGAAGATAGCCCAGTCCCAAACGACCAACCTAGAAAAACAGTTTTCGCCCGATTGCAAGAGCCGCAGGGCGATGCGACCAAAAAGGCAAATGATACGGAAGAAATCACGAAAGTCTATCAAACTATTTTTGGAGGAAAAAGCTGTCCGACAAAAAAGCAGTCAAGCGATTGTAAAGAGGTGTTGATCGTAAACAATGAGGCGCGACAGTCTCCAATCATGTTTTCGGAGGATGACATAATTAGAAGTAGAGGGCCTAGCCTGGAGGCAATGGTGATTCAGATTGTAACGCTCCGGAGTCGAGTGGAGCGGGTAATGGTAGACGAAGGAAGCTCAGCTGATATCCTGTTCTGGGAACTTTTCCAGCAGATGAAGCTCCCCATTTCAAGCCTAAGACCGACAAAGACAACTATTACAGGTTTTTCTGGCCACCAGGTGCCCATTAAAGGGATCGTTACCTTACAGGTCATGATAGGCGATGAGCAGATTAAGGCGGTGCAATCTATAGATTTCCATGTGTTGGATTGTCGATCCTCGTACAACATAATTTTGGGGCGACCGGCGCTTGTCGCTTTCCGGGCAATCTCTTCACCAGTATATCAGGTGCTAAAGTTCGTCACCAAGGATGGCGTTGGAGTCGCTTGGGGACACCCGGAGGTGGCTAGGCGATGCTATCGGGCGGCGACGAAAGGAGCATGTTACAAAATCGACCTGGAGGAGGGAACGGAGAATAGAGAAAGAATACAGTCAGCAGAATCGGACGTCCCTGTAGCTTTGTGGGAAGGCGATGAAGAGAGAACAGTGAGGCTGTCAACATACCTAAACCAAGAGGCCAGACAGGCGATAATGACATTAATCAGGCAATATTCACATCTATTTGCATGGCACCCCAGCGATATGCCTGGGATAGACCCATCAATCGTGAAGCATTGCTTATCCATCGACAAAAGCTGTCGCCCAGTACAACAGAAGCGAAGAAATATTTGCCGTGAGCGACAACTAGCCGTTACAAAAGAGATAGACAAACTACTGGAGGCAGGTTTTATCAAGGAGGTTCAATATCCGGAATGGCTGTCAAATGTGGTCCTGGTTAAAAAATCATCGGAGCATGGAGGATGTGTGTTGATTTCACAAACCTAAACGATGCCTGTCCAAAAGACGCCTACCCACTCCCGAACATTGAACAGCTAGTCGACGCCACAGCAAATAACGAAGTATTGTCTTTTCTCGACATGTTCTCTGGGTATCATCAGATACCACTCAATCAAGAGGATCAGGAGAAAACGGCGTTCATGACTCCTATGGCGAACTATTGTTATAAGGTTATGCCCTTCGGCCTCAAAAATGCAGGAGCAACTTATCAAAGGATGATAGATATGGTCTTCGCTAAGCAGCGAGGACGTAACCTAGAAGCATACGTCGACGATCTTCTGGTAAAGAGTAAGAAGAGCGACGACCATCTAAGCGATCTGAAGGAAACGTTTGAAACATTACAACGGTACGCGCTGCGGTTGAACCCACAGAAGTGTGTTTTTGGGGCTACGTCAGGCAAATTCTTAGGGTACTTGGTTACTCGGCGAGGAATAGAGGCGAATCCAGCACAATTGGAGGCCATCTCCGCCATGGCACCACCCAAAACGGTTAAGGAGGTGCAGGTTCTAGCCGGAAGAATAACGGCTATTAATCGGTTCATTCCAAAAGCGGCAGAGCGATGCGCTCCGTTTTTCTCTATTCTGAAGAACGCGTCAAAATTCGCCTGGAATGACAGATGTGATAAGGCGTTTGAAGAACTCAAGCAATTCTTAGTCACTCCTCCGGTGCTGGCCTCGCCCAAGGAGGGCGATGAGTTATTTATGTACATTGCGATATCACCAACAACGGTAAGTGCGGTGTTAGTGCGACGGGAGGAACGAAGCGACCAGCCCATTTTTTACACAAGCAAAACGTTGGTCGACGCTGAAACTCGGTATCCTGCCATCGAGAAGATGGCCTATGCTGTGGTATGTGCGGCAAGAAAACTCCGACCATACTTCCAGGCTCATACCATAACAGTATTAACCAACCTGCCAATACAAAATGCTTTGCGGACAATGAGCGTGGCGGGGCGACTTGCAAAATGGGCTATTGAGCTCAGTGAATATGACATCCGGTACAAACCAAGAACAGCAATCAAAGCCCAGGTCCTCGCTGATTTTATAGTGAAGGAGCAAAGTGACAGAGAAAGGAGAGAAAGACTGATGGGAGCGGAGCGTTTTTATAAGGGAAAGGCGGAGACGTTTGAGTGGCTTACATCGGGAACGGAAACGGCGCGGCAGTTGAAAAGACGGATGGAGCTATTGGCATTGGGAAAAGGGAAGCGTCTCGGAGACGCAAGCCGTGAGAGGCGGTGATTGGGCAACACGACCCATAAAAGGGGAATATAAAAAGAGGGGGGTATCCCGTAGGCAATAATCGAGTTAGGGGGCTACTATGAAAGGAAAAGACTAGACTGCCCCTCAGCTGTGGCGAAGGTAGGGTACCACGAGGAGTGCAGCAGGCGACGAAAAAAAAAAAAACAAAAAAAAGAAGAATAGTCCGCCAGTATGCTTGGCGACAAGCACACAAGCGGACTAGGGGGCTCATGATGGGCCACCCTGAGTCGGGTCGGCCCAGTAGGCGATGGGATACACCCAGAAAGGAAGGTCAACGCCTCCGACGAGGATTGACCGGGCGACTATCTAAAAAGCCTGAAAAGCAGGACCAGATATGGCCCAAGGAGCGGTCAGCATGTTAAGCGAAGGTTGACCGGCCAGTTGCCTTGAAGGTCGCTCTGAGTGGGCCCAGTCGTGGCCCAGGAAAGGCCCTGGGGCGATGTTATGCGCTTACCATTTGAGGAAACCCTAGAAGGCCACGTGGAGCCATCCTGAAGGTTTCGTCTTCACCAAGCGACGGTTAGGATTCGGTGACACGTGGCGAGATTTGCTAGGCGCCGTACCATTGCCCAACGGTCTTGGCAGACCTGCCAGGCTATAAATGCAGAAGGACTGGACAGACTGACGATCACGACCAAATTCTGGGAGCAATCCCTAGGTACACTCTGTTACATCATCATTCCTTTCATCCCTCATCATCCATTCTGATTACTGCCCTCACTCTCTTATTGCGAGGCGATTCGGAGTCACTCAGGCGACCGGGTCGGCTCCCTCATTGTTCCAGGCGACGAGAGCGGAACAGAAGTAGTCGACGGGTGGTGGTCGAAGACTGCACTCTCTTGTCAACTCTTTCATTTTTTTAGTCTAATTAATTTTATAGTTAATTCTTAATTAATTTATTTAAATATTTAAATATTTTTATTTTATTAAATTAGTTTTTATTGCCATGTCATTACGACATCACTATTCTGTTAAATGTTTGGATGGAGTTAACGAAATAATAGAAGGAAATTTAATTTTTGGCTAATCTTGGTATTATCGACAATTGGGCGAGATATGTCGAAACACCCAAAATTTGGGCTAGATATGAGTATTTGGCCTATTCTTTTTTATTAATTGAAATAACTTAGATGATATAGAACATAAAAACATCCATATTATAAACATACTTATTCTTAATATGTTATTGGTCTAAATATTTTACGTAATAAAGTTCTCTCGAAATACCCAAAGTTTGGGCTTGAAATGGGTATTTGACATATTATATTCTTTATCTGATTAATTAGAATAACTTAGATGATATTATATATATAAAAAAATCTATATAATAAACACACTTATTCTTAATATTTTATTGGTCTAAATGCTTCACGTAATAATTCATAAAATCATTCATCCAAAAAAAAAAAATCATAAAATCAAACGATTTTGCGATTTAATTCTTCAATTATGATTCTAACCACCAAACCAAATGGTCCAAACTTGCAAGACATGGTTGAATAAAACATAAGAAAATGAAGTATTTTGATAGATAGATGAACAGACTTCTAAACATCTTTGAGCAACTAACAAAAACATCAATCATAGGCTTTCGAAGTTCTTCAAAGCTCATGATTTTACTCCAGTTTGACAATGTTATGCCGGTTAAAATAAATTGGGTCATACATTGTAAATGAAACTTAGGTAGTTATTCATTAAAAAAAAAAAAAAAAAACTTAGGTAGTTTATTCGTAAAAAGATTCAAAATTAGATGACCAACTAAACCCATTTGTTTTTCATACGTTATTATTCCAACAAACTGTAGGAATCTGAGTAGTAGAAGAGGAAGCAAAATTTCATCCTGCTATAATTCTATTCTTTCATTCAGCGGTAAACTAACCCTAATTTCAAGCACCCAGCTTTCAGCTTTCCCTTTGGCTTGGCACTGCATTTCTGTACTTCATTCATGTGGAAGACAATCCTCCTCTTCCATGGAAGCGGCTCTCAACTTCAGCTCCTCAGGACAGCAAGTATGGCCAAGTTTCTTTGTTCCTCTTCTGCGTCTTCCACAGCGGCTTCCTCCTCTCATTTCGGTTCCAATCAGACTACTGCTCCTCGTACCTCCAGTTCTCCTCCTTTCACTACTGTCGAAGCTGCCTTGGATTCGTTTAATTCTATGCTCTGCAAGAATCCCAGGCCTCCCATTGCCAAATTCGGTCAGATATTTTCATTTCTTGTGAGAATGAATGCTTATGAAGATGCTATTTTCGTATCCAGGCAAATGCAATTAGCTGGACTTACACTTGATATTTTTGGATTTAACATGTTGATTCGTTGCTTCTGCAAATTGAGTAGTATCGGGTTAGCCTTCTCCGTACTAGGAAAAACTTATAAACTTGGTCTTAAGTCTGATATTGTGACTTTTAGTATCTTAATTGATGGATTGTGTAAAGATGGGGAAGTTGCTCATGCTGCAAAGTTCTTGGAAAAGATTGTGGCTTTAAGATTTCAACCAAATGTTGTTACTTATAACTCCATCATTAATGGCCTATGCAAGAAGGGTGAAATGAGTGCTGGTCTTAAATTGTTTGAGAAAATGGAAGATATTGGTATTTGTCCTGATTTGATTACTTACAATACCATCATTGATAGCCTTTGTAAGAATGGGTTGGTATCTAAAGCCTTAGATGTGTTTTCCAAGATGAAGGATAGAAAGTGTCCACCCAGTGTTGTTACTTATAACTCCATCATTAATGGCCTATGCAAGAAGGGTGAAATGAGTGCTGGTCTTAAATTGTTTGAGAAAATGGAAGATATTGGTATTTGTCCTGATTTGATTACTTACAATACCATCATTGATAGCCTTTGTAAGAATGGGTTGGTATCTAAAGCCTTAGATGTGTTTTCCAAGATGAAGGATAGAAAGTGTCCACCCAGTGTTGTTACTTATAACTCCATCATTAATGGCCTATGCAAGAAGGGTGAAATGAGTGCTGGTCTTAAATTGTTTGAGAAAATGGAAGATATTGGTATTTGTCCTGATTTGATTACTTACAATACCATCATTGATAGCCTTTGTAAGAATGGGTTGGTATCTAAAGCCTTAGATGTGTTTTCCAAGATGAAGAATTCAAAGTGTCCACCCAGTGTTGTTACTTATAACTCCATCATTAATGGCCTATGCAAGAAGGGTGAAATGAGTGCTGGCCTTGAATTGTTTGAGAAAATGGAAGATATTGGTATTTATCCTGATTTGATTACTTACAGTACCATCATTGATAGCCTTTGTAAGAATGGGTTGGTATCTAAAGCCTTAGATGTGTTTTCCAAGATGAAGAATAGAAACTGTCCACCCTGTGTTGTTACTTATAGTTCCATCATTAACAGCCTATGCAAGAAGGGTGAAATGATTGCCGGTCTTAAATTGTTTGAGAAAATGGAAGATATTGGTATTTGTCCTGATTTTATTACTTACACTACCATCATTGATAGCCTTTGTAAGAATGGACTGGTATCTAAAGCCTTAGATGTGTTTTCCAAGATGAAGGATAGAAAGTGTCCACCCAATGTTGTTAGTTACAATTGTTTGATTCATGGTTTATGTGTTTCAAGTCGGAGGAGAGAAGCAATTACATTGTTGAATGAAATGTCAGAAAGGAATGTCATTCCTGATGTAGTCACCTATAACATTCTGACTGATTCTTTTTGCAAAGATGGAATGGTTCACGAGGCTAAAGCTTTAGTTAAAGTGATGATACAAAGAGGATTGCATCCAAATATCTGCACCTATAACTCATTGCTAGATGGGTATTGTTTGCGCAATGAATTAGACAATGCTCATAGATTATTTAGTTATTTGGTCAGTAAGGGATGCAAGCCTGACGTTATTACTTATAATATCATGATTAACGGATACTGTAAGAATCAAAGGTTGGGTGAAGCCAAACAATTATTGAATGATATGAATAAAAAAGAAATACCTCCAAACACTATTACGTATAGTACTTTGGTCGATGGGTTTTGTCGAGAAGGGAGGCTTAAAGAAGCACAAGCACTTCTCAAGGAAATGTGCAATCAGGGTCAGCTTCCTGATGTCGTGACATGCGGCAGTTTGCTACGTGGCTTGTGTAGAATAGGTAATATTGATGAGGCATTAGCTCTGTTTCGAGAAATGGAAGGTAGTTGGCTGAAGCCTAATGTTGCCACCTACAGTATTCTTATTGATGGTTTGTGGAAAGCAGGGAGGGTTAAGGAAGCAAGAGATATGTTTACTAGGCTCTCTGAAGATGAGAGCTTACATCCTAATGTTTTCACATATACCACAGTAATTGATGGACTTTGTAGACATGGTTTTGTAGATGAAGCATATGACTTGTTTAGAAAAATGGAGAGGATTATTTGTTTGCCAAATAGTTGCTCTTATAACGTGATCATCCATGGATTTCTTCGGCATAAAGATCCACTTGAAGCAGTAAGTCTAATTCAAGAGATGGTATCTAAAGGTTTCTCAGCCGATGCAACCACACTATCCTTGCTGATAGATTTGTTGCCTAAAAACCAGTTGGATCATCCACTTCTTAGAAAGCTGCTAGGTGATTCTGACATGGTTAGTGAACAGATTAGGCCTACTAAAAGTACAACATCAGAGGATTAGGCATGTTGGTGAAAAGTCAGTTTGGATCACCCAGATGAGGAATATGTTCTTAAGATTGTCGATGTTGACAGTTAAGATTCTAACGATGCATGGGTTAAGGTATTAAATCTGATCTTCTTTGTGTTTTTCCTACTTGCCTTTCTTTGTCGTGTTTATGCAAGAATTGATGGTTCACATTTCCGATCTTTTCTTTTTTATTTTCCATTAGGATCCTGAATTTGCGATGGTGGGTTTCTTGTTGATGGCAAGCAGTAGTTCTGTTTTGACATATACCAAGAAACTGTGTAAGATTTTTGTTGAAGGAAACAAGGAAACAAAGACCTTTTTCAACTGGGATGATTCTTTTGGCATTGAGGAAAAAGAAGAAATAAACTTTAGAAAGCAAGAAGCATTCGAAGAACTCATTCCCTTCCTCGTAAAGGTATCAGTGCATCGATTGACTAACTAGTGCATGGGCATGGTGCTGTGAATTCTTTTCAAGTAATTGCTTCTGTTTTTCGTAGCTGGTGCCTAGTTGGGTTCTCTGGTTCATCTCTGTTATTGTTTCAGTAGCCTTGAACCTTGGCTTGTCTGAGTTTTGTGGCTTATGGCTTCTCTGAGTAGAAAGGGTTTCCTCTTCCCATAGTTTCTGAGTTGGTTCTTACTTCTTATGGTGCTGTTTTTAATTCTTAATACACCTTGTGTCACTGCGAGAGATTTTTGGCAATTCATATCTGTCGAGTCAACTGGAAATGTCTGTTTCTCGTCTTTCTTGTAAACTTTATGCTGTGCTATTATGGTCTTGGTGCTTCTATATGATGGCAGAGGGCAGGACCTGCTGGAAAGTTCTTGTTTGATGCCAAAGGAATTGGGATGGGATGAATTGGCTCTTTAGACAATTAGTCTTGTTATGCTGTCACTTGGCTCCACCTAATCACATGATGCTGGTTTTGTTTGTAGGAGGAACTGGGAGGGAATTAGTTCAATTTTGGTTAACTATACGTCTGTACCAAATCAGCTAAAGTGTTGGCTTAAAGAACTCTACTGGTTAAGGGTGGGAAGCGGTTTGATTACACAGAATAGAATACAACTCAGGTGGAACATCCTCTCATCTTATTGAATGAATATCTGAAATCGCTTGCATTGTAGATTTGCAGTTATATTCTGTTAAGTCTCAGCATACACCAAGAAACTGACAGATTTTGTAACATTTGATGCTGCAACTCATTTAGTAAATGTGTAATACAGTGTGCTCACACGTTGATACAAAGAAGATGAGAAGATAGATTTTGCATGTTAGATTTGGCATTAGGGATTAGACTTGTGCACAGTGTAAGATGAAGTCTCTTATGCTTGGACTAAACCAGACTTATGCTTCTGGATGAATGCAGGTCTGAGAACACAGTACATGGCCAAAGAAGAACAAGTAAAGGATTGAGAACCCATAAACATATCCACTATCAGCTTATAGTTTCTTCCAATATGTGCTCAAGTTTTCAATTGATAACTAAATGGGGAATTGGCTTATTTGCAACAAATCATCTTAGTTTGGATAATAGCCAAGAAATTAAATTTTATTATCCAGTTCTTTATATACGTGTAATATTTTGATTAATTCAATTAAATTTGAGTATTAAAATAAAAAATGTGTAAGCCCTAACTATCTTTTTTCTTGAACGATTGATCAAGAGTAGTTGATTCTCACCATTATTTTACTGTC
>CM068297.1:4769023-4799593 GCA_034768395.1 Linum lewisii | reverse complement strand
ATCCGGATGCAATCCTCTTTGTATCATAATTTTAACATAGCTTTAGCCTCATGAACCATTCCATCTTTACAAAAAGAGTCAATCATAATGCTATAGGTGATTGCACCGGAATGATATTCCTTTCTGACATTTCATCAATAACAGTATGGCTTCTTTCCTCCGACTTGAAACACATAAACCATGAATCAAACAATTGTAACTAACAACGTCGGGTGGACAATTTCTATCCTTCATCTTGGAAAAAACATCTAAGGCTTTAGATACCAATCCATTTTTACAAAGGCTATCCATGATGGTATTGTAAGTAATCAAATTAGGATAAACACTTATATCTTCCATTTTCTCAAACAATTTAAGGCCAGCACTCAATTCACCCTTCTTGCATAGGCCATTAATGATGGAATTATAAGTAAAAACATTTGGTTGAAATCCTAAAGCCACAATCTTCTCCAGAAACTTTGCAGCATGAGCAACTTTCCCATCTTTACACAATCCATCAATCAAGATATTAAAAGTCACAATATCAGGTTGAAGACCTAATTTAAAAGTTTTTCCCAATACCGAAAAAGCTAACCCAATACTCCTCAATTTGCAAAAGCAACTAATTAACATGCTGAATCCAAAACTATCTTGTGCAGTCCAGCCAATTGCATTTGCCTGGATACGAAAACAGCAGCTTCACAAGCATTCATTTTCACAAGAGATGAAAATATCTGACCGAATTTTGCAGTGGGAGGCCTGGGATTCATACAGAGCATACCATTAAACGAATCCAATGCGTGTTCAACGGTAGTGGAACAGAAATGAGAGGCGAATTTTACAGTGGGAGCCGCTCTGCAAGAAGCAGAAGAAGAAGAAGAAGAAGAAGAAGAAGAAAGAAGCTTAGCCGTACTCGCTTCCCATAGGATTGTCTTCGCCATGATTGCAGTGCCAAGCCAAATGGAAAGCTGGGTGCTTGAAATTAGGGTTGTTTTACCGCTTAAGGAAGAATAGAACAGTAGCAGAATGAATAGAGATGAACTTTAGTTTGTTTTATTTCCTTTCTGCTACTCAGATTTTTACAGTTTGGTCACCTAACTTTGGATTCTCTAATAGGATAACCACCTCATTTTACGAATAGTTATTTAATTTTAATTTGCAATGTATGACTCAATAAATTTTAATCAGCTTCATTTCAAATTGACGTTTATTTAATTAAAACCTATTTTCACCCGCTTATTCCTATTGCAGCGTCGTCGAGATCGAGCTTTTAGTCGAATCTCATTTTGTTGGAGATGATGTTGAGGAGCTCTGTCACTCTACTTGGTGAAGAAGATGATGACGAGTCGACGAGGAGATGGACGGTCGACAGAGTTAGGAGAATGGTGGTAGAGCAAAAGTTGGTTTTATATAATTTATATTTTTTTCATCCTTTGATAAATTAGAAAGTATTTTTGCTTATTAATCGAAAAAAAAAAGAATTTTTAATAGTTTTCTTTAAAGAATAGTTTGCATATTTTTACATAGTTTGCTTATTAATGGGCTATGACCGCATTTGCCACATAGGCTACATGTGGACCAAAGAAAATTAGGAGTCGTTTGGTTGGAGGATATCTACATATTATGATATGGGAGATATATTGATATGTTAGTATATTGATATTGGTAAAGGTGGTTGTTTGATATCATTGTTTGTGTAGTGATATTAAAAAAAAGGTGAATTGTAAGTGTATGGGTTAATGTGCCAAAATACACTCATTTGCTTAAACAAAGTATAAAAGTAATCCTAAGTTCCAAACATTTAAAAAAAATGTGTGTTTACAAATTAAAAGTTGTAATCTTTTTTTTTTAATTCGTGAACGTATTTGCATATATAATTACCACTTACCATCTCCCTCTTCTAACTAAAAAAATAAATTCCACGGTTAATTCAAATTCTAACTAAAAAGAAACTCTAATTAATTAATTAAAAAACTAGTATACAATTATTTATCTTAATTAATAAAAAAAATTAAATACATAAACACAAAATAATAAAAGAATGAGAAAAAATAAATTGGGGTGATGTGGTTGATGACATTGTAATTGAGAAGGTTGGGCGGGGATAGAATTGACCAAAAAGTGTGATATCAATATCACTCTGAAGATATACACCTCCCCACATGAATATCCAAAAGCTGGTATTGATATTACTTTTGACCCCAGATATTATGATATTGAAAACAGAAAAAACGATGATATCCTGAATATCATGATATCTGCAGTTATTAATATCAATATCATTGCAACCAAACAACTCCTTAATAATAAAAGACCAAACACATAAATTTAGCCACTTCTTTTTCACTAACACGAAATAAGTTAACCCTTTAATTATTGTGTCAAATCTATCCAGTTGACCGTTAACGACGTCGTCGTTTACGACAGATCCGTTACATATGTTAGTGGGAGTGTCAAGTCATCCCCGTGGCACGCGTTTTGGGCCACATATGATGCCACATGGACTTAATTACCCCCATGGGTTGGGTTATTCAGTAAATGATGTGGCATTCCACTTGAAGAACCACCCAAATAAACATGCGCCACATCAGTCCACATCAACTATGAGATTACATTCCGTCAAAATGCATTAACGAAATGACGAAAAAACGGATGCAACAACTAAAAGTGGTAGAATTACGTTTTCGAAAAGAAGTGGCTAAATTTGACATAAACCAAAAAAAATTAGCTAGATTTGTGTATTCGGCTATAATAAACTAAAGGGATAATAGGCCGAGAGGCCCTTGTACTATTGAAAGATAACAAACAAGCCATATTACAATTATTTGCGCAATACACACCCTCTACTTAGAACGCTTAACAAAGAAACCCTTCCGTTAGAATTTTGATAAACTCCATTACAATTTCGCTGACATGTTATGCTGATTCAACCCGTAGGTTGTCAGATTGGACAAGTCAGCAAACCGAAACTACGTCGTTTTGCCTTTTGGTTGATTTTTACCGAGAATGAAATTTTCATCCCCTTATCTTTTCTCTCGTAATCACCCACCTCCACCACAGGCTCTCAACCTCCAATCTCCAATCGTAATCACCCACCTCCACCACAAGCTCTCAACCTCCAATCTCCAATCGTCAAATCTCGATAATACGTCTCTTCCGACTCCTCTTGTCACGAAACCCAAGTTAAAATCTTTGATCCTATCCGTTTCAGTGGAAAACTGGAATTAGAGCTCGGAGCTCGAACCGTGTATCTAAACAATGAAGAACAATAATTTCATATTTCCCTAATAGCCAAGTCTTTGAGGGGAGATTATTGAGTAGCAAAACTTACATGACAAATATGAAATGGGGATCTCATTTAGAAACTCTGATGAGTGAACAACAATTATCCGTCAAGTTCACAAACTACAGTGCAGAATTCTGAAATTTAGGATCCCAAAATTCATTTTGCTAATCCAAATCCATATCTTCTTTAGAATTTGTTGATTTCTTTCGCTTCTTTACAGTTCACTGAAGTGCAGCCATTGCAGTATCGTCCGCTAGCTTCTCAAGAGTACTCTCATCATTGTTCACCATAACACCAGTAGCAGGAGAATTTGTTTGTGAAACTGCAATAACATCTTTGTTTGGACATTGTTAACTTAAGAAGCACAACTGGAACTATTCAGAGTGTGGAAAGATGGTAGCAATGATGTCAATGGTGTTCTTTCTTCCTGCAAAGAGAACAATCGTATATAAGAAAAGAGACAAGAAATACATCTTCAAATAAGTAATTGCACAGGTAGAATTGGTACCGCAGGGGAAGAAGAGATCCTTTAGCGAAGAAAGAATCTTAGCGAGTGCAGCCCTCGGGTTATGGCAGATGTCCCTGCCAGCAAATAATCATCTTCACAATTTCTGGGATCGAGAAAGAATTTAATCTTTGCTGGCAGGGCCAGCTGCCATAGCAATTTCCAATCCCCAGCCTGCCTCGATGTTGACCCACGCACCCCCAGCCTGCCTCAGTAACCAATAATAGGATTTAACAGAGAAATACCTCGCCTTGTCATAGTGCCACCCACATCTGTCCTGACGCTCTGGCGGACCAATTAGGATCTTAATGATCTCTTGTACTGTAGCCTCCGTGAAGATGGTTCTCAGCTTTGTCACATTCCATCTTCTCCCTTACTGGATCAACACAATCATCAGCTCCCGGGAATGCATATCACAAATCCTTTTTCTGCAATCAGTGTATGTATTTGGACAAGTGTGTAAAGGTCAACCTAATAGCTCAAATAGGGGTTTAGTATTCCTGGAAAAGCTGTAAAACTCTCACTGCATTTGATCAGGCAAAGCAAAAGGGCTTGTAAAGACTAAAGAGAACGAAAGAAGATATTACTAGAAGCCGTCTGAAGACCAGAGAACATAACCAGCTACCACAAACAGAAGCAATTACTTGAGAAGAATAAGGGCACTGAAAGTATAAGATTAAGTTTTCCAGATCTCCAGCATCACATAAATTAGATACAGTGTAAACAATAAAAACATAATTCATTCTTCGAAAGGAAGGTTTTAAGGAATGCATATTACAGATCTAAAATATTCCTGCATTGCATAAACCCTAAAGAACAACGAAAACCTACTATAGCAAATATACGATCCCAATTACAAGCAACAAAGAAAGGATCCAAAAATGAGAATCATTGATTTTCACAAAAAATTGGCAAGGAAAGATGAGCAGATAAAACAGAAACTATCAGAGTTCATACCTTAACTTAGCATCCATCATATCCCATACATAATTTTTTGGAATCTTTACTGTCAGCATTAACAATCTTGAGAATATGTTCCAGAACTGGATGATCCAAACTGACTTTTTACCAACATGCCTAATCCTCTGATGTTGTACTTTTAGTAGGCCTAATCTTTTCACTAACCATGTCAGAATCACTTAGCAGCTTTCTAAGAAGTGGATGATCCAACTGGTTTTTTAGGCAACAATTCTATCAACAAGAAAAAGCGTGGTTGCATCAGCTGAGAAACCTTTAGACACCATCTCATGAATTAGATTTACTGCTTCAAGTGGATCTTTATGCCGAAGAAATCCATGGATGATCACGTTATAAGAGCAATTATTTGGCAAACAAATACAACTCTCCATTTTTCTGAACAAATCATATGCTTCATCTACAAAACCCTGTCTACAAAGTCCACCAATCATGATGTTATATGTCCGAACATCACGATGTAAGCTCTCATCTTCAGAGAGCCTAGTAAACATATCTCTTGCTTCCTTAACCCTCCCTGCTTTCCACAAACCATCAATAAGAATACTGTAGGTGGCAACATTAGGCTTCAGCCAACTACCTTCCATTTCTCGAAAGAGAGCTAATGCCTCATCAATATTACCTATTCTGCACAAGCCACTTAGCAAACTGCCGCATGTCACAACATCAGGAAGGTGACCCTGATTGCACATTTCCTTGAGAAGTGCTTGTGCTTCTTTAAGCCTCCCTTCTCGGCAAAACCCATCGACCAAAGTACTATACGTAATGGTGTCTGGAGCTAAGTCTTTTTTAAGCATATCATTCAATAACTGTTTAGCTTCACCCAACCATTGACTCTTACAATATCCATTAATCATGATACTATAAGTATAAACGTCAAGCTTGCAACCCTTACTGACCAAATAACTAAATAATCGATGAGCGTTGTTTAATTCATTACGCAAACAATACCCATCTAGCAATGAAGTATAAGTGAAGATATCTGGATGCAATCCTCTTTGTATCATCACTTTGACTAAAGCTTTAGCATCGTGAACCATTCCATCTTTGCAAAAAGAATCAGTCAGAATGTTATAGGTGACTACATCAGGAATGACATTCCTTTCTAACATTTCATTCAACAATGTAATTGCTTCTCTCCTCCGACTTGAAACACATAACCATGAATCAAACAACTGTAACTAACAACATTGGGTGGACACTTTCTATCCTTCATCTTTGAAAACACATCTAAGGCTTTAGATACCAACCCATTCTTACAAAGGCCATCGATGATGGTATTGCAAGTAAGCAAATCGGATAAATACCTATATCTTCCATTTTCTCAAACAATTTAAGACCGGCACTCATTTCACCCTTCTTGCATAGGCCGTTAATGATGCAACGATAAGTAACAACATCGGGTGGACACTTTCTATCCTTCATCTTGGAAAACACATCTAAGGCTTTAGATACCAGTCCATTCTTACAAAGGCTATCAATGATGGTAGTGTAAGTAATAAAATCAGGACAAATACCAATATCTTCCATTTTCTCAAACAATTTAAGACCGGCAATCATTTCACCCTTCTTGCATAGGCCGTTAATGATGGATTATATGTACAAACATCTGGCTGAAATCCTAAAGCTACAATCTTTTCCAGAAACTTTGCAGCATGAGCAACTTCCCCATCTTTACACAATCCATCAATTAAGATACTAAAAGTCACAATATCAGACTTAAGACCAAGTTTAAAAGTTTTTCCTAGTACCGAGAAAGCTAATCCGATACTACTCAATTTGCAGAAGCAACGAATCAACATGGTAAATACAAAAATATCTTGTGGCAGTCCAGCCAACTGCATTTGCCTGGATACGAAAATAGCATCTTCATAAGCATTCATTCTCACAAGAAATGAAAATATCTGACCGAATTTGGCAATGGGAGGCCTGGGATTCTTGCAGAGCATAGAATTAAACGAATCCAAGGCAGCTTCGACAGTATTGAAAGGAGGAGAACTGGAGGTACGAGGAGCAGTAGTCTGATTGGAACCGAAATGAGAGGAGGAAGCCGCTGTGGAAGACGCAGAAGAAGAAGAAGAAGAAGAAGAAGAAGAAAGAAACTTGGCCATACTTGCTTTCCTGAGAAGCTGAAACTGAGAGCCGCTTCCATGGAAGAGGAGCATTGTCTTCGCCATGAATAAAGTATAGAAATTGTAGCTGAAATTATTGCTTTCCTTTTTTTTGATCAAGAAATTATTGCTTTCCTGAGGAGCTGAAATTAGGGTTATTTTACCGCTAAATGAATAGAGTGAACTTTTGTTTTATTACTTCATCATTTGAGGGAAAATAGCATTTTCCTCCTCTTCTTTATCAACTTAACATATACCCCTTAGATTATAAATCGTTGATTTTATCCCCACCTATTTCGGCCAATTTGTCTTTTGGGTTCTTCCATTCCAGCAATCATCTTCTTAACATTAAATTTGAAAAGAGATATTAGAGGTTGGAGACGAAGGGTTGGTTAGAGAGGTAAATTGGGCAGGTATCGAGAAAAGTATGGTGAAATACGAAGAAGTTTAAAATCACACGTTTTATTCGTCGATTAACGACAAAGTGGTCTAAGTAGAAGAGGTACAAAGAGCAATTTATAGTATAGGGGGCTATCTGTTAAGTTGAAAAAGTAGAGGGGCCAAAGTGCTATTTTTCCTTCATTTAATAATGATATTTCCCGAGTCACCTGCGCTGAGAACACCTATTAGAACCCTTAGATTAATTTCCTAACATCCAATGGCTATAATAGAAAGGACAATTTGTAATTATACCTAAAATAGGCGGTTGGTTACCAAAATTATCACTGAACTTTGAGCAAATAACCCGTCAGTCACTGAACTCAGAAAAATATCCTCACATAACTAAACTTTGACCGATTATCCTAGAAGTCATCACCGTCTACGGACATCCAATTTTCCATCCATCCGCTTATGTGGAGCCGACACCTAGACAGCCACATCATTTAAAAATCCACATCACCTAAGCCTAACCCAAACCCAAACCAAAACTGAAACGTCAGCTAAGCCTAACTCTAACCCAAACCCTCCATCTTCTTCTTGAACAAACTCACCACCCGCGCCTCTGACCCAACAACACCCACCCGCCGCCACCACCTCGCCGGACGACGGCCGCTGGCGCCATTACAACTACCGCCGACCCCCGGCCCTTCGTTTCGACCCCGCCAGCCCCCCTTTACAGCCGCCAGCCTCCTTTCCACCCAGCCACCAAGCCAAATGCCCTAGCCTTCGACTCCCTCCCCTGACCACCATCTCGACGCCGCCCCTCTCCCTGCCCCGCCCACCACCATCGAAACCGCCAGCCACCCTGAAACTCGAGTTTCACACCCCAGCCCGATTAGCAGCCTGAACCACCCATTTTCCTTCAAGTTTTTAAGTCGCCGGTGTAGATCTGGGTTTTTGAAGGAGGGAGGGGAGAGAAGACAGATCTGGAAGGAGGAAGGAGGAAGGAGAATGGGTTTAACCACCATCGGTCGTCGTTTTCTCATGGAGGAGAGTTGGAGGGAGATGGTGATATGGTGGGGATGGCCGGCGCCGGCGGCGATCTGGTAGGGATGGAGGAGGGAGAGAAAGTGAGATTGGGTTTGGGTTTGGGTATTTTGGTTTGGGTTTTGGTTACATGGGTAGGGTTGATTGGGCAAATATCTGCCACATAGACTAGGTGGGTGACATGGAATCCCAATTGGACTGTCCATGTAAGTTGACTAACGACCATTTGGACGTTCATGGACGGAAGTCACTGCTGGGTTTAATGTGCCGAAGTCCAGTGTTCACTAGGATATTTTTCTGAGTTCAGTGACTGACGGGTTATTTGCTCAAAGTTCAGTGATGATTTTGGTAACCAACCCCCCCTAAAATAGGAAAGGGGTTCATATTATCTGGAAAATAAAAACAGAAATCTAATCCCTAAAACGCTCTCTTCTTCGTCGGGTTCCATTGACGACGTCGAATTCGATGTCGTCGCCTGGCCGAACGAAGCAATCGAGGGGAGCGGCTACTGTTTGGCGAGGAGGAGCGGCTGACGACGCTGCGGAGGATGGGAGCACGGCCGCGGCTGCTGACCTTGGCGTTGCTACGGATTCAGTTGGAGGCAGAGGCTGGACGAAGCAATCAAGGGGAGCGGCTGCTGGGCGGCGAGGTGGAGCGGCCGGCGACGTTGCAGAGGATGGGAGTACGGCGGCGGCTGCTGACCTCGGCGTTGCTTACGTTTTCAGTTGGAGGCAGAGTTGTTCAAACGGCCGGCGAGTCTACCCGTGGACGGCGTCGTCCGCGTTCATCGGCGGCTGTTTTGCCAACTGTAGGAGAGCCTTCTTCAGACGACGATTTCCAGGTGTGTATTGTTTTTCATACCGACATGTTCCGTTTTGATTTACATGGTACATAGTATTGTTCCGTTTCGATTTACCTGGTGCATTGTATTGTTCTGTTACGATTTAACTGGTACATAGTATTGTTCCGTTACGATTTACCTGATACATAGTATTGTTCCGGTCAAGAATTTACCTGGTACATAGCTTTTCAAATCAAGATTCCCATTTTCGGGTGACCTGGGATGGAGGTTAGTCGTTCACATTTAGACAAATGAGGGTATGTGGTACTTTGACTCAATATTAAGGTTTGTAAGATTAATGTTTGTAATATGATGCTGGAAACTTAGTGGTAGTAGCATTGCTTGCACTGATATTATCTCAAATTTTATTGACTTTGTTCTCTGAATTCTTGCCAATCTCTGAGCCAATTGTGTGAATAAACATGATCTTTGGATTGCTTTCTCTTTATCATTATGGTTTCTAACTATGTGAGACTTACTTGGTCACCTTTTCAGTAGTTACATTATCAATGTTTGTTTGCAGTCATATCAGAAGGCTCTAACTGCAGACCCTCCATATAAACTAGCTGCTGAATGGCTAGCCATTGTCTTTGTTCTTTGTGTAGTTCCGTCTTTAATGTAGCAGAAAATCTGTATGAGAACATAAGGTACCTATTTCATATTGTAGTCAGAAATCTGTATGAGAACATAAGGGTACCTATTTCAATATTTAATGTCTTGGTTTATGCCAACGTTCCTTAACCTAAATCAAACAAAAAGGAACAATGTGTTATTCCTGAAACTAATGTTTAGTACAACATTTTAATTCGTACCTAAATCATTTGGTTTGTGCTGCATCTCATTTCCCTCCTTGATGTTTATTAGGTAACTTTGTGTTGATTCGTTTCGAAAGTGTGGATGCCAACTGATTATGGTTAGCAAACTTTCCATTAGCATTGTTTGGATTTTGTTGTAATCTTGTGTGTTAATAGGTCGGTAAATTTTATGTTAGGACCGACCTACGTTTTTATGTAGATTGTTATTTGTAGCTTGGATTCTTGTGTTCCAAAATTCCTTAATTAGTACAATGAATATGATTATGCAATGGTTGGGAGATTCGTTATAAATGGTTTACTTTGTTTCTGTGTTGTTTTATAGAGTTATGGAAAACAAGAGAGAAACAAGAGGCAAAAGGGGGAGGTTGACCATGAGCATGTTGTCCTCGAAGATAAAGGTAAAAATGTATATTAATGGGGAACTTAATTACTTTGGCTAGTACCTTGCGTAGATTTTTTATAAATAAGTATTTATCATAATTTGTAGATATTTTATAAATAAGTATTTATCATAATTTGGAAATTATGTTATGTTCAGAATAAAGGGAAACAAGTAACCGTGCAGACTCGTTGTGGTCCCGGCAAGATACTTAAGGCTATAAGCGCGGAGTCCATGACACCAGAGAAAACTGAGAAATTAGTCGAGTTGGGATTTGATGGAGTGACCAAAGTGAAGATAGGACGAATGAATGATGACTTTAATAGGTGGGTTGTTGATTGTTACGACGTCGAGAGCAAGACGTTTATGTGAAGGATGATCGATTGAGCATTGGGGGGGGGGGGATGATGTGGCTAGAGTGTATGGGTTGCCCCGAGGGAAGGAACACGTTGGTAAAGAAATTTCTGAATATTCGAGCACATTCCTTACAAATGCAGCCACCTCCAATGGTCTTACAATTGAGGGGAAACACTCAAAAAGAGGTTGTTTTTCAATCATGCTTGGAGATACGATTGATGTAGAGACGGATGCAAATATCTGGAAGAGGTTGATGGTTTCATACACGATGGTTGTTCTTCTCTGCGCCAAATCGCATTTGAATGCTTGGCTGAAGTACTTGTCGTTGGTGGTTGATGAAACCGTCTCGAACTTCACAGAACACAATTGGTGTGAACACATAGAAACTTACTTCCACAACGACTTCAGTGACACAAAAGACGGCTATACAAAAGGGGTACAAAATGTGGTTATCTTTGCGGATATGCATCTTCTAATGGTTAGTGATTTTTTAAATTATTAGTTATCTAGTGGTTGCATTGATTGTGATAAAATGTGAATAGATCAAGAATGCTTATATATTTGATAATGTATCTACAAGCTATCAGTTTACTTGGATTAACATGGTGCTCTTCTGTCCCATTTATTGTTTGTTTGCAGGTTTGTTTTAGTGATAAATATGGTGGTCCACAACCTGATAAATTGGTCCATCATGTAGTAGATGGGATAATGGTAAATTCAGAATTGTGATGGAGGAAGTGAAGATGAAAAGTGGTAGCACGTACCGAGCCTTACCCGAAGGACCAACCATGAAGCTCCCAAAACCCTTTAAAGAGATTCTACATAGTTTACCCAATGATTGGAAGAAATTAGGGGTGGAAGAGGTACGAATGATTATATTCCATGCCACAATATATACTTCTTTATATGATTTTATATGATACTAGCTTTTAATTGGTTTTGTTTTGTTATACTTGATTGATAGCAAGGGAAAGTGCTAGAATGGTGTGAAATGGCCAAGAAAGTATTAAACGATGATATCTCGACTATCAAGCAGAGTATGGCGTCAAAAAGGGTTGAAGATGGGGAAGTCCTTCCTGCATCAGAAGGGGAGAATGTCAATGTTGCACGCACAGATACCTCAAGGGCAGTACTAAGTGGAAGTATAAATGAATTATACAATCGAATTGTTCCAGTTTACAAGTGTCGATACATAATGTTGTTCTTGCCTAAACTGTGTGGTACATAAGCTGGTACCTGATTCTGATTTCAGGTACACAATCAAAATTGCATATGAATCTGAATCTATGTGTACAAAGCTTTACTGTTTAGATTAGGGCATAATATGTAATCAATAATGCATATGAATCTTAATAGGTTAGGGCATAATCTGAATCTGTGTATACATAATATGTAATCAACTAACGAAATGAATGTTCTCATACAAGATTTTCTGGATATTTCCTCGCCATGCTCAAATTTTTACAGTTAGTTGGTATAATAATCAATAATGTATGAAAAAAATTGGGTTTAGTTTAGTTGGTCACCTAATTTTGAATATGTTTACGTATAAACCACCTAAATTTAATTTAACGACACATTTTAGAAGGATATTCAAATAAATTTAACGACACAATCAATTGGTCAAGGCTGATCGAAATTGATCATATTGCTAATCGTTGGCCAACCAAAATTCTGCTTACAGAAAACTGACTGACCAACGATTTTGACAGAAATAAACAACGAACTCAGTTTTAACCAAAATCAGACTGAATTTCTGGAAAATCCAGTAACATTAATGAGCAACAGAAATCTACGGGCGATCTCGCCTAGGGCCTGGGCGATCTCGCCTGGCCCCTAGGCGTTTTAAACCCACAAAAATCAATAGTTTCGAATGACATTTATTTAGGTGTATAGTTTATTTTTTTCATTCATTTAAGTGAAAACTCCGATTGGGTTCTACTAAGATCAAAGTGCCAAAGAACACATTAATCAAATGAAATTAAACAAATAACAATACTTGTCTACTTGGGGGTTTTCTTCTTCTCTTGCTAGCAAACTCACCATTCACACCAAAGAAATCGGATTATTCATTTCTTCTGCAGTGTTCTTGAATTTTGATACATGAATCTGCAGAGGTCGTTGTTATACACCAAAGACCAAGCCAACCCAAATTACATCAATGAGTGCCGTTGTCTACAACTACCTGACCCAAAGGATATAATGATTCTGGTACTCATTGCATAGAAACAATCTTCTGGAACCATTCGTGACAAACCTCTGGTTGCGCCTTGCAACTTCCAAAAATCCAGTTCCCAATCCTACACATAACGCAATCCATCCAGCTGCCAAGGAAAACACCGTCTGCAGATGGACACAACACAAGACGCTAATGCATAAGCAAATGGAGCCATGTCTACTCTTTTACAATAAAACACATTTTGCAGATTACATTACACATTCCTTTGTACCAATGCACTAAAAGCATTAGAACCCTCAAAAGAACAGCCGTCTAACACGAGAATATGAGAATCGAGAAGGCACAAAAGGAAATGTTAAATAAAAATATATGATTTGTCTCAACCATTGACATATCCAAGAAGACCTAATCAGAACTCATGTCCAAGCTGTTGTTGACAAGGTATATACAAGCAAAAACTTGGCTTGTGCAGATGGAGTAAATAGAAGACAATACATCTAAAGGCAAGGATCTAAAGAATAAATATCTATTAACAGCAGAAACTCAGGTCTAGGAAACTTGCATCTACTTAACTATAACTAAGTTCGCTACCAGTAAGAGTCACAACACCATAAACAGAAGCAATTACTTGAGAAGAATAAGGGCACTCAAAGTAAAGATTAAGTTTTCCAGAACTCCAGCATCACATAAATTAGATACAGGGTAAACAATAAAAACATAATGCATTGCAGGTTTCATTGCTGCATTCAATAAACCCTAAAGAACAACGAAAACCCACCATAGCAAATATACGATCCTAATTACAAGCAACAAAGAAAGGATCGCAGAATGAGAATCATTGATTCTTACAAAAAATTGGCAAGGAAAGACAAGCAGTAAAACAGAAACGATCAGAGTTCATACCATAACTTAGCATCCATCATATCCGATACATCATTTTTTTGGAATCTTATCTGTCGCATTAACAATCTTGAGAATATGTTCCACAACACGATGATCCAAACTGACTTTTCACCAACATGCCTAATCCTCTGATGTTGTACTTTTAGTAGGCCTAATCTGTTCACTAACCATGTCAGAATCACCTAGCAGCTTTCTAAGAAGTGGATGATCCAACTGGTTTTTAGGCAACAAATCTATCAGCAAGGATAGTGTGGTTGCATCGGCTGAGAAACCTTTAGACACCATCTCTTGAATTAGACTTACTGCTTCAAGTGGATCTTTATGCTGAAGAAATCCATGGATGATCACGTTATAAGAGCAACTATTTGGCAAACAAATACTCCTCTCCATTTTTCTAAACAAGTCATATGCTTCATCAACCAAACTATGTCTACAAAGTCCATCAATTACTGTGGTATATGTGAAAACATTAGGATGTAAGCTCTCATCTTCAGAGAGCCTAGTAAACATATCTCTTGCTTCCTTAACCCTCCCTGCTTTCCACAAACCATCAATAAGAATATTGTAGGTGAAAAGATAGGCTTCAGCCAACTACCTTCCATTTCTCGAAACAGAGCTAATGCCTCATCAATATTACCTATTCTGCACAAGCCCCCTAGCAAACTGCCGCATGTCACGACATCAGGAAGTTGACCCTGATTGCACATTTCCTTGAGAAGTGCTTGTGCTTCTTTAAGCCTCCCTTCTCGGCAAAACCCATCGATCAAAGTACTATACGTAATGGTGTCCGGAGCTAAGTCTTTTTTAAGCATATCATTCAATAATTGTTTGGCTTCACCCAACCTTTGATTCTTACAGTATCCATTAATCATGATACTATAAGTATAAACGTCAAGCTTGCAACCCTTACTGACCATATAACTAAATAATCGATGAGCATTGTCTAATTCATTACACAAACAATACCCATCTAGCAATGAGTTATAAGTGAATATATCTGGATACAACCCTCTTTGTATCATCACTTCCACTAAAGCTTTAGCCTCGTGAACCATCCCATCTTTGCAAAAAGATTCAATCAAGAAGTTATAGGTGACTACATTAGGAATGACATTCCTTCCAGACATTTCATCCAACAATGTAATTGCTTCTTCCCTCTGACTTGAAACACATAAACCATGAATCAAACAATTGTAACTAACAACATCAGGTGAACACTTTCTATCCTTCATCTTGGAAAACACATCTAAGGCTTTAGATACCAAATCATCCTTACAAAGGCCATCCATGATGGTATTGTAAGTAATCAAATTAGGATAAACACCTACATCTTCCATTTTCTCAAACAATTTAAAACCAACACTCACTTCACCCTTCTTACATAGGCCATTAATGATGGTATTGTAAGTAACCAAATTAGGATAAACACCTATATCTTCCATTTTCTCAAACAATTTAAAACCGACACTCACTTCACCCTTCTTGCATAGGCCATTAATGATGGTATTATAAGTACGAACATTGGTGAAATCCTAAGCCACAATCTTCTCCAGAAAGCTTTGCAGCATGAGCAACTTTCCCATCTTTACACAATCCATCAATCAAGGTATTCAAAGTCACGATAGTAGGTTGAAGACCAAGTTTAAAAGTTTTTCCCAATACTGAAAAAGCTAAACCAATACTACTCAATTTGCAGAAGCAACGAATCAACATGGTAAATTCAAAAATATCTTGTGGCAGTCCAGCCAACTGCATTTGCCTGGATACGAAAATAGCATCTTCATAAGCATTCATTTTCACAAGAGATGAAAATATCTGACCGAATTTGGAAATGGGAGGCCTGGGATTCATGCAGAGCATAGAATTAAACGAATCCAAGGCAGCTTCGACAGTAGTGAAAGGAGGGCTCGTCTGATTGGAACCGAAATGAGAGGAGGGAGCCGCTGTGAAAGAAGAAGAAAGAAACTTTGCCATACTCGCTTTCCTGAGGAACTGAAATTGAGAGCCGCTTCCATGGAAGAGGAGGATTGTCTTCGCCATGAATGAAGTATAGAAATGCAGTGCCAAGCCAAAGAGAAAGCTGGGTGCTTGAAATTAGGGTTATTTTTATCGCTGAAGGAAGAATAGAATACTGATGAAGTTTTGTTTTATACTTTTTATCACTTCATTTAATAAATGATATTTCCTCGTCATACTCAAATTTTTACAGTTAGTTGGTATAATAATGTATGAAAACAAATGGGTTTAGTTGGTCACCTAACTTTGAATCTGTTTACAAATAACTACCTAATTTTCATTTCCAATGTATGACCTAAAATTATCGCCTCCTTTCATCATTTTTATCTTCGATATGCTCATATTATTCATTATTATAGAGGGTGTGTGCTCCAAATTGTGACAAAATTATTGTGCAAAAAGTTTCAAATAAATTTAACGGCAGATTTGGAATTAATGGAAAAGATAAATAAATTTAACGGCACATTATTGTGGTGGGGGGCGCTGTGTCCCGCTTCGAACTAATGGAAAAGGCAAAAAAAACACTAGTGTAGCAATAATAGATGAATCAGACGATTGGAAATCAAGAAAAAAGGGGCCGATCAATAGATTGTACGGGAGCTGTTAGTGGGAAGTCGACAGGGAGGGAGGTGGGATGGGTAGCGGAGTATTCATATAATTTAATTTTCATTTTATATTTTTATAATTAATATTTTGATGTGGAATATCACATGAGCTTTGTTTGCACCATTACTATCGGTGTTAAAAATCTAACAACCAATTTGGTCAATTAATTATAGCTTTTAGAATAATTATAGGCCTGGTCTTATTGTGTCACACTAAAATTAATAAAAATTAATAAAAAATGAATGATTTTTTTTTTGTAGAAAATATTGAGCCTATTCCCAATAAGAAGAGTTAGCTAATGTGGGGGTGATTTTGCTTATTTTCCATGGAGGAAACAGAGCAGGGCTCAATTACCATAATCAACACTAAATTGAGGTTTAATACCAAAACTACCACTACACTTTTACTATTACCATAATTGTAACCAGCCTTTGGGATATCTTTTTTTTTCCATTAGATAACTCCCGCAGGAGCACTGGAGATAACCATACATTCCGAAAATTAAGTGCACACCCAAGCCGTGAGGTTTACCATACTCTGACTTGGGAGGCAACGAAGCGCATGACGAGCCACATAGTGGGCTGTCATATTACCTTGACGACGAATCGTAAGAAGTCTGGTGAAGGGTTGAGAAATCCAGAAGATGACAGATGTCAGCTATCAGGGAACCACCCTCCCGAGCTAGGAAAAGACGACTGGAGACTACTCGGCGTACTTCTGAGGCATCACCCTCAATGTCCACCTCTGACCAACCCATATCTCGGCACAAAACACAAGCATCCCTGACTGCTAACAACTCAATAACAACGAGTTAGAAATCCCTGGGTAAGAGATACCTGTGGCGAATAGGAGTCCTCCCAAGTAGTCACGGACCACCAGGCCTACCGCACCACCTACACCTTCTAAGAGAGCTCCATCTACATTAATTTTAAGTCTCGGAAATCTAGGAGGGCACCAGCTGGGGGGGGAGAGGAGGGATCTGAGGGGGAGGTTGGACTATTAAGGGGAGGGACGAAAGGGCATCAATATCAAAGTTTAGTTGTCTCTGAAGAGCCATAGTTGCGGATTGAAACTTCTCAAATACAACCCAATTTCTGGATTTCCATATTCGCCACCAAGCTAAAACCCAAAAGGGGCTTCTAAAGGTCGTGAGGTAGAAATAAATCTCCAAGTTATTGTTGGGTGAGTGTGAGGTACTGCATCTAAATCCAAATTTACCGCTCTAAAAAACTGACAAACCACTATACAATCGAACATAAGGTGCTCTATTGTTTCTGTTTCTAGAAGGCAGCAAGGGCACTCAAGTGGTAAGGTCACTCCCCTTGAATTCAGTCCTTCTAGAGTTGGAAGAATTCGATGACAAATCCTCCAAAGGAAAATCGAAGCTTTGGTTGGATACAGAGGTCCCATATGGAGCGCCAAAGGACAGGATCCGTTGGAAGAGCTAAGGATGGAGGTGTTTTCTTTTTGGGCCTTGAACGGAGAGCCTGCACGTATCCTGAGGAAGTCGAGTATTGCCCGTTGGCCGAGAAATACCATAGGGGTAGATCTGGTTGTACTGTTACTGGAAGGGGGATACTAGCAATAGCTTGCACCGTCTCAGGGAGAAAGAGACTTGATAACAGCTCCATGTCCCAACTACCTTGAACAATCAGAGATGAAATTTGAATGTCTGTTCCAGCTGGTAAGGGATGAATGAGGGAAGGAAATGATTGTCTCAGTTGACCACGGGTCCAATGACGTTCGAAAATGGATAACATTGGTCGAGAACCCAACTGCCACAAAAGCCCCTGCATTAAAAGATCATGTCCATGTAAAATACTCTGCCATCCCCAGGAGGGGTTTGAACGTTTCACTGCATTTAGGAAGCATTGGGATGGAAAGTAAGGTCCCTTGAGAAGACGAGAGAGTAAGGTATCTGGTTCTCTAGGAATCTCCAGCTTTGCTTAGCAAGTAGCGCTTGGTTAAAAGCTTTGAAATCTTTGAAGCCCATACCTCCCTCATCTTTGGACTGGCAAAGTTTTGCCCAACTCCGCCATCGAATGTGTCGTTGGTCTCCCACTTCACCCCACCAGAATTCTGCCATTCGGGAATCTAATGTCTCACAAACAATATTACTAAGTTTATAACATGACATAATGTGAACCGGAAGACCTGCAACTACCGATGTAAGGAGAGTATGCACTCCAGCTGGTGAAAGAGAGGCCCTCTTCCAACTATGTAACCGAGTTGTCACCTTGTCCTCAAGGAATGCAAAGGTTTCCTTTTTTGATTTCATTACAACGCAAGGGGCTCCTAAGTATGTGGTTGTATTAATAGAAGAGTTTATTTGAAGGTAGTCCGAGTATTCTCTTATTAGATTGTCGGGCACATTTTTGCTGAACATGACTTAACTCTTATTGTAATTGATACGCTGCCCACTCAGAAGCTGATATCTTGTGAAGAGAGCTCGTAAATGTACCATGGATTGATGAGAGGCTTGAAAAATACCATGGTATCATCTGCAAACATTAGATGAGTTATCATGGGGCAGTGACCATTAAGTTTAATTCCTTGTAACGTTTTTCTCTGAAGTTCTAACTGAATGAGGTGGGAAAGTCCCTCCGAACAGATGGCAAATAAAAGAGGCGAAAGTGGATCCCTTGTCGTAGGCCGCGAGAGGGGGCAAAGTACCCTTCCGGAGTTCCATTAAGAAGTATGGTCATTGTTGCAGATGCAGACATTCATGAACTAACGAGACCCAACTAGGATGGAATCCTAGTGCTAAGAGCAGGGGGAATAAGAAATCCCACTCCATCCTATCGTATGCTTTTTCCATATCTACCTTTAGCGCCATAAAGTGTAGTTTCCCAGAGGAATACGTTTGCAAGTGATGAATTAGTTCATGTGCAATGAGAATATTATCTGTTATGCATCGCCCACGTACAAACCCATTTTGGGCTGGATTTATGAGGTGGGGAAGTACTATTGCTAGTTCTATTGGCGATTATTTTAGAGATTATTTTATAGAAAACCGTACAAAGGCCAATAGGTCGGATCTGAGTCATATTAGTGACCTCCGTCACTTTAGGAATCAGAGCGAACCAAGTATGATTTAAACCCCGTAGCATATGACCCCGTCTAAAAAAATCATTTACCGCCGCAGTGACATCTCGGCCTTATAATTTCCCATATCTCTGAAAGAAGAGTCCAGTAAATCCATCTGGGCCGGGATATCTAAAAAAATTACATTTTCTTTTTTTCTTTCTATATTTGTTATGTCCATGAACGTTTGAGAGTATAGAGTTGGATATGTTATTCTACTATTTAAAATGAGATAGTAACTTAATTATTTTATTGTAATAATATATTGTTTGGATGAAATGAAAATCAAGTCGTTTATTCATTAAAAAAATGAAGTTATTTATTAATGGTGGATTTCATTTTATGAATTATTTTCTCAACCATTAAAGAGATTTTAGAATATTTGGGGTGATAGGTGATATTTGCAAATATCTCAACCACTATAAAGATATTTTGAAATGTCTTTAACTTAAAATATATCAATTTAAAATTTTTCTACAAATAAGCGGTTACTCAAATTTATATATTTAACACAAATGTCTCTAACAAATATAGGATCTAAACCACCCATTAAAATATTAGTGATTCGAATTAAATCATCTGTATATCTTTTTTTAGGTGGGTTAAAATAAATTTAACTATTTAAGGTCAAATACACTTTTGTAGCTCAATTTTTGGTAGATCTAACAGATCAGTTCGAACTTCGAATAACACAATTTCTAGTCAAAGTTTAACTTTTCGTATTATTTCGTTACCTCTATCAAAAAAATTGACGAATGATGTGGCAATAAAAATTACCAAAATATTAGAAAAATTAAAAATATTAAAAATAACTAAAGAAAATAAAAAATCCATCCATCCATGCCTCTCTGGTATTGCCAAGGTCCCATGCTATTATCACTTAGGGGTTGTTTGGGTAGGTGATTTGGGAGGAGGTGATTTCAAATGGCTAGAGAATTTCAAATGGTTATAGAATTGAGGTACCCTTGCTATTTCAAAAATAGAAGGTTTGGATGGGTGATTTGAAGATATTGTTGAGTAGGGAATTCATAAAATAAAAAAATTAAACTTAAAATTTATTTCATTAAAGACCAAAATAGGCTTGTAATTAATTCTCATACCAATCTTCTATTTTTAATTGGGGCAAATGAGTAAAAATGCCTTCAAATCTCTTCCTCCATCTCCATAAATCTCTATCCTTTAATGGAGATTTTAAAATGTCCTCCAAATCACTTTGGACCCACCATTAGGTTTCTAAATCACCCACAATCTCCAACATTATTTTGCATCATTTTTCCCAAATCTCTAGGGTAGGAATTTGGACCCCAAATCACCCACAATCTCCACCCCAATTCTTCCACCCAAACAACCCGTTATTCGCCCTTCTTCCTCAACCATCAACCTCCTAATGAGCTTCTCAACCTCAATTCCAACCCCCCCCCAAACCTCTGTCATTTGTCTCGCATTCACCGGTTAATCCACAAACCACGATTGATACATCATCATTCACTACAATATAACCTGGTTACGGAGGCAGAATTATAGAGGCACATAGAATATTTGCCTCTAAACATACTTTTAAATAACAAATATTATATGCGCTTCTATAGATGTAAATATCTGCCTTTAATTGTTATTTATTTATTTATTTTGAGTTTAATAAATATTAATTTATAATTTTAGAGGTAGATAATTCATAACTGTTTGTATAAGTTATACGGAAAATTCCTTTAGAGGTAGATAATTTATAACTACCTCTATAAGCTTTTTGTCTTATAAAAAAAAACTCTTTTAGAGGTAGATAATTTAGAAATGCCTCTATAAGTTATACAGAAAATTAATTATAGGCATATAATTTATAACTGCCTCTATAAGCTCACTACAAGAAACTGCTCGTTTAACAGCGGCAGATATGAGGTTTAACAGCGGCCATGGCCGCTGTTAAATTACTTTAACCGCAGCTGCGGCCTGCTGTTAAATGGGCCAATGCTAAAGTAATTTAACAGCGGAAAAAAGTGGTCGTGGTTAAATGGACTGGTCGCTGTTAAATTATAACAGTTTAACAGCGGCCATAAAGAATTTAACAGCGGCCACCAGCCGCTGTTAAATTGTTTCATCGGGAAAAATTAATGGCCGGAGCTCCGGCGATTGAGCCGGAACTCCGGCAATAGTCCAGATCATCCAGTCCCAGGAACTCCGGAACACGGCGAGCTCCTCCTCCTTCTGTCGCTGCTTCTTCTTCCCCCTCCGTCCGTCACTACTTCTTCTTCCTCTTCCTTTTGTTCCGGCGAGCTCCGACGATTCTTCTTCCTCCTCCGGACGAAACCAGTGACGGCGACGACTATGGGGGAGGAACCCCTTCGATTCTCGAAGTTCGGCCGTTGTTAGCAAAGAAGAAGAGAAGAAGAAGAAGAAGAAGAATCGAAGAAGAATCGAAGAAGAATCAAGAAGAATCAAGAAGAAGAAGAAGAAGAAGAAGAAGAAGAATCGAAAAAGAAGAAGAAGAAGAAGAAGAAAAAGAAGAAGAAGAGAAGAAGAAGAAGAATCACCAAAGAAGAAGAAGAATCGTGGACGAAGAAGAAGAAGAAGAGGATCGTGGACGAAGAAGAAGAGGACGGACGATCGGCGAGGAAAGTTTTCGAACTCCGGCGGCGGCGGCTCCGAAATAAGATTGGAGCTGATTAGGGTTTTTTTGTAAATCGACGGCTGAGATTGACCATGTATAAATGAACGGATGAGATTAGATTTAGGGTTATCCGCGTCTAGCGGTTTCAACCAATCAGAACGTTTTATTTTAACAGCGGCCACGGTCCGCTGTTAAATTAGAAGTGGCCGCTGTTAAACTGTCTAATTTAACAGCGGCTAAGTGGCCGCTGTTAAATTACACGAATTTAGTCATTTAACAGCGGCCAAAATATGGCCGCTGTTAAACTGTCGCTGTTAAACTAACATTTTCTTGTAGTGGCTTTTTATCTTATACAAAAAACTCTTTTAGAAGCAGTTAATTTAGAATTATCTCTATAGGTTGTATGATTAAATCTTTTTCGAGGTAGATAATTTACAATTGCCTCAATAGGTTGTATGATTAGCTTAGAGGTAAATCATTGATCTATATCTATATGTTGAATGATTAAAATTGGTAAAGGTAGATAACTGGTAAACTTTGTACTATTTTGTATAGATAAATATTAGATAATATATAATTAGTCATATATATAATGAAATCTAATGATTTTGTTTTCTAATAATCGGTAAGAATTTTTTTGTTTTTTCAATTTTGATTTCTTTTTCTTGGCATAGGTTCTTCATATAATTGAGTTTTATAATTCATATTTAAAAATTGCGCAAAAAACCAGTAAGTACTCATAGACCAAGTGGTAAGAACTAAGAATTTAACATAAACCTCGTAGATAGCAAAAGAGTATGAAATCATATATGTAAATAGTGTCCAATAGAGAAAAATATCTTGGGATGAATAAATTCTTTTAGAAGCATATATACGTGCCTCTAAAAAAATTTATCAGCAACAAAAATAAGTGTCTCTATTCTTCCATTAGTGACATATAACATATGCCACTGTATTTGCCTCTGAAGACCTTTAGCGACAGGAGCGTTAGTGGCACTTAAAACTATCTGCCTCTATAACTCTATAGATGCAAAAAAAAAAAAAAAAACATTTTAGAGGCAAATACGGTGTGTCTCCATAGCCAGATTATGTTATAGTGATTGTTAGTAAAAAGTATAAAATTCATTCAATCAAAATTTCACCCAACAACTCAAGTTATTGGAATGCAACGGTTCTTGATAATCATAAGTTCTTTTGTCGCCGCCTCATCTATTGAGTTCCACCCGCAGTGGGTTCAGAACCCTCCCATTGCCTGGTCGATCAACACCTTCCTCTGCGTGCTCATTTCACCACTTTCCCTCTTTCTTCTGCAACCTCTCAGAACCTGTTCGGAAGCAACGAGTTGGTCAGACTCGGTTTGAAGACCGCATCGGGTCAGACCACCCAGAGGAACTGTTGCCCGATGTTGGTGATTCCCCATGCCATGTCATGGGATTTGGTTGGGGTGTGGACAACGATGCTTCTGAAGCTTATGTAGAGGATGAAATTAGGGGGTTACGTTGTTGGTCAAGAAAGACGAAGGTAGTCATTTATTTTTCAGTTGGGTTGTAGATTGCGAGATTAGTTTGTGGAAAGGACCGATAATCGGGATTTTGGGGACGAGGTGGAGGACAGGGATGAGGGTGGCATTCGGGCCGGGCTAAACCCGGACCGGTCAACCGGGCCACCGGGCTGCCCGAATGCTAATAAATGTGCCCGGACCGAGGGCTGTGACCGGGTAGCCCGGAGCCCGGTCAACGCGGGTCCGGGCCGGGCCCGGGCCCCCGGTAATTTACCCGGTCCACTGTAGGTATGCTGCATTTGATTTTTTGTTATTTTGATTTTGTAATGGGCTTTTGGCCCGTAACTAAATTGAAGACGCAAAATAACAAAATGTGTTGACTGAGTGTTGACCGACCACCACACAGTCCCTAAACTAACCTAAATTGAAATTGTCTCCCGATTCCCTCCCCCTCCCCCCCCCCCCCCCCAATCTCTCCGTCTCACACTCTCACACTCTCGTCATCGGGCAATCGGCAGACGGCGAACGGCACGGAGGCTGGTGGAACGGTGGCAGGTGGAACGGCGGAAGGCGGCACTGCCCAACTCTCTCTGTCTCACACTCTCGTCATCGCGATTACCCCAATCAGCAGACGGCGAACGGCACGGAGGCAGGCGGAACGGCGGCAGGCGGCAGAGGCAGAAGGCTGTGTTTTAATACCACAACACAATGCTGTGTTTTAAAACAGCAGCAGCAGGTCCAAGCAAGCATCATTAAACGCAGCAGTGGCATCATCATCATTAAACGCAGCAGTGGCATCATCATCATTAAAAAACAACCGCCACCTGATTTTTGTTGTAATGAAAAACAGCAGCACCTGCTGAAGTGCTACTAATATTTTATGTTTTCAAAAATAATTAAAAAAAACTATATTAACCGGGTTGGGTCAGTGTTCGGGCCGGGCTTTAACCGGGCTAAACCCGAAAAGCCCGAAGCCCGGTCAGGTAGCTGTTAGTGTGCCCGGGCCCGGCCCTATGAGAAATCTTCCGGGTTTCCAGGCGGCCCGAAGCCCGGTTTGACCGGGCGAGTCGGTTAAAGTCCAGTCAAACGGGCCGGGCTTCCCACCCTAGACAGGGATTTAGGGAAAGGAGATGGTGATGAAGTGGTAGAGGGGATGGAGAGGGAGAGTGGAGATGATAGATGGGATGGAAGGAAATGATGATTTTTTGTTCTTATATTAACTAATTTTTTGGTCGGCCCGTTAGCTGGGGTCAAGCGAATATTTTATGTTCTTCAAGTTTATAATTATAATTATTTTAATATAATTGCTAATACATGTGATGTGAAGTAGCAATAAATTGACTAATGAGAATATTAAAAACTATGTATTAAATTATTTTCATTGGTCATAAATATTTTTATTTTAAATACGAAAACATAATAATGATGGTTTATCTCTAGTGGAGAAAAATAATAAAATAAAGATAGACAACATTCATCTCAAAAAATGATTAAAATTAGAAGGAAAAATAGTATTTGGCTCCCTCTACTTTGCCAACTTAACAACATTAATCTAAATCTCTAGAATACCCAAATTAACAATTAAAGATGTAAATAACTCATTGCATAAATAAAACATAATTTTACAAATTTTCTTAAAAGTACCCCACTAAAAAAAATTCAATGTTTGTCTCCTATAAATATTATAGTATAATCAAGTAAATTTAATATTTATATTAATATGGTGAAAATGGACTTTTCACCATATTTTCACTCAACATCATGCTTCCTTAACCCTCCCTGCTTTCCACAAACCATCAATAAGATACTGTAGGTGGCAACATTAGGCTTCAGCCAACTACCTTCCATTTCTCGAAATAGAGCTAATGCCTCATCAAATATTACCTATTCTGCACAAGCCACTTAGCAAACTGCAATGTCACGACATCAGGAAGCTGACCCTGATTGCACATTTCCTTGAGAAGTCTTGTGCTTCTTTAAGCCTCCTGCTCGGCAAAACCCATCGACCAAAGTACTATACGTAACATGGTTTGGAGGTATTTCTTTTTTATGCATATCATTTAATAATTGTTTGGCTTCACCCAACCTTTGACCTTACAATATCCGTTAATCATGATATTATAAGTAATACGTTAGGCTTGCATCCCTTACTGACCAAATATCTAAATAATCTATGAGCATTGTCTAATTTATTACGCAAAACAATACCATCTAGCAATGAGTTTATAAGTGAATGATATCGGATGCAATCCCTTTGTATCATCACTTTAACTAAGCTTTAGCCTCGTGAACCATTCCATCTTTCAAAAAGAGTCAGTATAATGTTATAGGTGATTCACCAGGAATGACTATTCCTTTCTAACATTTCATTTCCAATGAATTGCTTCTCTCCTCCGACTTGAAACACATAAACCATGAATCAAACAATTGTAACTAACAAATTGGGTGGATACTTTCTATCCTTCATCTTGGAAAAAACATCTAAGGCTTTAGATACAAACCCATTTCTTACAAAGGCTATCGATGATGGTACTGCAAGTAATCAAATAGGATAAACCTATATCTTCCATTTTCTCAAACAATTTAAGACCGGCACTCAATTCACCCTTCTTGCATAGGCCGATTAATGATGGAGTTATAAGTAAAACATCAGGGTTGGACATTTCTATCCATCTTCTTCGAGAAACCATCTAATGGCTTTAGGATACAACTTCCCATTCTTACAAAGGCATCAATGATGGTATGTAAAGTATCAAATCAGGTAAATTCCTATTCTTCCATTTTTTCTCAAAAATTCAAGGCCAGATCATTTCACCCTTCTTGCATAAGCCGTTAATGATGGAGTTATAAGTACAAACATCTGGCTGAAATCCTAAAGCGACAATCTTCTCCAGAAACTTTGCAGCATGAGCAACTTTCCCATCTTTACACAATCCATCAATCAAGATATTAAAAGTCACAATATCAGGTAAATGTTGCCTAGTTCCATTCTGTCTTTTTGTTTTAAGTTTTGTTAGAATGCAGAGTGGCATTAGAACTTATTATAGTATGAGCTGACATTTTCTGATCTTAATATAGTTTCTTCAAATGTTTGGATTGTCAATTCCTTATTTTATGTAAAAACATTGAATTTTCATGTATTACGATTTTAAAAGAGTAATATATAGATCCTTCCTGAAAGTTACGATGTCTAAATACTTCACGGCATGCAGATCTCTTTCCTTCAATAATTGGAGCAAGTTCAGTTGTGCATTCATTTAGTAGGGTTATCTGTGCAGAAGTTGTGAGCTTTGACGAGCTTGGAGGCCAAGGGATCAATGTTTTTATGAAACTAGTTTTGCACCCGGCCGTTGGAAGTCATTGAATATAGGTGTAAGTAAAGGTATATGTATGTTTCGTTTAGAGCAAATATTTAAACTTTTTTTATATCCAAATTCATGTTCTGGTTGTGTACAAAATATCTAAAAATCAAATTCAGAGTTTTGGGAATTCATTATACCCAAAATTCTATTCATGTCTTAAACCCATCATCCACTTCTCATCGTCTACCCATATAAAACTCTCATCATTGTTTCGCCAACATTTTTTTTTCATTTGTCGGACACTATCGATTGCTCATGACACTCAATCCACTTACCTTGTCATTGAAATCATAGTTCGGAAGATCATCTGCCGCCAAACTAATATTATGCTTATTTTACCTTGGGCCCTAAACAAGTCTTGTGTCTTGACTCGTTTGGGTAAAATATGTACTTATAGGCGTCATGTAGCGAGACATGCACAAGTTTACCCATATAACCCGCTACCCAATACTAAAATATTATTGAACATACATTAGTTCAGTTAATTGGTACATCAAATTTACAAGTGGCGAAAAAAGTTAATCCACCTAAACTTTGAGACAAGGACAGACAGGACCATGAAATTCAGGTTATATTTCTTTCTGCGCCGATTTTCCTTGTTCTTCTTTGGCCATGCAATGTCTGTTCGGACCCATATTCGTCGAGGAACACACTAGCATCCAGAAGCACAAGTCAAGTCAAGAAACTGAACCAGCAGACTTCTGTAATGCTGACTGCTAACATAACTTTTCTCAGAAAAATCTGTCAGTTGCTTGGTGTATGCTGCTGACTGCTGAGACTTAACAGAACATAACTGCAAATCTGCAATACAAGGCATTTCAGATATTCATTCAATAAGATGACTTGCATTCTATTCTATTCTATGTAATCAAACTGCTTCTCACCCTTAACCAGTAGAGTTCTTTAATCCAACACTTCAGCTGATTTGATACAGATGATTAATTAACCAAAATCGAACTAATTCCCTCCCAGTTCCTCCTAGAACTTATTATTATTCGACGCCAATTAAGGTTTGTGTTCTAACCTGTGTAGCAGAAATGCTCATCCCATCCCAAAGATCGAAAATGTGAACCTCATCAGTTCTTGCAAAAACACGGCAAGGAAAATTCAAGTAGGAAAAAACACAGAGAAGATCAGATTTTCATACTTCAACCATACATCATTTTCTGCTCGATTAAAAATCTTAACTGTCAACATTCACACAATTTAACAACAGTTTCTCATCTGGGTGATCCAAACTGACTTCAATTAAACCAGCAATGCCTAATCCTGATGTTTTACTCCTAGTAAGTGCCTAATTCTCTTCACTAACCATGTCACCATCACAAAGCTGTTCGAATAAGTTGAGATTAGGAATCCAACTGGTTTTTTAGGCAACAATTCTATCACCAAGGATAGTGTGGTTGCATCAGCTGAGAAACCTTTAGACACCATCTCTTGAATTAGACTTACTGCTTCAAGTGGATCTTTATGCCGAAGAAATCCATGGATGATCACGTTATAAGAGCAATTATTTGGCAAACAAATACTCCTCTCCATTTTTCTGAACAAATCATACGCTTCATATACCAAACTATGTCTACAAAGTCCCATCAATTAATGTGGTATATGTCAAAACATTAGGATGTAAGCTCTCATCTTCAGAGAGCTTAGTAAACATATCTCTTGCTTCCTTAACCCTCCTGCTTTCCACAAACCATCAATAAGAATATTGTAGATGGCAACATCAAGCTTCAATGAATTACCTTCCGTTTCTTGAAATAGTGCTAATGCCTCATCAATATTACCTATTCTGCACAAGCCACTTAGCAAACTGCTATATGTCACGATATTAGGAAGCTGACCCTGCTTGCACATTCCCTTTAGAAGCTCTTGCGCATCTCTAAGCCTCCCTGCTCGGCAAAACCCATCGACCAAAGTACTATACGTAATGGTGTCTGGAGCTAAGTCCTTTTTAAGCATATCATTCAATAACTGTTGGCTTCACCCAACCTTTGACTCTTACAATATCCATTAATCATGATACTATAAGAAATAAACGTCAAGCTTGCAACCCTTACTGACCAAATAACTAAATAATCGTATGAGCGTTGTTTAATTCATTACGCAAACAATACCCATCTAGCAATGAAGTTTTAAGTGAAGATATCTGGATGCAATCCTCTTTGTATCATCACTTTGACAAGCTTTAGCATCGTGAACCATTCCATCTTTACAAAAAGAGTCAATCATAATGCTATAGGTGATTGCACCGGGAATGATATTCCTTTCTGACATTTCATCCAATAACAGTATGGCTTCTTTCCTCCGACTTGAAACACATAAACCATGAATCAAACAATTGTAACTAACAACGTCGGGTGGACAATTTCTATCCTTCATCTTGGAAAAAACATCTAAGGCTTTAGATACCAACCCATTCTTACAAAGGCTATCAATGATGGTATTGTAAGTAATCAAATCAGGACAAATACCATATCTTCCATTTTCTCAAACAATTTAAGACCAGCACTCATTTCACCCTTCTTGCACAGGCCGTTAATGATGGAAGTACAAGTAACAAACATTTGGTTGAAATCCTAAAGCCACAATCTTCTCCAGAAACTTTGCAGCATGAGCAACTTTCCCATCTTTACACAATCCATCAATCAAGATATTAAAAGTCACAATATCAGGTTGAAGACCTAATTTAAAAAGTTTTTCCCAATACCGAAAAAGCTAACCCAATACTCCTCAATTTGCAAAAGCAACTAATTAACATGCTGAATCCAAAACTATCTTGTGGCAGTCCAGCCAATTGCATTTGCCTGGATACGAAAACAGCAGCTTCACAAGCATTCATTTCACAAGAGATGAAAATATCTGACCGAATTTTGCAGTGGGAGGCCTGGGATTCATACAGAGCATACCATTAAACGAATCCAATGCGTGTTCAACGGTAGTGGAACAGAAATGAGAGGCGAATTTTACAGTGGGAGCCGCTCTGCAAGAAGCAGAAGAAGAAGAAGAAGAGAAGAAAGAAGCTTAGCCGTACTCGCTTCCCATAGGATTGTCTTCGCCATGATTGCAGTGCTAAGCCAAATGGAAAGCTGGGTGCTTGAAATTAAGGTTGTTTTACCGCTTAAGGAAGAATAGAACAGTAGCAGAATGAATAGAGATGAACTTTAGTTTGTTTTATTTCCTTTCTGCTACTCAGATTTTTACAGTTTGGTCACCTAACTTTGGATTCTCTAATAGGATAACCACCTCATTTTACGAATAGCTATTTAATTATCTAATATAATAATTTAATTATTCTACAAAATATCATGATTCAATCAATATCCAGTTTATATGTCTCATTCCCACCATTATCATAACGTGTGTAAAATATATTAGTCTTGTATATACATTCATAGAGTGATAAGTAAAGTGTTCGAGTATATGATGCCAGAGATTATATGTGGCAAATAAATAAATTATCTCATTTTAATCCCAAATTCTCTGATGGAAAGCCTAGAATGTGACATTCTAGGGTGAATTCAAGAGGCAATGACAATAATACCCTTTTTAAGGGGAAGAAGGTAAAAGAGGATAAGGTAAAGTTGGGTATTTTGGTCTTTTTCACATTAATTATTATTTTTTTTTTCACCCCAAGA
>CM068297.1:4653870-4768923 GCA_034768395.1 Linum lewisii | reverse complement strand
GCAGTTTGATTACATAGAATAGAATAGAATGCAAGTCATCTTATTGAATGAATATCTGAAATGCCTTGTATTGCAGATTTGCAGTTATGTTCTGTTAAGTCTCAGCAGTCAGCATACACCAAGCAACTGACAGATTTTTCTGTTAGCAGTCAGCATTACAGAAGTCTGCTGGTTCAGTTTCTTGACTTGACTTATGCTTCTGGATGCTAGCGTGTTCCTCAACGAATATGGGTCAGAACAGACATTGCATGGCCAAAGAAGAACAAGGAAAATCGGCGCAGAAAGAAATATAACCTGAATTTCATGGTCCTGTCTGTCCTTGTCTCAAAGTTTAGGTGGATTAACTTTTTTCGCCACATGTAAATTTGATGTACCAATTAACTGAACTAATGTATGTACAATAATATTTTAATAGAATCTGATTTGGGGTGGCATTTGGTAGCGGGTATATGGGTAAACTTGTACATGTCTCGCTACATGACGCCTATAAGTACATATTTTACCCAAACAAGTCAAGACACGAGATTTGTTTAGGGCCCAAAGTAAAAATAAGCATAATATCAGTTTGGCGGCAGATGATCTTCCGAACTATGATTTCACCGACAAGGTAAGTGGATTGAGTGCCATGAGCAATTGATAGTGTCCGACAAAGGAAAGAGAATGTTGGCGATGCAATGATGAGAATTTTATATGGCCAGACGATGAGAGGTGGATGATGGGTTAAGACAAGAATAGAGTTTTGGGTATAATGGATGACCAAAACTCTGAATTTGGTTTTTAGATATTTTGTACCCAACCAACCAGAACATGAATGTGGATATAAAAAAAGTTTAAATATTTGTTTTAAACGAAACATACATATACCTTTACTTGCACCTATATTCAATGACTTCCAAAAAAAATAAAATAAAAAATCTATAATTACCATTACTAAAAGAGAATTTTGACCAACAAGCCGGGTGCAAAACTAGTTTCATAAAAACATTGATCCTTTGGCCTCCATCAAGCTCTTCAAAGCTCATAACTTCTGCACAGATAAACCCTACAAAATGTATGCACAACTGAACTTACTCCAATTATTGAAGGAAAGAGATCTGGATGTCGTGAAGTATTTAGACATCGTAACTTTCAGGAAAGATCTCTTGTTTCGGTTTTTGGACCGGTTTGATACTTCTACCCTAACCCTAACAGTATCAGAGGGTAACTCTTTCTCTTGATGAGGACCATATTTCTCGTATATATTACTCTTTTAAAATCTTAATACATGAAAATTCAATGTTTTTACATAAAATAAGGAATTGACAATCCAAACATTTGAAGAAACTATATTAAGATCAGAAAATGTCAGCTCATACTATAATAAGTTCTAATGCCACTCTGCATTCTAACAAAACTTAAAACAAAAAGACAGAATGGAACTAGGCAACATTTTCCTTATCTAACTTGGTAATTCCCACTTCTATGCTGCAGTACAGTTTCCAGAGCCTAATATTTTGACACATCCAAAAGTAAACACAAAGAAATATCCTGGAACTAGTTCGTCTTCTTCTCTTCCTCGTTCGTGACTGTAGCAACCGCAGCAGCATCACCATCACCAGCTGTGATCGAGGCCTGCTCTTCCTCACCTCCAAACCCAAACTCGTTCACACGCTTCTTGTCCACTGGGTAGACCCATCTCTGGTATAGATAGATCAGGAATATGATGTCTGCAAAACAAAGAAAAGCCACCCCCATTACATAACAAACCCGAAAGACATGATAAGAATACGGTAGAGCAGATTAAAGACTTTCAGGACTGCTTATTTAGCAGATGAAAGTTGGGACAAAAAGAACATGTCTTGGAAGCTTACCATCACGGAAGACTGAAAGTCTATGTAGGATAGGCATCTTTATGACGAATGCAAACAGATCGTCGATGATTGTGTTGAGGAACTTGTACGTCATTTGTCTCCAAGGCATATGCGCCACGGACTTCAACTTGTAGTTGATGAATAATTGAGGGCACATCATGATGAAACCTGCAGGAACAACATAACCCGACTGTCAAACTTTCTGCTACTGAACAACGTAAAGATGTTTTGAATTTATGTTAATACACTGATGGCTTACCGAACATGTAGACACAGCTTGTTAGTGATGAGAGGATCCAGGAATACCAACTCTTGTGACGCTCATACTTCAGCGAATAAGCAGCAAAGCATGCAGCGAGGAACATAATCACGTACGACAAGTACTTCATTGCCATGTCATCATATTCTTTCGTCTTATTTCCAGCATAAGACTCACGGTCTCGGAACCTCAGCATTGGTATCGTGCCACTTCTATCAACCTATGAATGTGAGGAAATTTATGTCAGTTAATGTTGACAAGTAACCATATATTTCACTCACAGCTACAGAACAGGTCAACAACTAATCCATGCAGGGCACAGTCATGAGATTATGGAACTAAAAAACGTAAGGCACTCTCAGCTGTAATAAGCTACAAGTACAAAATTATGGCGACATCCTTCCTTTGTTTCAACTCAATGTAGTGAAATCTAGCATTAATGTATTGTTTATCCTGCATCTAATCTTTCTAATAATGTGAAGATCCCATCTGAAATGGATAGAGTATTGTAATTACGAACAGACAGTAAAATTACAAACATTTCTCGTACCTCGATGTGCATGGCTTTACCAATTTTCCAAAACTCAATGCATACTCCAACACCGGAGCTTGCAAGTATCATCCATGAGGTGTCGTTGTCAAGTAGATAGAGAAACACAATTAGCTGAGAAATAAAGTTCACAACAACAGATTTTGCAGACAACCCTTCCATAGACTTGTTCTTATTCCAAAATTGTATATCTGCAGCAACAGAAGACCAGTAGGAAAATACTCCATGAATAACTGGACAATAATATATGCCTGTGAAAAACAAAGAGAATAATACTCACCGTTCTTAAATGCCAGGAAATCGAACAATGAATGGAACAAGGAAACAACCATTGTGATACCAAGAAGGTAAGGATTTCCTTCCAAGAACACCCTCTGGAAGACAGGAAAACAAATGTGAAATTAATCATTATTTTCCACCATCGAATTCAAAACTAGCAGGCAGTCAAACATTAGAGGACATTGCATCTTGCCATCTAAATAAAGATAATTAGCTGTATAAATGTAACAGGCCACTAGTTCTATTTGGGAGGAGAGGTAAGAAGAATGTCGGTGTTTGTTTTTAGGGTGATCTTTCAGATTTCTTCATCCAGCAAACTTTTTCTATAGCTTAAATGCTGGGGTGGGGAATTGAACCTATAACCTCCATAACGAATTGGCTACCCACCCATTTTCTCCATGCAAACTAACTTATGAATTATCACATAGGTAGCTAAACTTAGATAGACATATTAATGCAAAAATACCTTATCATTCAAAACAAATTCTAATGTACCCTTTTCTTATGAACCCATATTACAAACACAGCTAACAAACACTCATTAAGTTGTAAATATAGATCTAAAGTACCTTCAATTCATCAGCTTCACCTTCAAGCATGCTTCCATAACTTCGGTGGATCTGGAATGACTGATCTATCTGAAGAAACAGTTGCCATTTTGTCATACTCATTGGGCCAACCTCCAAATTAAGTAGCAATTCTGTCACTGTTTCATTCAATGCAGTCAACTTATCCCTGAGCAACCAAAATTCATTGAAGAACATGGTAGGATAGTAATTCCCAGTGCTAGGCTCAAAGTTCAAGTCTATGACATCATGTTAAGGAGCGCAACAAAATAAGTAATATAGAGCATTATGTACTGTGCAATACTAGCCAGACTTCTAAGCATATACTGTCCATTTCACATTATATTATGCCCTTTCAATAAAATGCAGATATAGTAAGGAACAAGTAACCATCCATCCAGCCCTCTATAATTCTTCTTCTGGTGGAAGATTATGCTTCTAAGATGCAGGAACACAAAGAAGCTATAAAGATTAGATACAAAAAGAACTTAAAAATTCAATTCAAGGATACAAGGGGCAATATTTGGTGGTACTGCATTTTGCGCATATCTATGGACAAACAACCAAACAAAGAAAGGCGATGGTTAGCTTATCTCATAAACATTAGAAAACTGAAAACATAACTCTCAAGCCAAAGCCAGAGGAAACAAAAGTTTTAAACTACGTAAAGGGAGAGCAAAAATTATTCAATTTAAGTTAACATGGAATATCACACAGTAATTTATAAGAACCAAAAGGAGAACTATATGCAACCAATGTTGCAACAAGGCAGACTACAAAGTCTATATTTTGATTGGACGACTCCATGTATTTTGGTTTTCTAATTTAAGTTCTAATAGATTCGTCTTGATCGTTGGAAAGAAAATAATGTCTACATTCGTACTGCATCGTTGGAAAAGTACAAGTTTGGCTCCTAAACAAATATAAAGCACAAGCAACAATCTTCTGAAAGACTAAACACAACTGCAAAATATAACTTGAACGTCAAAATACAGGACATAAGAATAGAATTCACACCAAAAAAGGCGTATTTCCATGGAGCCCAATGAAAAGAGAATATGTAATGATTTTAGTATTTGTTTCAAGAGTCTCCGTCTATTAACATCCTCAACTGTATTTTGTGCTCAACACGGCATCATTTTATTGCTCACATGCCATAACCCATCACAGAGTTAAGGACCAAAAATACCTGGAGAAGTCTTCAATCAGGTTTACTGTAACATTTGGTTTGAAATAGGAAATCCATTCTGGAGGACCTTCATCTTTAGGATCAGACTCAGCATCATCAGCCACCTGATGCAAACATTGGTTATCTGTGTCAGGGCTACATGACAAGAATTGCATACCTCATAATTTATCAGAGAAAAGCATGCAGATGATGCTTAAAATCTAGAATCTGAGCAAACAATGCCTTTGGAAAAACAGGAGACAAAGATCCTGAAGATATTCATTGGTAGGTTCAGACAGCAAAGTATCACCAAATTACTCAAATGAGATCCACTGAAGAGGAGATACCTGAGTCAGTGGTTCACTTTCCTCACCACCTTTTGCATCCGCCAGCAAGCTCTTCTTCTTATCAGATTTTGACTTCGGAAGGTATACCACAATAGCTGGAGAATTAGCACAAGAGAAATCATTTGAGTTAAAAATTCCAAAATAAATAAAAAAACTGTGAAGTATGAGCCCTGAAAAAATGAAATCATACGATGAGTCCTCCCAAAGGCGGCAAGAGGCTGGTATTCTGGATCCTTGGGGTCTGGTGGATACCCAGAACGTGCAAAGAATACATGGGCATAAAGACTGCCATTGTTCTTCAATGCCTGAAATGATGCATATCAAGAAAACAATTTCAACTTAGAGATTCTAGTTGGATTCAAGGCAGTAGAACAAAAAGGGGTAAAAGAAACAGAATTCCCTACTTTATCAATATGTAATCAAGTACTCAAACAACCATGAAATAAGCATAAACCTTCCACATTTTGATTAACAAAATTATTACAAACAGTATTACAGGAGTAGAAACATGAATTGCAAAATGAAAACTGAAAAGGTACACACACAACAATCATACCTCGGAGGGATAATACTTGACAGAAAGAGACCTAGTACTTTCAGGCCCCCAGACCGCATAAGGTACGTTGGTCTCGTGCCAAATCAGTGCACTTTCATTGCTGAAGTCGTCAAACTTCTCACTCTCAGAAACATAAAACCACATGTCCTGGAAGCACAAGCATATTAACATAAAAAGAATGTCTGAAAGAAGCAACTCAAGCATCAGCTATGCCACAAATAACATTAGGAAAGGCAACCAAAAGATACTGCAACTATTGATCTTCACATAATACAGAGACAAAAAAGACTAATTGCCAAAACAACCACGAGACCATTATCGTAAAATAGATATGATGAGCTTGCATCAAAATCTGTCATTTAGAAAACAACATCAATCAAACTAATTGTAAAAATATCTACATTTATCACTCAACCATCTCTGTATCGAACATTGGATCGAAAGGATATGTTCAAATGCAGCAATTGAACTGGACACCAATAACCTCAAAACTGAGACCATCAGACACCAGCTGTTGCAACAAAATCGGGGAAACGGACCCTTTGAAGGTCTATAGTAGGCAATATCAAAGAGCATCATGGACCAATAACAAAACATATCTGACCTAAACGACTAATTCTATAAAGCAACAATCAAGTCCAAAAGAGCAGAATATCAACTACCCAAGAGAAAAGAAAACAAATTGAAAAATTAGGGTACTCGATGGAACGAAGTAGAGAGGGGAAGAGAAATCGATGATACCATACCATGAGCTCGCCCTTCTGGAAGAGATTGGAGGTGAGAAGCGAAGGGTCGGAGGTAATTTTCTTGGCAGGTGAGAAGAATTTGGAAGCAAAGTACCAAAACACAGCAATCCTAATGATCCCAGTAATCGTCTGCCCCATCCCACCAGCTGCTTGCTGTTGCTGCCGTCCTTGCGGCGGCTGTCCCTGCTGCTGTATCGCAGCAGGAGCTGCCGGCGGCGCCATTCCTTTCACTGGTTAACCCTTTTTTCAGGTCAGATGGGATCGCTTCTAGTGGAACGAAGGAGAAGAAGAAGAGCTGGATTCGAAGCGTTAAGGTCGAAAACAGATTTGTGATTCGGCGGAGCTTATGAAGGCTTTTTGGAGATCGCAACTCGATGGGACTGTATCCAGAGGTGCATCCATTCTGTTAGCTTATACGACACCGTTTATAGTTTGCTCCAAAAACCTCTAATAGTTCTCGTTTCGGCTGCGTGACCCGAGATCAATATAGTAACCATCTCTTGAACACGTCATACAATGATACTATAGCTTCAGGAGTGACCTTTGTTCCCTAAAAATAAAAATTGTTACATTGATCTCTCCAAATCATGCTTACAATCGAATTTCTCACCGTCCGCTTAACTTTAATGAGTGGTCTACTTTCCTTCTAGTTTGCATTAACATAGCAGACATATCCATTTCTTGTTTAGCAATTCTCCACCTCTGAGATTAGACCGCGGACCGCCTTCCAAGTAAAATTGCAGCTGAAGTGTAATGTTCTTAATTTCAATATACACATTAGACACCCAATATGCAATGAAAATGTTATTTACTACCAGTTCCAATGTCCAAATCATATGATAATGTCTAGTTGAGTTGGTTATATGATTACATCTCACATGATCAAGCTATTTGGTGAAGATTTTATAGGATTTTAATTGTTTATTTTTAAACTCTTTTTATTATGAGATTTTAAATTATTGAATATTTTTAAACAAAGTGCTAATTTCATTTGGATACATTTGTCAACAAATTTTAAATCAAACTTAAAAAATTATTGTTTGACATATAACTTCGTCTTTTGAATAAATAGTCCAAAAAATAATTTCTCTTGTTGTCTTAAATTGAGAAATGTGTTAAGTTAGTCACGGTTTTGAAAACCGTGACTAAATTGATCATTATTTGTCACGGTTTCCATAGGAATCGTGACTAATATTAGTCACGGTTCCTAAAGAAATCGTGATTAATTAGTCACTAATAATTGTACTAGTTAGTCACGGTTTCTTTAGGAACCGTGACTACTATTAGTCACGGTTTCAATTGAAACCGTGACAAAAATATTAGTCACGGTTCCTATGGAAACCGTGACAAAAAATGATCGATTTAGTCACAATTTTCAAAACCGCGACTAATTTTTTTTGTCACGGTAAAAATCGTGACTAAGGCAAAAAAAAAAAAATCGTGACTAATGTGCTGTTTTCTTGTAGTGTCTTAAGAAGAATTAAAATTCATAACTTGAAAGTTAAGGGTACAATAACGAAACCAAAGGAACAAGATTGCAAAATTGTACTTGTCACCTAAGTAGATCTCAAACTGTCAAAACATATCTTTTAATCTCAATTACTTTGAGACAAGTTAATGAAAATTTATTAATTTGTTTAAAAGAATCAAAACCCAATTATTAGAAAGAGTTGGTTCACTATCAGTATATCAGTATATCAGTATGAGCACCACCACTGCCAACTGCTTTATCACCATGACAGGATCCCCTCGATTACATATCCATTAAATTTTGGTATGCTTCGTTTAGAAAATCTTCCACTTGCTTTTTATGATCCATTGTTGTATTCTCTTTCACAACTTCCTTCTTTTCTTCTGATATAGTATATCAACACCAGAAGACAACAAATTAGCAACATAATTCATCAACCTATCCCTACCTAATTATGCATAGAATGTGTACCTCCATCTAGGTGGGCGGTAATTGTTACCCCGCTTGCTTGTTGCCATCTCAAACATCCGTTCAATTAAAATATTCATATCGACATCTCTGACACTAAGATCCGTTCATTGAACGGATGATTGAGATGATGACACGCAAGCGAGGGTAACAATTGGAGGGCACCGGAACGTTCAACATAAAAATAACATAAGACAAAATCAATATTAGATAATTTGACTGACCTGAAGAGAACCTGCTTGTTTACTCTTAGATGGGCCGACATTCTTGATTATTGTAGGCACTTGATGATGCAGTATGAACTTAATTACTTCCTTTACTGAACGGAATGTCACATCTGTGTTCTGTTTGTAAAAGTACTGTTCATGTGTATATGTAAAATATTAGTCTCCGTGTGTGTGTATATATAATATACCTATATGTATGTATGTATGTAAAATCTTAGTTTCTACGTACATAAATAATTTATCATCATAATTGATTAATTAATTTTTTTAGCATGCTAGACAATAGTACATACCGCATCATATATGCCTTTGTCAGTGGACCTTCGACGTCTCAACTCAATAGTCCACCCTTGTAGCTTTCGAGTCAAAGACAAACAACCATATGGATCACTACCTTGTACCGCCATTTTGGTTGAATCCTCGTTTCTCAACCACTTTTCTCATAGAAAATTAATAATATAATTAATTAACTAGAGTTGAAAATAAAATTGATAGATTTTACTACTAGTATATTGAACAAATAGTTGAAACAAACACATATGAAAAAAGACACAAACATACCATCTCATGTAAATTGAAGTCAATGCATCATGTTGGTAAATGGGTTTACAAAGTAATTTATCAATTATTTCAAATGTATTAATTCTAATATAATTAATTTACAACTGAATAACAAGCAAGTTGTTATAAAAGATTACCTCTTCTATCTTCGGAAGATTAGCCATAAACTCTTGAGGAACATCTAGAGATAGAGGAATTTTTCCCGTTGATAGACAAGGTTGATTCAGGTTTCTTTTCTCAATCTAAAGAGTAGTCAAAATAATTTAGTCGTTAAGAAATGTCATTGACTCATTGTGAGAATGTATAGGGCCGAAACTAGAATTTCATATGTATACTATACCAACCCAAATATAGCAAAAAAACCTTAGGATAAAGTGGTGAAAGTTACATACCAAGTTGTCAGTTGTATCTTGTTTTGATAAATTCTCATCCCATAATTCTTTAAGATTTCGTTTTGCCGCCTATAAAAAGGATAAGAAAGGACAAGTGTTACAAAAATAACAATAACAAATGACAAGTCCATTAAAAGAGTGTTGGTAGAGGAGAGTATATTACTAAGAATAATTCTGTGAGCTTCTTTGATAGTCCTTTTACATCTTCATTATAGTTACGCCCCATAGAATTCTGCACCATCTCACATGTTGTTTCGCTAGCCTGTAATAACTTAGTGAAACATTATAAGTAAAACAATAATAACTTAGGACTATACATGGATAACATTATGTGTCAATTTGGGTGCCCATCCCTGGTCTTTGCGCTCTAACCTTTGAACTACTTGAATTGAATGCGAAACCTGCACCTCTTTGTGTATTCGAGTATCGTATATCCAAACGTGTAGGTCGGGGAAGGTTCTAGCCTTCTAGGTACCATTTAAACCCAAATATGCATTAGTTGTCTTATGCATCGGTATCACAAATTCACACAGAGTAAATTAGGGGTCAAGGGTAGGGTGATTTCATGAGAAAATAGGGATTTAGAGGTCGTGGGTCGGGCAACTTGATGGAGAAATAGAGATTTAGGGGTCTGAGATCGAGCATAAAATTAGGCAAGAGGAAAGGAATTCTGATTATTATTTGAAATTCTTAATATGATTTTATCTCATTAGGGGTCAAGTGGTTAGCTGATACAAGTTTAGGTTTGAGGCAAAGGATTACGGGTAGGATAGATACCCGTTTGAATTCGGGTAACCTATACAGATTTGAAAGTTTGATATCCAATCTAAACTCAAACTCGTATGGGTATCAGGTACTCTAACCCATGTTTACTTTCATCCTTGATAACTTCTCCATTTTATGGTACATAAACCTATTGATGAATGGTTTAAACCTTCAGGTGTATACCATTTGAGATGCTATTAGAGTGCCTCTAATGGATAAACCTTTGAATATTTATTCATCATGCCACATAATCATCTAAATATAATTTTGTCTATAAACATATTCATCTGTGTGAATAAACGCTTTAAAGGTTTGAATCACGGTCCATTAAGATTCAATTATAGTCTAATTCCACATCACATTCTGTTTTTTCACATAATATCTCTTATATAAGTACATCAAGATTTCACATCAGGAAACGGTTTTGGCTGAGCGCGTGAGGCGCGTGGGAACTTTGTTTTTCTCTCAACTTTGTTCTCGCCGTTCTACGACCTGTTTCGCCGGAGGGGCTTCTTCCCTCGGTGGGTGAGCTCCCGAGGGACTCTTCCGGTGGGAGCTCGTCGCCAGCGGGCCTCTGAGGCCTCTAGAACTCCTAGTTCAGTCAATTCCTTCTGTTGTTGATTAGATCGGTGCGATTGATTACTGTTTCATTGCTTAGTTTTTTTTTTAGTTTCCTGATATGGCTAGCTCCAGTAAGGAAGCGGATACATGTTCTGGAAAGTCTTGGGTGCAGATGATTGTAGATCCGGCTTTGGAGCTGAAGTTTATTGAAATTCTGGCTGGTGCTGTTATTGATGATGTTCTGCAGATCCCATCGGAAGTGGTGGATAAAGGCATAGAGAAGCTTAAGGAGGCAACGGTTGCTCAATTCCTGGGTCTGGTGCCTCCGATGAGGGTGATAGCAAGTATTGTACAGAGATTGTGGGGATATGAAGGACCGGTGACTGTCTCTAAGCTATCCGATAACTTCTTCCTTATGGAATTTAATTCAGTGCAGCTCTGTGACTGGGTGTTGGGTAGGTCATGGCATGTCCACAACTCAGGGATGGTTATGAGAAGATGGGAGAAGGGAATCAAACCGATAGACTTCTCTCTGAAGGCTACCCCTGAATGGATTGAATTCCAGGGAGTTCCCCCTGAGCTGATAACAGTTGATGCGGTGAGTTGGATGTCAAGTAAGCTTGGAAAGCCCCTTAATAGGTTTGTGAGAGATGGAACGAATGTTCGAGTGTGTATCCTCCGTGATAGGGCAATACCATGCCCTGCTGAAGTGAAAGTTAATAATAAGGGGGAGAGAGTTGTTATACCAATATTACAGCACAAACCAAGGGAGTATAAGAGGCCTGTAGTTAGAACAGAATGGAGGAAAGCACAGACTGAGGTTGTTGTGAAGGTTGTGGCAACGCTTGGTTGTTCAATAGAAAGGTGCCCCTGATACCCCTAAGGGTTTACAAATCCTTGTGGAGGAAGTTCAGGCGTCTTCTTCTACAGTGGAATCTGAGATGGCAGGTACTAGTACTAGTAAGAGAACCAAGAAGAGAAAGAAAAAGAAGAATAAGAAGGTGATGGGGGAGGATGGTAATGAAGAGGCTTTAACCCAGTCAAAATCATTGCCTAACAAAACTATTCACTCTGGCAATGGGGCAGCACCTTCTATGGAAGGGACTGCTTCACCAGTTAGTGGCAGTTCTGTTCAGGTGACTGGAGGGGGGATAGGCAATGCACCTGAAGTTTCTTTGCAAATGGAGGGTGCACCTATCCAACATGCCAAAAGCGTGAGCCCAATAGAAGAGCCTAATGATGGTCACTTGACAAATGTTACAGTAGAGGAGGATGAGTTTTAGGTCCCCAGTGGGAGGAAGGTAACATTAGGAGACTTCCTGCCTTATGGTAAGCCTGCTACTAATAAGAAGAAGTATATGTTGCGTCTGGAGTCAAAACAAGGTTCAAAACCAAATATAGATGAAGATCTGGACTTGGAATACAAGAGGTTTTAACAAGGTGTGTAAATATAAAGAAGTAAATCACTATATAAGCTACTATAATATAGATGTTTTAGCTATTTTGGAACCTAGCGTAAGAGAGGACAAGACTATGGTGTTGTTTAAGGCTCGTTTTCCTGATTGGTTAGGAGTTTTTGCTTTTGATGGCTCTCTTGGGAAAATTTGGTTGATATGGAAGAAGGATGTGCCAATTAAGGTGATGGGTGTTGGAGAGCAATACATACATATAAAGGTGGAGTTGCCTAATGCCTTTTTCTGTACCTTTATCTATGCTGCAAATGATAGTAGTCAAAGGAGGAGACTGTATGCAAAACTGAGTAGCCTCAAACAAGATGCAGTGCCCTGGATTGTGCAAGGTGATTTCAATGCTTTCCTCTCCCTTACTGAAGCTTCTAATGTTCTTGCATCCTTTGAAAGTATGGAGGACTTTAAAGATTGTTTTAGGGATTGCTGTTTGACGGATCATGTGTCCAGTGGCCCACTTTTTACTTGGATCAACAACAGGGAAGATGGGGGGCTTATTGCTAGGAAGCTTGATAGGGTCTTCGTTAATACATCTTGGTTTACTGCTTTCCCTAGAAGTACAGTTCAAGTGATCTCAACTAAAGAATCAGATCATTGTGCACTTTTTATGGTTAATGATAGCGCAGTCCATTCTATGCCTAAGATGTTTAAATTCTTCTCTTGCTGGACCAAGCATAGCAGTTATGGGGATATTGTTAGATCAGTTTAGAGGACTCACATCTCTGGGAACAGTTTCTATAGACTCTATAAAAAGATGAGCATTTTGAAGGGTGAGCTGAAGAAGCTTAATAAGGACAGTTATCTGGATATAAAAATTAGAGTAAGAAGGCAGGAGGAGATGCTCTTTAAGCTTAAAGCGGAAGCTTATCTTAATCCTTCTGATGAAAAGGTCAAGTCATTCCATGTTGCTGAGGGGATTTTGCACCAACTTCAGAAAGATGAGGAAAGTATTTATAGCCAGAAAGCAAGGATAAATTGGATAAAGTTAGGGGACAACAATACAAAGTTTTTTTATAATCATGTACAGCACAGGCAAGCAAGGAATACTATAAGGCAGCTTAGAAATGAGGATGGAAACTTGGTGGAAAGCTTTGAAGAGATTGCTGAAGTTGCAGTTCAGTTCTATAAGAAGTTGCTAGGGAGCAGTCACCAGGTAAATGTTGCGGAGGTTCCTTCTGTGATAAAGAGGAAGCTGGATGATCAGCAAAGGATGAGTTTGATTGATACTATAACTGAGGAAGAGATCAAGTCAGCTTTGTTTAGTATCTCAAATGAAAAGGCCCCTGGGCCAGATGGATACAGTGATATGTTCTTTAAGAATAGTTGGGAAGTAGTGAAAGTTGATTTGATATTAGCAGTTCGAAGATTTTTTGAAAAGTGTAGTCTTCCAAAGTATGTCAATTCTATTCTGCTGGCCCTTATTCCTAAGAAACTCAATGCAGCTGACATGAAAGATTACAGGTTGATCTCCTGTTGCAACGTGATATATAAGGTTATTTCAAAGGTACTAGCAAACAGGTTATCTAAAGTGCTTCCCTCCATTATAAGCCATGCTCAAACTGCTTTCATTAAAGGAAGAAACATTGGAGATGGAATCTTGCTGGCACATGAACTCCTAAAAGGGTATAATCGTTCTGGTATGTCCCCCATTGTGCTATGAAAATAGATCTAATGAAGGCGTTTGACTCTGTGGAATGGTTGTTTGTCTTTGAAACTTTGAAAGCCATGAATTTCCCCTTGCAGTATGTTGATTGGATTAAAGAATGCTTTCAGACTTCTATGTTATCAGTTAATATAAATGGTACTTCAATGGGGTATTTCCCAGCTAAGAGGGGGGTTAAGGCAAGGGGATCCTATCTCCCCCTACCTTTTTGTTATCTCAATGGAAGTGTTAAATTGCTTATTTGAGAGGTCTGTTGAATCTAAAAGGTATCATCTCCATCCTCAGTGTAAAGGAGTAAGCCTAACTCATCTTAGCTTTGTCGATGACTTGTTGGTGTTTGCTAAGGCTAATAGGGAAGCAATTGAAGAGGTTACTGCAGTTTTGAACAGGTTCCATCAACTCTCAGGCCTAAGATTCAATCCAGAGAAGAGCTATATATATACTGCTGGTGTTTCTGTTGAAGTTGGGGATGATTTGGTTGCTGTATCTGGTTTCTGTAAGGGGTCTCTCCCTTTCCGTTATCTTGGGGTTCCATTGACAACAGGGAAACTGAGAAAGTGTGATTGCAAGTCCCTGGTTGAAAGGATTACAAAAAAAGTGACTGATTGGAAGGCTAAACATCTGTCATATGCAGGTAAGTGCCAGTTAATTGAAACAGTGGTTGGTGGGACGCTGCAATTTTGGATGGCTCATTTTGTTCTTCCATCAGGTATTATTAAGGAGGTTGAAAGAATTTGTAATGATTTTCTTTGGGGAAAAACAGATAGGCAGTCAAGAGCAAAGGTAGCTTGGAAAGTTGTTGCTAAACCTAAGCAGGAAGGAGGCCTTGGTTTGAAGGATATGAAGACGTGGAACAAGGCAAACGTTATAAGGCACATTTGGAATGTTTTGCTGCAGGAAGGATCACTGTGGGTTGCTTGGATACTGAAGTATAGATTAAAAGGAAGGTGTTTTTGGACTGTAAAAGCTACTTCTGGCTCTTGGCATTGGATTAAGCTACTTAAGCTGAGAAACTTGGTGGAGCAATATATTACGAAAGACAGAGATGGAGATCTGCTTTGGAATGGTAAGTGTATGCGGAGGTCTAAGGTGAGTGTGATTTGGAATGATATCAGACCTGTAAGTCAAGTAGTGCCTTGGTATGATGCAGTTTGGTCAGGGTTTTATATCCCTAGGAGAGTTGTTGTTGCCTGGCTGATTGCCCAGGGGAGGTTATACACGAAGGACGTGGTTAAAACCTGGGATGCTAGTGTTGATGAAACATGTGTGTTGTGTGAGACTTCAGTGGAGTCTAGGATTCATTTGTTTTGTAAATGTTCCTACACTGCCCTGATTACTATGAAGATTCTGCCGGAGTTAATGGGCAAGAATTGGACTGATATGGTAAGTACAGTCTGCAGTTGGAAGAACTATGGAGTTAAGGGGAAAACGAAAATGCTTATGTGGAGAGTTTTGATTTGCAATATTTGGCTAGAACGCTGCCGAAGGGTGTTTGGTGGAGATAGGAGAGATGAGCAGGCCACTATTACTTTGGTCCTTGAGGAGATTCGAACCTTTGCTATGGGAAGGAAGAATGAAAGCGAAATTATTAGAGTTATACCTTAATTTGTATAGTAGATTCGCTTAAGTAGGTAGATACTTTGTTTTGTTATTCCACTCTTTTTGATGAATAAAATCAGTTCAATTCATAATAAAAAAAAATACATAAAGTTGATGATGTGTGGTGTAGAGCTATTACAATTTACTTTTGGAGATGCTCTTATTCTTAAGAAATTTTGGTTTAAAATTTTCAAAATTTGACATAAATTGTTGCTCAATTATAAAGTTATATTGAATTTAGTTGTGGGCTAGTCCATAACTAGGAAGAGTCCACCCTCATACCCTCACTAAATTTATGAATAAACTAATAGCATGGGTGGATCTAAGGGGGGTTCCCCGAGATACGACCCAACCTTGCTTCAAACAGTTGCGGAATCAGAAACCAAAGATGCACTGAGTCGAATTTGAAACAAAAAAAATTACGAAACTAAACATTTGAGCTAATTTTAACTAGAGTTTAATATTGTTACTAAAAACATATATATTGCGTTAAAACTATTAGTTACTTTCGTATTCTTAAAATTATTAGTAATACTCTTGGCTAAATGGAAATTGAAATGTGCCACCGACGAGTTTTTTATTTATTTGACTAATTTACCATCAAATATTGTATTCTTACTTATTCACAAGTCAATATAAAATGATATTGGGCTCACTCAGTGATCTACACGTGTTGATGGGATATTGATATTAGAGAAAGATATGGTCATTATGATTAAAAGTCTATTAACTATATTAAATTTTCTTAAAATGACAAGAATTTTAAAGCTGTATTTGGTTTTCAAGTTTGAAATTATAGCAATGACCGAGACGAACTCATATAACAATGAGCCAAAACTAAAATTTGCATTGAACCGGATTCCAAATAATAAATTTATACCTGATTTTAACGTTCGGGACTGAAACAACAAGATTAATTAGATTTTTTTTAGGTTTGTGTTTTTTTTTCTAATATTATTTAAAATTTGGCTAGTGCGTTTTAAAAATTGACTCATGACTTGACTATGATTCAGTGCTCTAAGCTATCTTGGATCTATCGTTGATTATTAGGTTCATATTTTCCTCATTATATAGGTATCATAACAATGAATACAAAAAATCATAACAATGAATATCAATACAAATCATTTGGAAGAGATTAAATTCGACCCATAATTCAGATAATATCATAAATAAGCCAATAAACACCTAAGTGAGATATATCTTCCCATCTATGACATATTTGTCCATTTTCCACTGTTCTATGAAAACCTACACATATATTTCGACATGTATAACTTTTTACGCATGGTTTTCTATAGAAATTGAAAAATAGTTAAAAATTCAATGTAATAGCAGTAAACAAATATAATTACTTTAATAAATTTAAAATATTCTCAAGGAAAAGTGAAGTGACCTGGTGAATGTTGTCGATGATTGTGGAATTAACTTGGTTTTGAACAACATCATCTTCTATTACCGGTGGTTGGTTTAAGTCGAATGGTTTTTCAATGGACATTCTGTGAGGATTCTCACGTCTGACTTTCCCTCTCTATTCTACGCTTTTCCTCTAGAAGAAAAAAATCTGATCTTCAAATCGTGAATGTAGACAAGTTATTGGATTCAATTGTTAAGGAGCGTAAAGGCAACGCTACACCAACAAAATATAAAAGGGGAGAGGTTTTTTCGTAAATGTACAACAAATCTTATATATTTAAAACTTTACCTTATAATTAGTTCCGTGATAGTATTGGTCATTAAATAATTCAAATGGTGTTGCTATATATGGTATGTGTTTAATTACACGCGGTTTGTACTTTTACATAAAATTACTATTATACCCCTAAAAATTTAATATTTGTGCGTTAGTAAACTATAGATTGTACTTATTAATTTACAGAATGCATTCTCTAAACTAGAACGAATTCAAATTATATTAGTAAACCAAAATAATGTAATTTTTTTTTTGGAATTTTTTCGGAAAATTCTCTCAACTTGAAAGTCGTTTTACCCCATTGAGGGTCTTCCACGCCGCCTATATAGGGTTTTTGCCGGAACCCTATTTTTCCATCGCCTATTAGGGTTTTTCCACAAAACCCTCTCTCCTCGTCTCTTGTAATGGCAGCCAAGCAGTATGACCCTTGAACTTTCGACATTCAGATGATGATGCATCACGAGTTGAAGCCATGGGATATACCATCGTGTGTTCCTCTATACTTAACTGACTTTTAGGTTCACGTCTGTGATCTAAATACAGATTTCTTCACTGAGGGTGTCGCATGTGCCCTAGGGATAAATTGTTGTCTTCAAGACTCTGGACCCCTGAGACAATATCACTAGGGATGGAAGGGTGATGCGCATAAGGGTTAGCATGGATGTTCGATAGCCCCTCCACCTGGAAAAGAAGGTCAGGAAGAATGGGATAGAGTTAATGGAACATTTTTATTTGAGAAACTACCCACCTTATGCTTTATATGCGGACGGATAAACCACATAGATCATTGATAGCTGTAAAATAGTGGTCAAATTACTACCCTACTGAAAGTAGGATAGATCGAATGGGGTTCTTCAAATCGTTTACTCAAAGGAGCTGGCAAATTACTCAGGTTTAAACCGGTTGTGCGTGGTGTGAGTTCCACGACTTCTAATCTATTAAGCGAGGAAATTGAAATGGAATTAAAAGACAGATTGATTGATTGAGGTTGATTAACAAATTGACAAACAAAGTTTAGACTTAGAATCCTCCTAAGATTACCAGGACATTAGCGATCACAAAACCGGCAACTTTCGATTCTAATTCATTCAGTTCTCAGACACCACCATAACTCCTTACCCTTAGGTTTAAGTTCCGCGAACGTTCACTCTATCGAATCTAACTACCATGATTAATTAACCGTCCGTGCGTTCACTTCTGGAACGGAAAATTAACTGGTGCAATTGATTAAGTTTAATGAGTTACTCTAGAAGCGGATTAACCCTAAATGGTTCCTACGAAAGGCACACTTCATTGTATAGGTTAATTGATTGATTTGATGTTCTAAAACAAGGCGGACGTTCGCCAACTATCATTATTTTAACAAGAATCTAATCTAGGTGATCAAGCTAGAAAAGAAACACAACACGAAGAACAAAGCAACCATGCAAGAGAAACTGTCTGAATTAAAATCTAATTACCGTCGATCCGTGACCGCTTTAAAGTCCCGGTTCACTTAGGGTTCATCTAATCTAATCTTAACAAGTTTAGCTACTCATGTTGAGAGCAAAAGAATAAAAATAACAAAGGAGTTCATCATACAAAGGAAGAACAATGAAGAACTGTAAAACCTAATTCTGAAGACTCCGACGAAGCTTCAATCTCACAAAATTTTCACTCCTAGCTCCGAGGTGGAAAAATGGTGTCAAGATCTATCTGGGAACTCCAAGATGCTCTCTGAACTCTATTTATCTCTTAACTGTCTATTGAATGGTGTGAAGTGTCTAATTGAATGATATCCCTTCAAGATTGGAGTTGCGCTGCTTAAATAGAGGCTTTCCAAACCGCAGCGGAAAATAACCATCTTCTCGGCGAGAACAAGTAAAGTTCTCGCCGAAATTACCTTTGTAAGCTCATTCGGAACAGCGACGAGATTTTGATTTATTCCTTCATAAGTTCTCGGTGAGAACATAGAAGTTCTTGCTGAGAACTTCTTTGCAAACTCCAGGATGATTTCGACGAGATTTGGATAATGATTTGTGAAAGAATTCTCGCCGAGAATATTGACAATCTCGGCGAGAACTTAGGTGCTGGGCAGAAGTCTTTAGTTCTTCACTCGGTTTGATTTATGATTTGACTCCGGATCACTTCTTGATGCTCCATCACATACCGAACACGTCCGACAGCTACATATTTGACGGCAAAAACCTGTGTACTCAAAGAGACACTAGAAAACACATCAAAAAGACCTGAAACGGGCCAAAGTAACCAATTCGGTATGAAATAGCATTAATGAATGAAAACTCATTAAACTATCCAAAAGCGTGTTACAAGCAATGAAATGTCGCTTAAACGGGGCTGATAATCACGATAAATCTAGTGTCATCAAACTACCCCACACTTAAGCTTTGCTTGTCCTCAAGCAAACTGAATTAGAACACACTCAAGTTCACAAATGACAAGATCGATTAAATTGAGATTCAAGTCTTAACAATGAATTTTAAACTGATACGCTTAGAACAATTAACCTAACATGCATACATATCAGTCAAACAAACTGGTCTCACTAATTCTCTGCACACAAACAAGGAGTAATCACCAATCATGCACAAATCCGACCTAACCGACCAGACTTCCTCACACATAAAACATTTAGTAAATGGGGAACTCTCACACTCTGTGTTTAGGGACATGTTTATGCTCTCAGTCACTTTCTCGACCGAATTATGTCATAAGTTTGCATTTCGACCACATCTCCACCACTGTGACAACACAAGAAACTAGTCAAAAGGATTTTGCAAGGGGCTGTAACGATCCTACACTACAAGGGTTTATGATGAATGAATGAAGGGATGTATAATGATGATGGCTTTGGTGCGGCGTAGCAATCCACTAACTTTCCTCGAATCAGGACCTATGGATTCCTACCGTCTAACCAGGCACGGGGTGGAATAATGTACACTCGTCCTATGATACCCTCAAGCAACTTAGCACTTTTTTTATTTTTTTCTGAGTTTTTCTTTCTTTTTTTTCTTTCTACATTTATTTGCTTTCGTTCTTCCATATGTAGGGAGAAGAACCCTTTCTACTACTACTTTGACTTGAACTTTTTCTTTGTATTTTTCTGTTTTTCTAATTTTTTTTTCTTTTAGTGCTAAATTTTTTTAGTTGCTAGAGGGGTTTACACGTTTGGACATACTAGCTAAGACCAGTGACCACCGGTTTATTAGATATAGGCAAGTCACCATAGACCGACTTTCGGTTAGCTAATTTCAGACTACTACCACATGGAATCAACGAGGTGAACAAGAACATGGGAAATGGCTGTGATGTAATATTGAACCAAAAGAACAGGCCAAGCACAATGGTTTACATCTGGGGGATTAATGTAGGGATAGCTTTTGGTATAAGTAGCGATTCTAGGTGTCTCTATCCTCCTCGTACTCGTGTTATCGTGCGGTCTCGAATAGCTCTCATGCAAATTCTAACTCATTCAAAGTACGGGAAAGCCACTAAAAAGAATTAAAGTTGCTAGTTATCTGCAACGGATCAAAAGGTCACAATTGGTTGCTGGTCGGATTCAATCATTTTCATGCAATTCAAGGTGACACTACATGCGTGATTATAATTTCTGTTCTGACTAGGTTATTTAGCATCTATGCAGGCAAGTAGGTTGCAGGTTCTAAGTTAAGCAATCTAAGCATCATTGTGAAAAATTGAAGTCAACTTAACATCAAAAGTCATGAACCGAGTAATTCTATGTTAGAGGAATTGAAATGCACCCCGGAATCACAGAAAAACAAACAAGAGCATGCATAATTCTCTAGCATCCTACCCCACACTTAGATTGTTCTGTGTCCTCACAAGACTAAAATAGAGTAGAGATATCCGGAAAACCTGGACGGTGATGGTCGATGTCGAGGATGGAATGGAGAACTCAGAGCGGAGTGAGGCAACTACAAAACAAAAACAACAAAAAGATCAAAAGGAAACCGGGACAAGTGTCCCGGATCCACACAGAATAAAATTGGATCGACATTTAAAAAGAAGAAATAAAATGAACAGTATCTGAAAACTCATAACAGTATTAAGAAGGCAAAATCCACACCAAATATAATATTCAATGAGTCATTATCGAAGTTTAACCAATATGTCCAGTGATAGAAATATTTTAACCTTCCAATAACAAATTATGTCACAAATGATATTAAGCTCTACGAATAAAGAGAATATTGCAAAAAAATAAAAATAAAATACATGAGCCCAATGGGACAAGCATGTGTACATTTCCATTTTAACATAATTTTCTCACTCACAAGTTAGGAAATGAAATCTCATTCCAGGATACAAAGATTTCAACGATGTAAAACACAGTTAAACACAAAACATGCTTGAGCAAAGTGATTAACAAAAGAAACGACAAATATGAGGAAAGAAATGAAGTAAAATATAATTATTAAATTCTCACCATTTATGAGATGCACATATTTTCTGTAGCTTTTGACCATTAACTGGTCAAAAGTGAGCAAATGTTTACAACTAGGTAAGAGTGGATATTGGCTAACAACTGGACTGGGGTTGATCTAGCCAACACCTTTCTGGTTGGGTCCACCAAAATCCTAGATGACCCAATCAACCATTAGGCCAGCCCCTAACGGCAGACATCTGGCGCGACACTAGGTGGGGTGGAGCCTCGCCGATTGTTTGTCACCATTGTACGATTTCAAACATATTCAAACAATATGTCACTAACCACATATTATTATTACGTAATCTTGTCACCAAAGCTATAAAACCTCATATTATAATTTCATTCATATTGGGCCTAAGTTACAATCGTTTCTTTCATCCACTCTTTCTTAAGTAAAATAACTTCTTCACAAGAAAAATTAATATCACTCAATAAATTAGCAACACAATTTCACAACAAAATAGTGCAAAGACGTCAAATTTTAGCATATCAATTTTAAATTTTCAGAGTAACCCTATATTTTTTTAAAGTAGGATGATCTATTAGTCTCCAAGTAACGTAACAGAGTACAAGACTCAACCGAGTCGGTTGGAAAAAACAGAAGCGGACAAGGGTGGAATGAAATCTCACTACCCAACCCGCTATTTTATTGTGCTTCCGTTGAGTGAAGCGGACAAGGGTGGTAGGAGAACCTCTGAGGATATATGATGCAAGCCAATAGATCATAACACTACTAAGGCCATCGACATTTTGGGCTCTTTAGGGAGTTTATCAGGTTAAACAATCCGAGAAAATCGTACAAAATTTTGGGGAACTGCTCGCTAGTGAGATAGCCTTTAAGAGAGTTCGAGCTTCCGAAACAATAGGGGAAGAAGAGATGACACGCCCAGCTCGCCCGTCGCGAACATGACCCGAGGTGTTCGTAATGATGACACCATAAGCCGACTTCTGGAGATCTTCCACGAAAAATTCATCACGGTAGTCAGTATATCTTGAGAGTTAAGTTAACTATATAAAAGATTACCCGTTGGTAAAAAGTCCATTAAAGTAGTGCATGCAAAGCTACTCCATTATAATTATAGATACCTAAGATATTCGCATCAAGTTTGTAATCGCGATCGAAATTTTAATTTAGGATTGTGTAAATTATGTGTATAGTGGATAAAGTTATATTATATGCTTATTATGTGTAAATTATGTTTCCGCAAGAGTGAGACGATTGTGAATTGGATCCCGGCTCCTCCGGATTAGGTCACGATTAATACTGATGGTTTTGTCATTCAGCATCAGGGCAAAATGGTGGATGGAGGGATCCTGCGAGACTGGTTGGGTAGACGTGTGGCGGTTTTCTCAACGAATCTTGGTGTTTGTTCCATCATGCGAGATGAACTCCGAGCTGTGGCTATCAACCTGGAAATCACTTGGGAGTTGTAGGGGTGGAAATTGGGAGGGAATGGGAGGCCCATTCCCATATTTCCAAAATTCCAATTCCCAAATCCCAAATTAGAGTTCCCATTCCCAATCCCGAATTTAATTTGGGAATTTTTATTCGGGAACGAGAATTCTAATTTGGGAATCGGGATCCCAAAGTCCCAAATTTAAATTAACACATGGAATCTTTTCCAAATTTAGCCAAAACTTTGTAATCGGATTTTCATCTTCGGACTTCTGCATATGTCGCCGACGAATTTTCATCTAAGTCGCCGAAATTTCTCCGCCGCCGGATTACTGTCACTACTGCCAAACTTTTGCCAACAAATTTCTATTGTCGTACTTTCCAAAATGTCGCCAAACTTCTGCCGCCAGATTTCCGTCAACACCACTAAACTTTCGCTGCCGAATTTTTTTCGTCGGACATTCGCAGATGCCGTCGAACTTCCGCCGCCAAATTTTCATGAACGTATTGTCGCCAAAATTTCGCCGTCAAATTTCCATTGATGTCACCGTACTTTCCCCGCCGCCATATTTCCATCACCACCGCCAAAGTTTCGGCGCTGAATTTCCTTCGTTAGAATTTAACAATGTCGCCGAACATCCGCCGCCGAATTTCTGTTGACGTCATCAGATTTTTACTGTTGGATTTTTTTCACCACCGCCAAACTTTCGCCGCAGATTTTTGTCATTGGACTTCCGCACATGACACCGAAATTTTGCTGACGAATTTTCAACGACGTCGCAGGAATTTTTCCGCCAAATTTCCATTGATGTCGCCGTACTTTCTCTGACGCCAGATTTTCATCACCACTGCTAAACTTCGCCGCCAAACTTCCGCAAATGTCGCCGAACTTCCGCCAAATAATTTTCATCGATGTCGCCAAAATTCCGCCGTCAAATTCCATCTAAGTTGCCGGACTTTCTCCGCCGCCAGATTTTTGTCATCGGATTTTCACAGATGTCGCCGAATTTCTATCTATGTCACCAGAATTCTGCCATCATATTTTCATCGACGTCATCAGAATTTCTTTGCCGCCAAATTTTCGTCGATATCGACAAAAATTTAGCAATAATACCCTAAACCCTAATTGGTGGAATTCAATAGCAAAATTTTGACGGCAGAATCCCAAATGTTAAAAGGATTTTGACGGTATAATCTTGACAATTGAATTATGCAAGTATAATTTATGGCAACATATTTTTTTATTCAAACTTTAGTAGCAAAAAGTTTGACGGGTTAAATCCCAAACAAAATGTTCTTACGGATTAGACTTTGTTTGATGGGTTAGTTTGGTATTTGGGTTTTCCCAGACCCAAACTTAATTTCCCATTCCTATTTCTTAAACCCAAACCCAATTTTCAATTTTAATTTTGGTATATGGGTTCCCAATTCCCTAAATAATTTGGGAATTTTAATTTGGGAAGGGAATTCCCCAATCCCAAACCCAAACTTCCACCCCTAGGGAGTTGGGCTTTCGGAGAGGGTGCAACTTTAGTTGGATTCTCAAGCGGTAGTGGCCGCTATTCACTATTCCATTTAGTAATTTGTAGTAGCAAATACTATTTGCCACATCACTATTTGCTACACTCAGCATCCCCGTCGCAAATAGTGGTGCCACAAATAGTATTTGCTACTGGAAATTACTACATGAAATAGTGACTGTCATAGCAAACATCAACTATTTGTTATTGCATTTTCATGTCGTTGTGATTTTGTAGTAGTTAAAGGTAAACTTTTTTATATAGATTGGAGGTGAGCTGAGAAAGATTCTCGACACTACCAATCTATTAGGAGCATCCACGAGTTGCTCAGTAGAGAGTGGGAAGTCCAAATTCTTCATGTTTTTTGAGAGAGTGGTTGATTTGTTTGCCCACGATGGCCAGTCTTGAGTTTGGGACATTTTTTAATTGTACCTAGCGATCGTGAGTGATGTTGGGGTCAGCTTACCCCTTTTACTTCATTGAATAACTAGGGTGTGTTGCACCGTCTTCCTAAAGAAAGATTTTTAAGTACAATAGCTTATGGGTCTTTATAGCATTTGAAGCCTGGGGTTGGTTGAGTTGTATCTATGCAAAACTTGAAGCTCACTTGATTAAATTTTTGTATTTGTTCCATGCACAACCCCAAAAGGGTTAGAACTCTTGATACATGTTGCATATCTAATTATTTTTATACCAGGATGGGATGAGCTAGTGACTGATGATGCACTAGGTTAGGAAGTGATTGTGATTTTTTTCTCAATATTCATTGGGGAGGAATAAGATTGATTAAAAAAAATTGGGAAGAAAATGGGAGAAAACGTAATTACCAAACTGGCGTAAGCATGCCCGGTGCCATGACGAAGCCCTACTCGGCATTGCCACTGATGCCGAGCATTGTCAAATGCCTGATCCAAGAGAAGAGAAGAAAGGAGAATCCAGCCAAGGAGAGGATCCAAGAAGCCAGCCCATGGCCAAGAAGCTACGAGCTAAAGCTAAAGAGATAAAAGGCCAAATCCGGATTTCTGGACAGATTCGTAGCCCAACAAAGATTGACATATATGGGATACTTGGAGGCAGAATTTGGTCTGATGTCCAACATGAAAGTTGTAGCCCGTGGAGTCTACTAGTGATCTGCAAAAGATCAGAATTTTACGAATTTGTTTAGTATTTATTTGGCTATTTTTCCCAGAACCCGTGTAGCTGTTTTTTAGGAATTTCCAGCTTTTCCCTTTTTAGATTTATTGTTTAGGAAAGAGTCTTTTACTTGTGGAATAAGGCTACGAATTTAGCCTCCTTCTTAGACAATATTAGGATTAGGTTAAGTCCTTTTTAGTGGCTTAATTAGGACTCTTTTTATTTGTTTATTATTTATTAGTTAGTTTCTAAGGAGAAATAGGAGAGTTTGTTCCCTACTCCTCCCCCTATATAAAGAGGCCTTCGCCTCTCTTGTAACACAACTCGGAAATTAATAAACCCCCCTTTTCAGAACTTATGTTCTTTTCCCTACGAGTCAATGTGAGGAGCATTGCTTAAGGTTTTGGTTTATCATCAAATGCTATCATCCTTTGTTTGTGGCACCAACTCGACCGAACACTTGGGGTTCCTAAGTCGTTACTTAGTGGATTTCAAGGTTCTCCGCGGTTTCAAAGGTTAGGTTCTCGTGGGGCTGATAATATAGTTTTGGGTGTTGAGTCGATCCCTTCCTAGAGGAGGCGGTTCGCATCACAAACTGATACTCAAATCTAAAATACTCGACACTCAATGTACTGATACTTAAATCTAAAAGGGAAAATAGCACTTTGCCCCTCTCTACTTTGCCAACTTAACATATAGCCCCTTATACTATAAATCGTTCATTTTAGCCCCTCCTACTTCAACTACTTTGCCGTTTTGGTCCTTCCGTTTCAACTTTCATCTTCTTAACATCAAATTTGGGTACATCCACACACCAACAAAGAGATATATCGGAGGTAGGAGATGGATAGTTGGGTTGGGAGGTAAATTGGGGAGGTATCACGAAGAGTATGATGAAATACGAAGGGTTTTAAAACTGCACATTTTATTCATCGATTTCATCCTATCTAATTATATACTTATATTACCAATTAAAACACGCTTAGTAAGCTAATGCATGACTATTGGAGCTAAAGTGGTGTACTGAATGTGCATCAATTAACATCACGAAGATGAAAGTTAGAACGAAAGGACCCAAACGACAAAATAGAAGAGGGTAAAAATAATAATTTATAGTATAGGGGGCTATTTGTTAAGTTACCAAAGTAAATGAGCAAAATACTATTTTCCTAATCTAAAACATTTGACACTCAATATAATTATCTAGTACATATAAACAAAAAAAAGTTATCTAGTTATTCTTATTATTAATTCATTATCATAGAAACAAAGATCTTATTACTAAATATTATAGAATTAAAATAATACTAAATGATAAAAATTTCTAATCATCTTCTAAACAGCAGGCGCTCCACGGTTCCCAGATAGAAGCTCATTTATTTGACCGTTAGGAGACGGTAGGAAGAAAGAGACGGAGGAAAAAATAACTAGGGTGGGCCCCAGTAATCAAACGGTCACCTACCAGAAAAACGTTCAAAACAACAGAAAAAATAAAATATAACCGTTAACAAACGCCTCATCACCTGACTCCCTTTTTCTAGACTTTCCGTTCACACCCAGCCACCAAAATATCTCTTTTATTTTATTTTATTTCCATTAATAAATAATATTTTCTGCCTTTTAAAACTGTTTTTTCGGGGTGAAATTTTCAAATTCCTTTTAACATTTTTAGCAAGCACCAAATATGTAAAAACCTGATATGTATACATTTTTTCTAAATACCTTATTTATTATGGGTGATTTTTTCGCATGGAAATAGATTACTGGGAAAATTGATAAATCTAGTGGAATTTAATTGTTAGAAAATTGTAATTTCTGGAATTAAAAATCTTATTTTCCTATCACGATTTGGAATTGAAATTTTTTTAACAAATCCTCTCAATTCTCATCGATTTGAAAGGGATTTCAAAACTTGTTGGAGCTGAATTTAGGGGAAGGAGGAATTCAATTGCGGATATATTGGATGGATAATTACATATGAAAAATAAGAAATTCGGATATATAAGGAAATTGCTCAATTCCTCCATCCAAACCTAGGCCGGAAAGATGTATATTAATATGACCGGTCCAACCTGTCGACAAATAAGGCACAATATTAAACAAGAAATCTCAAAATTAATTATTAAAAGGAATTGTAAAAATTTTGTTTAATTATTTTCCTTCGCCGACCAGCCGTTTTTTAGCTTTACTCCAACTCCTCCTTTTCCAGCTGTCCACCTTCTCCCGTAACTTTCACGCGCTTCTCCCCAACTCCCCCGCTATAAATACCTTCACTCACCCTCTCCAATTTCCTCCACCAGATCTCAAACTCCGATTCTTCCAAACACTCCGATCAAAAACCACCCTCAGATCTATCTCCTACTCTCCCAAAAATCTCTCAACAAATGGCATCATTCAACAGCTCCTGCCTAGTCCTCTTCGCCGTCGTCGCTATCTTCGCGGCCGCCGTCTCAGCTCAGGAGCTAGCTCCTGCGCCGGCTCCCAGCGTGGAAACCGGAGCTGGATCTTTCTCCGCTGGAGTCTCCGGTGCGATGATCTTCTCCTCTCTGGTGGTGTCTGCTCTTGCTCTCTTGAAGCACTAGATTGATGGAGGATTTCTCTTCCACCAGATCTAGTTTTATATTATGATATATATACCATTTTGTTGAGGGAGAGAGAGAGTTTGTTCGGTCGTCGTCTCGGTCTGCTTTGCTTGCAGATGGTTATCATTCTTCTTCTTCTTCTTTTTTATTTTGTTCCAGTTTCTGGTGATTTGATGGGGTTTGGGATTGATATACAGTGGGCGGTTTGTGGGCGGGGATGATTAGTGGTTTGGATTAGTGGTTTTGTAAATTTAATTTCTATCGGAGTTTATTATATATATATCATTATCATTCCTATTATTATGGTGCCTTTCATCTGTTTTTCCACACTATTTCCATACCGCCGTGGTACAGAATCAAAAACTTCTCATGAATCTTGAACCATTCGGTTCAACCCATTACTCTTAAATCATTCGGTTACTCAGGAAGGGTAAGTACAACCTCCAAATCTGTTCTGACCTATTTGCAACATGTAAATCAGGTGTGTTTGGTCCAAGGAATTGCACTACAATTCTCAGTTGACCGATTCCATACCTAGTTTCATCAACCAAATTATCCCGGATACGATTTGAAGAAATACTGTTTGGATACTATCTATTGTTTGTCACAGTGTTGTGAGTAATTGAGGTTCTCTGTATTAATCAGTGTTTTCAATGCCCTATCCTGTTTCCCGGTTGGACCGATCCGACCGTGAACCAGTCAGTTCTCCGGCACCGATAAATTTCGGTTCAATCCTGATTTTCCCATTAAACCTTTGAACCCTTGACCTTTCCGGCTTGACCCCCGGTCCGGTTCTGAAAACCTTGGTATTAATCCTTCTCTTTAGAAGGGAATTAATTATGGTTGGATAATAAGTAATTAAAATAGATTATGTACCAAAAATAATAATTAGAACAGATTGTGAAAAAAGAAGAAAAAATGGAATAAAATTTAATTTGTACTGTGAGTGCGAATTTCCAGAAACGTATAATTGTAAAAGGAGAGGACCAAAATCAATTCACTCCGAATTTGGTTTGGGAAGGAATCGGTTTCTGAATTTTAACACAAGGTGAAAGGCATGTCCTTTGTACCAAACTTTAGTAAAGTAATTATTTATTTATTTACTTTATATAACTTTGAGAGACCAAAAGGTTTATATTATATGCTCTTTTCTTTTTCTCAGTTGACCCAATCAGCTTCTGAAAACTCAGGCAACATATTTATGGTTAAATTCTTAATTAAAAGAACAAATCACCCTGCTTATTAGCTGTTCCGTCGTGATTGGAAGGTGCGCATTTCTCACGTTTTTGGTTTCAATGTTGTTGAGCATTCTGATCCAAACTTTGTTACTGGTTACGTTATGACCAACTCAGTATTTCTGAGGAACGTTTGATTATAAATGAAAGTTAGAGGGCTTTCGCACCCGGGTTCCACCAAAAAAAAAAAAATAGAGAACAAAATCAGAACTGTAGAGGTAATTTTGCTAAGAAATCACACTTTAATTGTTTTTGTTTATTTATCTAGTACCATCATCATATTGGGTGTCAAATATTATAGATTCAGGGATGAGTTATGTGAGTACGTTTTCAATTCCCTCCCCAAGTTGATGTCAGGATTTAAATCGCAGTTTTTTTTCCCTAGCCTAATGCACCATCAACCACTAGGTCATCTCTTCTTATGTTGAACTATATGTTAAATTAAGAATTTCCTAGGCTTGCCAAAGTTCTTGAGGGCTAGAGACATTATGGTAGAGTTGGTATTCTAAGATTGGATATTTGAGTTCGGTTGTATATTGAAACTATATGGACAAAGTTGTGCTAAAGAATAATGTTTTGGGATATGGGATAAATTAGTCAGGCTAAAAAAAAGAATCTACAAGTTTACGGTTTTAACACTATCTCAAGTAACATGTGAATAATACTTGAGTAACAAATGAGTAAACCTCAGGTAACATATCTGACGTAACAGACCAAAAAAATGGTTTGCACCGAAAATTCATTCAACCTACCCGAAAACTCAATATTAACAAAATAGTCCATCATCAATTCAACTTGGGTAGATAGATAGACCAACGTACGAATTGGTCAATTAGAACAATAACTTATTACGTTAAAATTCATAATTAAAAAACACACACGCATCATTAAACAGCTTGGTTAACCTACCTGCTCAACAATAGAAAATACCTCCCAAAAGCAGCATAATGTGATGCCAAGTGGGTGGTTAATCATGGTCCCCAAAGTAATCATGTTTAACCAAATAAAGTCAAGTAATTTAATATAGGAAAAATAGCATTTTTGACCCCTCTACTTTGCCAACTTAACATATAGCCCCCTACACTATGAATCGCTCTTTTTACCCCATCCTACTTCGACCATTTTACTATTTTGAGTCCTTCCGTTCTAACTTTCGTCTTCGTAATGTTAATTAATGCGCATTCAATACACCACATTAGCTTCAATAGCCACGTATTAGCTTACTAAGAGTGTTCTAAGTGGTAATATAAGTATATATAATTAGATAGGATAAAAATCGACGAATAAAATTTGTGGTTTTAAAACCCTTCGTATTTTACCATACTCTTCGTAGTACCTCCCCGATTTACCTCCCTAACCAACTCTTCATCTCCTACCTCCGATATCTCTCTTTGTCGCAGTGTGGATGCGTCCAGATTTGATGTTAAGAAGATGAAAGTTGAAACAAAAGGACCATAATGGCAAAGTACGTAGTCAAAGTAGGAGGGATAAAATGAGCGATTTATAGTATAGCGGGTTATCTGTTAAGTTGGCAAACTGGAGAGGGGCAAAATGTTATTTTCCCTTTAATATACTTAAAGGACAAAGCCTCCACCCAATATTCCAATTGAATTAATCAACATGACCATAATGTTTAATCGGAAGAAGAAAAAATATCTTCCAAAGATTGAGTGGTTGTTCCTTATTGGATGAACACAGAACATAAGACTGGTTGTTTATGTGGTCATATTGTTGACCAATGTGTGTGTAAATGTAATGATGCAAATTGTGTAGCATGTTAGGTCCATGTGGCCAATGAGGTTTTACAGGTCACTTCATTTTGTCCATTCTTGCTCACCCATGCCCACCCCCCTTTGTATACGGTATGGACGAGTTACGAGTTGAGTTATCGAGATATGATTGATAAAGTTATGAGTTTATTAGGTGATATGAGTTATGTTATGGGTCAATAAGATTGCAGTATATCAAGTTTTGGATGATAGGTTGGGAGAGTTACGTGTTGTTGACTTTTGATTAGTAGAAATAATGTTAGGATTGGAAGAGCATTTGAGCAATTTTTTTTGTATTATAGTGATCAAGAAATATATTTTGTTTACGGAAAAAAATGGGTCAATCGAGTAGACTTATCAAGTTTCGGATTAAATGTGTCGGTGGTCAATTGGGGTTACGGGTTAGATAGTTCATAAGAATATTGAATTTTAGTGAAAGAAGTAACGAGTAGAACCGGATTAGGTTGTGTTTGAAGAGTTCAATGAATTAAGTCAACTTTTAACAACTTTAAATTTAACCCATATGTTATTTATTTGAAGATCAAGAAAAACTACTTTTATTAATATTCAACTTCAAGGATAAAATCCAACTTCATGAATAGTTGAATACCTACATTGGTAGGCACAGGCTCAAGGGTCGGTCCAACCAACGAGAGAACCATAAAGCTCAAAAACCCAAAGATTGGCATAATAATTCAGCAGATCGGGCTCCTTAGGGTTATCCACAAGAGAGATACGAGGCCTCCCTCTCACTAGCAACCAAGATCGATATCTTGTCAAAACCAGATTACAAATCACTTGACGAAGCGTGACAATATGGCCCGCATCCCAATGTGCTATCAATAACAGAGTGACTCTAGGATAAGACGTCACCATTACACCAACTTATTATACGTCATAGGCATGTATATGCTCTCAAGCTATATACTCAAGGTCCATGCGCCTATGAACATCTCCCAATACTTCTGAGTCTCACATCGCTCAATTCAAATACGCGTACCCCTCTTTCCTAGACACTAGCTACTACTTTTTTATCATCACGTCTGGCAAAGATATGCTCAAAGAATTTGAAGAGCAGTCAAGAATAGGAAGTGAATAGTTACTCAATTCACCCAAAATATTTAATCATTCAAATTAAATCACTTATAGAACTAATCAATACAAATTAAGCAAAACAAAACAAAAAAAAATCAATTGAAGCGTATATTGCAGCTGAATTCTTACCCATGTTAGTGAATCATATAACCCTTTACAATCAATTCCCATATAAACAAGGACAACAATGCGTACATGACACTTTACATACTTTATATATGTGGGCTGCTGCGTTTCGAGTGGAACCAATAAGAGAAGAACACATAGGTTATAACACAGGCTAAGTAAACTAATTAAGCTGTCAATTTCATAATAATTAAATAATTAACGTTAACAATTGGGAAAGTGACCACTGTTTTCCCACTTCTCAGCGTCATTCAAGTGGACAAAAGACTTTTCCAAATCAATATTCAGAGTCGTTCATCACGCCTGTTGAATCGTGTTCCTGAACGAACAAGTTTCCAAGATAATTAATTAATACGTGTTTGACCTTAATCACCAAGACATTAGCAGCTCAACTAACACAAAAACCCTCTTCACATCCTAGAGAATGCCCGGTTTAGATAGTCCCTTATACTATAAATCGCTCTTTTTATCTCTTTATACTTTGATCACTTTGACGTTTGGGTCCTCTCATTCCAACTTTCGTCTTCGTGACTTTTATTGACGCGTATTCAGTACACTACGTTAGCTTCAGTAGTCTTGTATTAGCTTACTAAAGTATTTTTTAATTGATAATATAAATAAATATGATGAAATTGACGAATAAAATGTGAACACTTCATATTTCACCATACTCTTTGTGATACCTCCTCAATTTACCTCGTTGACCAACCCTTCATCTCCTACATCCAATATCTCACTTTGTCGGTGTGCGGATGTGTCTAGATTTAATGTTAAGAAGACGATAGTCGGAACGGAAGGACCCAAACGGATAAATGGCCGAAGTAGGAGGGGTAAAATGATTAATTTATAGTATAGGGGGGCTATTTGTTAAGTTGACAAAGTAAAGGGAAAAAAATGCTATACCCTGAAATACAAGCTGTGCAAAATTTACAGCAAAGCCAAAGCCCAAAAGACATTCCACCTATCCAGCTGTTCCAGCCCACGCGGCCATGGGTCCCACCTTCCTCTTTCCCCTACCAACTTTTCATTTCCAATCTTACCCCTGCCCCCCATTTTTATTATAAATTGAAGTCATCTTCTTCAATTCTTTAAACTCCCTCTCTAGCTTTGTATCTTTTTCCTTCACAAAACAACAATGGCAGCCGTGCAAGTTAGCAAGTTGAGCGCATTCGCCGTCCTCCTGATGGTCGCCGTCTACTTCACCGTCGTTTCAGCTCAGGCGCCCGCACCTTCTCCGGTACCGGACCAGGGAGCTGGATACACCATGGGAGCATCTGGTGCTATGATTTGCAGCTCCCTGTTGCTTTCCCTTGTGGCTATGTTGAGAAACTAATTATTGGAGTTGGATTGTAATGTTGATTATTATTTTGGTATTTGGTCACATTATTTGACCATATAATAAATAAACGAATGTGGTGTTAAATTCTTCGTATTTTAATCTTTTTCGTAAAGAGTTGAGCGTGAAGTACACAAAAATTGAACTTTCTGATATCTTATTCATGGTCATCAATAGATATTGTTGTGGAATGCGGTTAGGAAATTGAAATTTAGCTCAGCGTTAATGGGTCCAAACTCCATACCCGCTAGTGGTTAAAGAGTTCACCCCACCTTGTCTATAAAAGGCACCCTACTCGTGATTTTTTTTTTCTGCACATCTCTGTCTTTATATTTCTCTACATTTATCTCTTATTAAGAACCGTTGCATTCTGATGGGCCACCCTGGGTCGAGTCGGCCCGGTAGGCGAAGCGATCCACCTAAAAACTGGGTCAACACCTCAGGCGAAGGTTGACCGCGTGGAAAGTCCTGAAAGGTGCTATGCAGAGTGGGCCAGACACGGCCCAAGGAGCAGTCAATGCCTCAGGCGAGGGTTGACTAGCTAGATGATCTATGGATCGCTTGAGGGTGGGCCCAAGCGAGGCCCAGGAAAAGCCCTAAGGCGGCGTCACACTTACCATCTGGAAAAACCCTAGAGGACACGTGGAGCAATCTTGAGGATTTCGTCCTCACCAAGCGACGGTCTGGATTTGACGACACGTGGCGTGATCTGCTGGGCGCCGTACCATTGCCTAACGGCCTTGGCAGGCTTGCCAGGCTATAAATACGAAGAGAGGGCACAAACAGCAGGACAGGACCAAATTCTGGGAGCAATCCCTAGGTACACTCTGTTACATCATCACCCATTTCATTCCTCATCCTCTGTTCTGATTACTACCCCCACTCTCTTATTGCGAGGCGATTCGGAGTCACTCAGGCGACCGGTCGGCTCCCTCATTGTTCCAGGCGACAAGAGCGGAACAATTGGCGCGCCAAATAGGGGACTAATCAAGAACTGAAGAAACTGAGCAATGGAGCATGGGAATATTGGAAGAATGATAAGAGGAGAAGCATCGAACGTAAGGCCCGAAGGAGAGACGGAAGAAACACCATTGAAATACGTGAATCCTGGAGCCCAAAGCATACCACTCGAGGGAAGAAACTTGAGAAATGATTTGGAGGAAGAAGAGGTGCCTAGAGACACAGACACCGACTCCTCATATATCCCTCGTGGCACCAGAGGAAAGGGTGTGGTACAGGAAGAAGCACCGAACTCAGAGGCATACAAAGTCCTCGAACAGCGTTTCCAGGTGCTGGAAAAGCAGAATTTGGAGCTTACTCAATTATTAAAAACGGTTATCGCTCAGCAGGCGCAGGCACCCAAAGCTCAACACGTCCAGGCCCCGGACAATGACACCCACGCGGAAATGCTACGGGCATTTCGACCGCTAGTCGAAACCGGAGCCGAACAAAGGGTCATTCGGCAACCTCTGGCAAGGGCCATCTTCGCCGAAACACTACCGGTTGGCTTGGTCCCACCAAACATGGAGAAATATTTGGGGTTGGGCGATCCTGAAGAGCATCTGCAAAATTTTCAAATCGCCATGCAAATGCAGGGCGCCAGCGATGCAGCGTTTTGCAGAGCATACCCAGCCACTTTAGGAGGGGCAGCAAGAGAATGGTACATGAGCTTGCCAGAAGGAATTATTCACACATGGGATGAGTTTGCCAGGGTTTTTTTGATGAAGTATGAGAGTAGGCGACACCGAAAGGTCCCAGTACAGGTCCTAGTTAACTTGCGACAGCGGCCGGAGGAGTCGCTAAAAGATTTCTTTGAGAGATGGCTCAGCACGGTACAGTCCGTTAGAGACGTGACTTTAGACATTGCTACTGCAAGTATGATCCAAGCGACGCACAATAGGCGACTGAAGGAGGCGTTAGTAAAGAAAAAGCCTACTACTCTGTCCAACTTGGAAGCCAGAATAAGTAGTATCATTCTCATTGAGGAGCAGTTAGCGGAGATTGAAGTGGACGACAGCCGAAAAGGACGAAAGGACGGACAGGCGGAGGCGTCGCGTGACGGCACTGATAGGCGAGGACGGTGGCAGAGAGCGGAGCGATCTCCTGAAAGAAGGGAGTATCGGGACGACAGGAAAAACAATGATAGACGCACGTATCAGGAAGACAGAAGAGAATACACTCCGCTCAACCGATCCTGGAAAGAGGTATTCCTGTACATGCAACACAAGGATCACCACATTCAGTGGCCCGAGCCACTGCGAGGCGACCCTGAGCAGCGTAACCCCCGGAAGTTTTGCAACTTTCATGATTCGCACGGTCACACCACAGAAGAGTGTCGGCAGCTCAAAAATGAAATTGAGCGATGGATTAAGGAGGGTCGCCTAAAAGACTTTATTCTCCAGACCAAGCGAAAAGAAAGGAGTTCAAATGATAAAGAAGATAGCCCAGTCCCAGGCGACCAACCTAGAAAAACAGTTTTCGCCCGATTGCAAGAGCCGCAGGGCGATGCGACCAAAAAGGCAAATGATACGGAAAAAGTCACGAAAGTCTATCAAACTATTTTCGGAGGAGAAAGTTGTCCGACAAAAAGGCAGTCAAGCGATTGTAAAGAGGTGTTGATCATAAACAATGAGGCGCGACGGTCTCCCATCATGTTTACGGAGGATGACATAATTAAAAGTGGAGGGCCTAGCCTGGAGGCAATGGTGATTCAAATTGTAACGCTCCGGAGTAGAGTGGAGCGGGTAATGGTAGATGAAGGAAGTTCAGCTGATATCCTGTTCTGGGAACTTTTCCAGCAGATGAAACTCCCCATTTCAAGCCTGAGACCGACAAAGACAACTATTACAGGTTTTTCTGGCCACCAGGTGCCCATTAAAGGAATCGTTACCTTACAGGTCATGATAGGCGATGAGCAGATTAAGGCGGTGCAATCCATAGATTTCCATGTGCTGGATTGTCGATCCTCGTACAATATAATTTTGGGGCGACCGGCGCTCGCTGCTTTTCAGGCTATCTCTTCACCAGTATATCAGGTGCTGAAGTTCGTCACCAAAGACGGCGTCGGAGTCGCTTGGGGACACCCGGAGGTGGCTAGGCGATGCTATCGGGCAGCGACGAAAGGAGCATGTTACAAAATTGACCTGGAAGAGGGAACGGAGAATAGAGAAAGAATACAGTCAGCAGAATCTGACGTTCCTGTAGCTTTGTGGGAAGGCGATGAAGAGAAAACAGTGAGGCTGTCGACTTACCTAAGCCAAGAGGCCAAGCAGGCAATGATGACACTAATCAGACAATATTCGCATCTATTTGCATGGCATCCCAGTGACATGCCTGGGATAGATCCAGCGATTGTGAAGCATTGCCTATCCATCGACAAAAGCTGCCGCCCTGTGCAACAGAAGAGAAGAAATATCTGCCGAGAGCGACAGCTAGCTGTCACAAAAGAGATAGACAAATTACTGGAGGCAGGTTTTATCAAGGAGGTTCAATACCTAGAATGGCTGTCAAATGTGGTTTTGGTTAAAAAATCATCGGGGGCATGGAGGATGTGTGTCGACTTCACAAATCTAAACGATGCCTGTCCAAAAGACGCTTATCCACTCCCGAACATTGAGCAGTTGGTCGATGCCACAGCAAATAACGAAGTATTGTCTTTTCTCGACATGTTCTCTGGGTATCACCAGATACCACTCAATGAAGAGGATCAGGAGAAAACGGCGTTCATGACTCCTATGGCGAACTATTGCTATAAGGTTATGCCCTTCGGCCTCAAAAATGCAGGAGCAACTTACCAAAGGATGATAGACATGGTCTTCACTAAGCAACGAGGACGTAACCTGGAAGCATATGTGGACGATCTTCTGGTAAAGAGTAAGAAGAGTGACGATCATCTAGGCGACTTAAAAGAAACGTTTGAAACGTTACAACGCTTCGCGTTGCGATTAAACCCACAGAAGTGTATTTTTGGAGCTACATCAGGCAAATTCCTAGGGTACTTGGTCACTCGACGGGGAATAGAGGCAAACCCAGCACAATTGGAGGCCATCTCCGCCATGGCACCACCCAAAACGGTTAAAGAAGTACAAGTTCTAGCCGGAAGAATAACGGCTATCAATCGGTTCATTCCAAAGGCGGCAGAGCGATGCGCTCCGTTTTTCTCTATTTTGAAAAACGCGTCAAAATTCGCCTGGAGTGACAGGTGTGATAAGGCATTTGAAGAACTCAAGCAATTCTTAGTCACTCCTCCGGTGCTGGCCTCACCCAAGGAGGGCGATGAGTTATTCATGTACATTGCGATATCACCAACAACGGTAAGTGCGGTGTTAGTGCGACGGGAGGAACGAAGCGACCAGCCCATTTTTTACACGAGTAAAACGTTGGTCGACGCTGAAACTCGGTATCCTGCCATCGAGAAGATGGCCTATGCTGTGGTATGCGCGGCAAGAAAGCTCCGACCATACTTTCAGGCTCATACCATAACAGTATTAACCAACCTGCCAATACAAAATGCTTTGCGGACAATGAGCGTGGCGGGGCGACTTGCAAAGTGGGCTATTGAGCTCACCGAATATGACATCTGGTACAAACCAAGAACAGCAATCAAAGCCCAGGTTCTCGCTGATTTTATAGTAGAAGGGGCAGTACAGGAAGAAAAAGGAGAGAGCCAAACTTGGACACTCTTCACGGATGGTGCCTCCAGTAAAAATGGTTCGGGAGCCGGCATAGTACTAAAAAGCCCAGAAGGAGCAATCCATGAATTCGCCCTGCGCTTCGCGTCGCCTAGAACCAACAACGCTGCCGAATATGGGGCGATGGAGGCAGGACTCAGGATTGCAAGAAGTATGGGGGTCAAATATGTGAAAATTTTTTCCGATTCAGCAGTGGTGGTCAACCAGTTAAATGGGGAGTTTGAAATTAAAGAGGAGTCATTAATGCCATACTTCGATGAGATAAAGCTAGCCCTGGCAGATTTTACTAGAGTAGACATCTTGCAAATCGCCCGAGAAGAGAATTGCCACGCTGACGCGCTATCAAAGCTCGCCACGGCGGTTGATTTTGAAGAGGCAAGAATGGTGACGGTGGAGAAAGAGGTGAAGCTAAACACATGCTTCCAGATTGACGGGTCTCAGGACGATGAAGGCACACAAGACGATTGGCGCACTCCCATTATTAAGTTACTAAAAGATGGAACAGTCCCGGAGGATCAGGCGATGGCTACAAAAGCAAGGAGGCGAGCCAGCAGATGCACTTTAATAGGCAACGATCTGTACAGAAAGTCCGCCGCAGGTCCTTATTTAAGATGTCTCGGACCAGTGGACGCTGATTATAGCCTCCGGGAAGTACACCTAGGAGTCTGTGGGACACACTTAGGCTCTAAAAGTCTGGAGAAGAATCTATTATACCAAGGTTTTTACTGGCCGACGATGCGACGAGAGGCGACGGAGTTGGTTAAAAAATGTCACAAGTGTCAAGAATATGCCGATTTTCATAAATTGCCTTCCACCGCTTTGCAGGCGATTGTTAGCCCGTGGCCTTTCGCTCAGTGGGGAATGGATATTTTGGGACCTTTTCCTGAAGCCCTGCGGAAGCGGAAGTACTTGATTGTAGCCATAGACTACTTTACAAAATGGATTGAGGCTGAGGCGACGGCCAGCATCACCGCCAAGCAGATTGAGAAGTTCACATTCAAGCATATCATCTCACGATTCAGCATTCCTCACAGCATTATATGTGACCATGGCACCCAATTTGATTGCCAGAGCTTTCAAGCGTACTGCCAAGAATACAAAATCCTCCTACGATTCGCCTCGGTCGCTTACCCACAAGCCAACGGGCAAGCTGAAGCAGCAAACAAGCTTATATTACGGGGATTAAAGCGACGGATCGAAGGCAAAAAAGGCACGTGGGTGGAGGAGCTCGATCATGTACTGTGGGCACATAGAACGATCTACAAGACGTCAACAGGCGAGTCGCCTTACACATTGACCTATGGATCAGAGGCGGTCCTTCCGGTGGAAATAACAATACCTTCCGTCCGTTTGGATAGCTACAACCCAGAGGAAAATGAGCAAAACCTTGTCCATAGTCTCGATATGGTTGAAGAGAAGCGCGAGGTCGCCCAGATGAGGTTAATAGCGGAAAAGGAGATGCTCGCCAGGCGATACAACAAAAAGTTAAGGCCACATCACATCAAATTGGGTGATCTAGTACTACGAAAGATCTTCAAGCCATCAGAGGGAGCCGCGAAGCTTGATCCTGGATGGGAAGGGCCATTTCAAATCAGGAAGGTCATAGGAGCAAACACTTTCAAGTTAGCCAGGCTGGATGGAACAAAGATCCCCCGGACCTGGAATGCGATGCACCTCCGCAAGTACCATGAATAGTCGCCTAGAAGCATGTATGGTTTTTCATTTCCCTAATTAATGAAATACAAGCGTCCGATAGCTATATCGCTGGATGACTTATTTTATCATTTATATCTCACCATCGCCACCGATATTACCTAAAACTTACGAGTTAAGAAGTCGCTTAATCGCTACAAAAATTCCCGCACGACATGGATTCATCTCGCCTACGAGGCCAAAATTTCAAACTTAGCTAAGGCCTAAAGGTAACGACATCGCCTAAATGGCATTAGAAGAAGGCAAAACGTCGCTCATTAGCAAATCACCAATCGCTAAGGCAAAAACTAAGGTGCCGCCTATGACGGCTGCAAGCAATCGCGCTAAGGCTTTCAAAACAATCGCTTACGAGCCTACCTTATAAGATAAGGACGAAATAAAGGGCGTTTACCCAGATCGCGGGCAGCTTGTCTTACAAGTACAAAAAAAAGAGAGAAAAGGAGTATCAAAAAACAAAAAAAAAAGAAGAGAGAAAAGTCATCATTTATTTTTTCCTTGCCCCGAGCTTTGCCCATGATCGCCTTGGGAGGATGACAGGCTCTTTTCAAACACCTTTTCCCCTCTGCCACCATCTGCCTTCGCCTTCGCGGCTGCCTCAGCTTTGGCCCGGGCCCTTCTGGCCTTCTCAGTCGCTATATACTCCTGATCCGCCGCCTGAACTTCCTTCATCACGCTGATGTACTCAGGGTCGACGTCAGTATTGGGATCGGGCACACCATTCAGCAAACGATTCACAGCCCTGAAGGACGCCGTGAGAAATTCGCGTCGAACGAAAGGAGGGGAAGGCCCAACAACGACGACGAATTTCTGGCGAACGGCGGTCATGATCACAGGGATGGACCTTCGGATCAGCGACACAGCAGTCATATACTGCCGAGAGCTGAGTGCCTCGGTCTCCTCCTTGATTTTCAAAGAGCGATCCCTCTCCGCTGTCATTGTTTCAGCTAGCTTCTTCGCCTTATCCCTCTCCTCAGCCGATTGGTTCCGCGCAGCAAGGGCAGCGTCTCTCTCCTTTGTCAGAGTTCGAATCTGCTTCTGAAGGACATCTTGATCCTGGAGCTTCTTGGCGGACGAGGAGGCAGCTTCTTTTGCCTCGGACAGGCTCTTCTCCAAGCTAGTAATAGAGGCCCGGCTGGTCGACAAGTCTTGAGTCAGGCGCTCCACGGAAGAGGAGGCCTCGCTTAGTTTCTGCTCAAGCTGAGAGTGAGCCTCCGTCAGGCGACTAAGCTCGTTCCTGGTAGCTTGATGATCAGACTGAAAGAAATAAAACAAAAATGGTAAAAAAAGCACAACAAAAACAGAGAAGAAACGAAGCATCATCATCATCACTAGTGAAGTGTTTTGCTTACTTCTTCGTTGTCCAGGCGGCGCTGAAGAGCTGCGTGATCATCGCGAAGCTCACGAGCCTTGCGCATCAACAAGTCACGTGACTTGTCAGCAATGCTTAGGGCCAGCAACATCTGGATAAATGGTAGAGCCATACATGTTGGAAGGCGACGATTGGTTGAATCTTCAACAATAAAAGACAAGACATGAACGAAAGAGGAGAGTCGATTAAGGTAAATACCTCGTGATGCTTCACATACACGTTCCCCATCGCGGGATGAAAGTCGCCAACCTTCACATCATCCAGACCCTTGAGAACTCCAGAAGTCAGCTCCTCCGCGATATCCCGGGCCACGTCAGCTGAAAGCTGTGATCGCTGGGGGTAGACAACCGGAAAGTAGCCTTCTGGTTTCTCGTAATTGGGCGCCAGGAAGTCTGTCAGGACGCGATGGATAAAGCGCGGCGAGCCTCCTCGTCATTGTGAGGCGACAGGGGTGAGTCATCCTGAATAAAAGTTATGGACTCCCGCTCCGCAGTCTCTTTTCCGGGGCGTCGAGGGGGAGACTCAGGAGTAGCATCTTGGTGCTCCACGGTAATAGGCTCAGCGGTGGAAGGCTCCGGGGGCTCGTTAAGGATAGTCATCGGTGGTGGCACTATTGGCTCAACAAGGACGTCCTCCTCAATGACGTTTGGGTCTGACATTCCGGCGGAGGAAGGTTTGCGTCGCTTGGAGGTTTTCGGCACAGGCGACGATTTTTTTTCGCGAGGGCGGCGGGCTCCTCGCTTTTTTCCTTTCCCAGGAGAGGGTGGGGGAAGCTCAACTACGGGAGGAGGCTCACGCTGTGGTTGAGTTGTGGATATAGATCCACGAGCTGACGTACTGATTAGCACGTTGGAAATGTCCGTCATTCCTGCAAAAGGGAAGAAGCCAAGGTCAGAATAAACAAAAATGGTGACACGGCGCAAGACTAGCAAAAAGTGAGGGAGAATAACCCCATCTACCTCCGGGCAGCGTCGCCAGGACTTGTTTTAGGACGAGAGGGTCATTCAAGTTGAAGTTTTCCCTGTTGATAAGCGACAGGAGCTGTCGCTCGAGCGCAGTGATTGAGCGACCACTCGGGAAATTATTTGCGTCGCCTTGTGACCAGTAAGGCGGAAGGGCCGTCGCCCAGGTATCTTCGGGCGAGGGTTTGAAATAAAAAAAGGCATGGTACCATGTGGGGTGCGGCTTCACTGTTCTCCGCATCCCCACATCTCTATACGCACCTCGCTTTAACAAACTGAGGCCGTTGGTGTTATGTTTAGCACTATACAAAAGGGAAAAAAGGCGAAGGGTAGGAGTAATCTTCTCACGTTGGCAAGAAATCTCGAAGCTGGCTATGACAGACCACGAGGTTGCGGTATAGGCGCCAAGAGAGGCTTTTAGGTTTTGAAGCAATGATACAACAAAAGGAGAGGGGGGAAGGCGCAGGCCATTGGTAAAACTTTCTGACCACACTCCGTGCCAGCCTTCAGGGCAATTCCCAATGGTCGATAAATAGGAAGGAGCAGCAAAGTCCCAGTGAGTTGGAAGAGAAAGCTTAGGAAGGAAAGAGCAGATGGTAGGGGCAGAAAGGTAAGGAAAGTAGCCTGGCCCAATAACGTAACGGTCTCGTCCGATGCCGTCATACCACATATCTTTCCAAGCTAGAACGGTATAGCCTTGGTTGGAAATAGGGGCTGACATGTCTACAGACCAAGAACGAAAGCCAGGGATAAAGCCAAATTGATGCATGCCCCATTCTCGGGGCTCTGAAGGATTGGGGGAATTTTGGGAGTCGTCAAGTGACGAATTGGAGGCAGTTTTTTCTGAATCAGTAGAGGAAGCCATGGAGACCCTAATATACAGAGGACTCTACTAGAGGAAGAAAGCTAGAAAGGCGTAAAGAAGAAAAGGAGGTGAGAGGAGAAAGATTCAAGCAAAGAGTGGAGACTTACCGGGGCAACTGAGGAGATACTCAAGATCGTCGGACATCTGGAGGGAAGAGAAAGGCTGAATGAGGTAAAGAAAAAGCAGGGGAAGCGTGGATTATCAAAAAGGGAGGCAGGAAGCAAGGAAGGGAGTTGGATGATAGAAAGGAGAGGAGAGATCGGAAGTAGGAGCGGGGTGTCTTATAAAGGAATAGCGGAGGCGTTTGAGTGACTTACATCGGAAGGAGAAACGGCGCGGTAGTTGAAAAGACGAGGAGAGTTGCTGGCATTGGGAAAAGGGAAAGCGTCTGAGAGACGCAAGACAGGAAGGAAGACGATTGGGCAGACGGGACGTGGCAAAGAATATAAAAAGGGGGCTACCTCGTAGGCAATGATGGAGTTAGGGGGCTAGTACGAAGGGAAAAGACCGAAAGCCCATCGGCAACGGCGAAAGTAGGGTTCCTCAGGAACGCGGTAGGCGACGGAATAAGAATAGTCCGCCCGTGTGCCTGGCGATAAGACACACAGGCGGACTAGGGGGCTCATGATGGGCCACCCTGGGTCGAGTCGGCCCGGTAGGCGAAGCGATCCACCTAAAAAGTGGGTCAACACCTCAGGCGAAGGTTGACCGCGTGGAAAGTCCCGAAAGGTGCTATGCAGAGTGGGCCAGACACGGCCCAAGGAGCAGTCAACGCCTCAGGCGAGGGTTGACTAGCTAGATGATCTATGGATCGCTTGAGGGTGGGCCCAAGCGAGGCCCAGGAAAAGCCCTAAGGCGGCGTCACACTTACCATCTGGAAAAACCCTAGAGGACACGTGGGAGCAATCTTGAGGATTTCGTCCTCACAAAGCGACGGTCTGGATTTGACGACACGTGGCGTGATCTGCTGGGCGCCGTACCATTGCCTAACGGCCTTGGCAGGCTTGCCAGGCTATAAATACGAAGAGAGGGCACAAACAGCAGGACAGGACCAAATTCTGGGAGCAATCCCTAGGTACACTCTGTTACATCATCACCCATTTCATTCCTCATCCTCTGTTCTGATTACTACCCCCACTCTCTTATTGCGAGGCGATTCGGAGTCACTCAGGCGACCGGGTCGGCTCCCTCATTGTTCCAGGCGACAAGAGCGGAACACATTCTAATAACTTGAGTTGTTGAGAGGAAATTCAACATTGGTTATATCATATATGTTATTCATTAACACTCATTCTCAAGCGAAAGCGCTCAATTAAGGGAACTCAACATTAGTATAATTTCAGTAAGTCTTGTGCAATGATAGGGCTAGCTATCGAGACTCGAAACTAATACCTCTCGATTATTAAATATTCTAATACTATGTCATGAAATGAGCGGTCGTTATGCGATGGGATGGGAGTTGATCACTCTAATAGTTATTAAAAAAAGCTTGAAAATGGATATGAAATTATTTAAGAGCATGAATCTTTTTAAGTCATCATTTTGTTCCCGACATGTTCCTTCTATGAAGATATATATATATATTTACAGTTTTCCATTGTAATATAATGTTTGAATCTTATCAATTATGATGACTGATGATGAGGGCCTGTTGGCAAATAATAATAATGCGAGGGGGAAATGGCAAAAATGAAAAACAAAGACCAGATAGATAGAATAATGAAAGCCAAAAGGACCAATGTACCTAGGCTGTAGCCATCACATTATTGATTATTTGCGAAATTAAAGGAGACAACAGAGGGAATTAATTGGAAAATAGTCCCCAGTGTTTTCCGGCTTTACCAATATCATACTTTTATTCAAGATTTTGTCATTTGAGTTCCAACGGCTCAATTGTGGACCCCATTTCAATGTATTCGGTCTTCATGGAATTTTCTTTCAAATAATATCACCAACTTTAACAACTTTTATGTAAATAGAACCGTTTTTAATAACTTTTTAACTACTATTCCATTACAAGATAAACGTTTTGGTGACACTGTGTAACCGGTTATGCTGCTACGTAGCAGCATATTATTGGTTAGGAGAAAATAATAATTAAAATTATATTTTTAGTTCATAAACATAAATTATATTACAATTTACATTCTAATTAATTGATAAAATTTATGTAACCTTAAGCTACATCTCCGTTAGATTTGTTATCATTTTTTTGACAAGTTATCATGTTTTGATTGATTTTTAGTTTGTGATGTTTATCTACCCGAGTTGTTAATCATGTCATTAATAATTACATCTCAATAACTCGAGTTGTTATTTTTTGTTTGCATATCTAGTACCGATCATCATATTGAGTATCAAATATTCTAGATCCAGGGATCAGTTTGGTGATTAGGTTTCCAGTCCCCTCCCAAGTGGATGTCAAGATTTGAACCGCAGTCATTTCCCTAACCTAGTTCACCATCAACCACATCTTGGGTAATAACTCGAGTTATTAATAGATGGTTCAACATTAAATTTATATTATTCATTAACAATCACTCTTTATCTAAGTTCACCTTATTAATAGATGTTACCTTGCAAAGAAGAAGAGTATCATCAAGAACCACTCCACAATTACTGGATGATAAGAATGACAAATAGAGTCAAAAACTATATTTCAGTATAAATTCTTCAGCTTCTGCGACAAAAATTTGTACGATATTGTGAATAAGATTTCTGTTATTTAATCCAAATCTACCCACTTGCATTGGTTCAACATACTATTTTTTTCCATTTGCATGTACCGATAAATCCTAGAAAACAAAATCTTAAATTTATCAAAAAATTTAGTAGAGTAAAAAGATGGCATAAATTATTATATAAAAACTAAAAAAAAATAGACATAGTAAATTATGAAAGACAACATGAAATCTTGGTGGCCTAAGTCTCAAAGCAAGAGCAAAAGCCATTCCAGCTATGTTTAAACTAAACCAGCTGTGCCGCGGTTATGGGTCCGACCTCTTCCTCACCAGCCTTTTTCATTTCTCATATTACCCCTGGGCTCCCATTATAAATACCATCTCCCCTTACATTTGAATCACCATCACAAAATCACAAGTTCCATATTCTCACAAAAATCCCCAATTCTTTAAACTCTGTTTTCAGTCCTCTGCTTTCTATTCCTTTTAACATCTTTTTCCCCGGCAGCCGAAAATCAATGGCAGCAGTTCAAGTCAGCAAGTTGAGCGCATTCGCCGTCCTCCTGATGGTCGCCGTCTACTTTACCACCGTTTCTGCTCAGGCGCCGGCTCCGTCTCCGGTACCGGAACAGGGAGCTGGATACACCATGGGAGCATCTGGTGCTATGATTTGCAGCTCTCTCTTGATTTCTCTTGTTGCTATGTTGAGGAACTAAATCTTTTGATTTCTCGATCGATGTGGGGAGGAAGATTATGGGTTGTAATCTGTTGTAATTTTATTGTTTGTTTCATTATTTGTTAATGGTTCTCAGTTATATATATATATATATATCCGGTTGAGACATTATTGACCATATTGTCCTTTTTAGCTTAGACCAACTCCATATATAAGATGAGTATTTCGATTTGTTTAATTTTGATTGTGTGATATTTGTAATTGTGTTTTAATGATGTGTCAATATTAACATTAAAAAAAAAGTACCAGATTGTTTTAATGAAAATGGTACCGGAATGTTATAATGTGCAAAAATAGCACATATATCTAATCGATGCCAAAATTACATGACTATTATGTCGTTCGTCTTAAATTTAAGAGAACAGTTAGGTTTTTGTCCGAAAAATTGATCACTTCGTTCAATTTCATTTCATGTTTTCCATTATTGATATATCATCCTAATCATCCAACTATTAACACGGAATATTATAAATTTTAGGCGTTATTTTTACTGTCATGAAATTGAATTACGGTGAAATTTGACAATGTTAGTGAAATTTAATTTCATTATAATTTAATTTTTTGTTTTTCAACCGCTTTAAAAAACTGATATTGGAGCTTCAAACGAAATTCAATTCATGATATGAGCCACTTTGTAAGGGAATTGCAATTTCTTCCAATTTACAACGAAATTCATTTTCAATTGAAGGACGATATTGGACCTCGACTGGAATTCAATTCTAATGAAATTGGGTAGTTACTTTTGTGATTATATTTTGACGAAATTGATTCCATTATATGACAAAATTAATCTATTTCATCTCTCAATTCCATCGCTGAAACCGATACCTTAATTTCTTCCTCCAAATCACGATCCACTGTGTCCTCTCTTTCTTTGTTTCTCTGTCGATTACATGAGATACCAATCATCCTCTCTCTTAGGTAGGCTGATTGAGACAGGGGCGGAACCAGGATTAGAAAATACCCTGAGCCGAAATTTATTACTAGAATATATATTACGTTACGTATATTATTTTACTTTCAATATATAATGCTATTTGCCATTAGATCATTGCGCCCATTATATTTGTTCTTAAGATTATTAGTATTATTCTTGAAAAAATGAAATTGAATGTGCCACCGGTTATTTTTTATTATTTTGAACGATTTATCATCAAATATTGTATTTTTACTCATTCATAAGTCGAGATAAAATGGTATTGGGTTTACTCAACCCTCTATTTGACGAAACATTAGCATTAGGGGAGCATATAGTTAATATGATTGAGTATATTAACTATATTAGGGGTTTTTTTTTAAGACAAAGGTATTAGAATATATTTAGTTGTTAAGTTTGAAATTATAATAATGAACTGAGCCGAATTAAAATAACACTGAGCCGGATTCGAAAAAAAGCACAAATTTATACTCGAATTTAACGCTGGGGCCGAAAGTGTGGTGAGCCGGGGCTCGGTCCGGCTCCCCTCAGTTCCGCCCCTGGATTGAGATTGAGATAATATTATCCATTCACAGAAAAGTAAATGAAAACAATGAAGTGACCAATTTGTTAAGACTCAACAAGTGTGGGATTGACTTGGGCGAAAAAAAATTAAAATGAGGACCATTGTGTACAACCCAATAGGTTTAGAACCAAAATGGACACTCCTCATCGTTTATCAATTGGACGACACTTTTGTATTTTAGTTCCTTTTGGGAAAATAGCAACCCTCTTCTACTTTACCAACTTAACAAATAGTCTCCTACACTATAAATCGATATTTTTTTACTACTTCGACCGCTTTGCTGTTTGGATCTTCCGTTTCAACTTTCATATTTTGTCATACTCTTCTTGATACCTCCTCAATTTACCTCACTAACCAACTCTCCATCTCCTATCTCGATATCTCTCTTTGTCAGTGTGTGAATGTGTTCAGATTTAATGTCAAGAAGATGAAAGTTGAAATGAAAGGACCAAACTGCAAAGTAGTTAAAGTAGAAAGGTAAAAAGAATAATTTATAGTATAGGAGTATTTGTTAAGTTGACAAAGTAGAGGAGGCCAAAGTGATATTTTCCATTCCTTTTCCAGCAAAATGAATCTAACCACTTCCCAAAAACAAAGGCCTTTTCTTAATTCCTAAGCTTTCCCAATTGGCCATTTCGTATGAGATTCATTCATCACGCTTTTACGCCATTAAAGAAAATCGACGACACGCAGAGAGTGAAAGAACACCAAACCCTATGTGGCAAACGTGTCATTTCCTCACGCCAATTTCACACTGTTTGACTTCTTCCTCACATGATACTACCGCCTCAACTAACACTAACCATGCCCAATGACACTTGTGTCCTTTATTCTTTGAAGTTCGGATGGGAATTGCAAGATAGAGTTTACTCTTTGAAGTTCGGATGGGAATTGCTCGATAGAGTTTGAAATTTACACAATTTTGACAAGTCATGTGCAGCGAATTGAGGGTTATTGGGATTAGAAATCAGGGTAATGATATCATGTAATGAACTGTTGTGTTTCTATAACTCGAGTTGTTAGAGGATGATTTGACATTTGGTTTTATATTATTGATTAATTAACACGCCTTCTCAACCAAAATATCTCGATAGCATCTGAAGTTTTCACAACTTTGGTAAGTGTTGTGCAATGAATTGTGGGCTATTAAGATCCAAGACTAAGTATTTTCGGTCATCAAAGGCTTTGATACCATATTATGAACCGTCATACTCTCCAATTATTCAAGTTATCGGTGAACAGTTCGACATTAGTATTATATTATTTATTAACATGCCTCTCTAACGAAAGATCTCAATAAAGTCTAAAATTTGTACAGTTTTGATAAGTGTTATATAACAAATCGAAGACTACTAACATTTGATATGCATGAGTGAAATTTCGCGTAGTTTAAAATGGAATGAGTCATGGTGTCATAACTCATATGATTCATCAACGGTCAAGATTATTAGTTATACTCGTGTATGAAATTTGATTATGGAAACTACCCTACCTACTAATTCTCATGGCCCCACACCTTAACAAGGTGAAGAAACGGCTATAATAACACCATGGAAAAAACAATGATGCCACGTCATCATCATTAGCTTAATTACATAATGACGAATTACACGCCTTTTACTAATATCGACCTGTTAATCGGCTGTCGACCTGTCCAACTGTTCCAGCTCTAACCTCACCAACTTTTTATATTTCCCATATTACCCCTTTCCCCCCTCTTTATAAACGGACTCCCCAACTTAACCTTAACCATCACAATTCAAACAGAAATCTAAATTCAAAAATCAAAACCATCTATTTCGATCCTCTTAATTACTTTATCTCTCTACTTCTTCATATCTTCAGCGATGGCAGCCGTGCAAGTTAGCAGGTTCAGCGCATTCGCCGTCCTTCTGATGGTCGCCATCTACTTCACCGCCGTCTCAGCTCAGGCACCGGCGCCCTCGCCGGTTCCGGACAAGGGCGCAGCAGGATACGCCATGGGAGCCTCTGGTGCCGTGATTTGCAGCTCTCTGTTGCTTTCATTTGCTGCTCTGTTGAGGAATTGATTGAATTGAGGAAGAAATTGGGATTTGGGGATTGGGGGTGTGATATTATTATTATTGTGTATTATTTATTTTTATATCATGATTATTATTTCATTTTGTTTATATATATATTGGGTTATGCTATATAAATTCATATAAAATATAAAATAGCCTTGGGATAAAATACTTTTCGAATCACCTAATTTTTTACTGAATATTAGAGTGTCACTTAAATTAAAAAAACCCTCGGCATGTCACTTGTCCGTAATATATTATAATAATATTGGGACAAAACCCGTTGAGTAAAATTAACGGAAGTACTATGTCGGACTTACTTATCGCTATGACTGTTTAAAATTAGGTGACTACTCTAATACTTGACACAAAGTTGATGACTATAGAAGTATTTGACCCAACAATGATTCTACTACATAGGATTGGAAAGAAAACTAAAAAACCGACCAAAATCGAGCCAGCCAGCATGGTGAAGAACTATTTTGGTCGAGTTCTGGTTTGGGTTCGGAGAAATCCAGATGTTAAAATTAATTGGAATGGTGCGGAGATGAGTATCGTGGTATCCGTCTCGTCATCATCATCGTAGTTGCCCGATACAATCATATACCACATCATTGTATTATAAATATTCCCGACAGTTTAAGTTGAAACTCCATGAAAAATAGTGACGGTATGAAATTCAAACCAAACAGTCAAGTAGGTTTCATCGTCACCGAGATTGAACCGTTGGACAGTGAATACGTACTAACCATCATCGGTTCAACCCGTTGCCAAGCCTTACAATTAGCTTAATTTTAAAATTATAATGAAATTATTAGTAAACATAGTGAATAAATTAAACAGTCAATTTCCAACTCCTTCATTAATTAACGTTAACACAATTAGTTTCTAATTTACATTTTGTTCTTTTCAACAAAGTGGAAAACATAACACATAAAAACCCAAAAAACAGAGACTAATTATAAATTAAGTTCCCAATTGGCAAAATATCCTACATCAGATTCATCTAGAAGAAGCTGGTCAAACTCTGACACTTAAACAACAACAAACCATTTGTGACTAATTAACTTAAGTTTAATGTCCATTCCAACACAACCAAACGCTCTTCTAATGTTAAACAATTGTGGACCTTTGGATCTATCTCTGAGATGAATACGGAACATTTTTGGTGTATTTGAGACGTATTATCAATGAATTTTAAGCTAGTCTCCTCAAGACTTGAAATAAAAAAAAAACTATTCCACCCAAAACCAACAAACGAATCACAAACCATAACCGAGAATTCAGAAATTACATTATTTCTAAAACACTATATAAGCATTTTGGATAAAAATCCATTGCCACATAAGCTTTTGGCCTCCTCTCCTTGAGTTTAGACTTCTCTCTCATCACACCTTCTTTCTTCCAATTCTCCTGCATAAATAACTAATTACATACTATTTCATCAAATTTATTTTTTTTTAATTTTTCAAACTCTCTCTTCCCTATTTCTTTTCCCTTTTAATTAGTTATCTTTTTATAACATTTTATGTGTTACTCCAAACATATTATTTCCTTCACAAATGTTGTTCGTTTTAATTTTTCGAATCCAATGATACCAACCTTAATATATTTTAGTAAATGATTAATCTAATATTAAAGACTATGTGCAGGATAGTCAAACCGCACATTAAGCATTACTTGCACATACACATTACATCACAAAATTTTCAACCATATTCAATCATATTATTCACTTACAACGTAAACAAGCTGAATATGTTGTTTATTGAAAACCTTAAACGTTATAAATATATATATATATATATATAAAGACATTTTAAATCGATCTAATATATGGATCAAGTGACACAATATGAAGCCATGAAGGCTAAAATTGTTTAACTCTCATCCACACTTTGATTAACTTAAAATCTAGAACTCATTAAAATTTCCCAAGCACACTCAATCATATAGTTCATTGAAAACATTAATGGATCGAATACATAATTCATTCAAAATATTAAATTGTTATACACAATTAAATAAATCATAAATTAGTATAAATATAATTAAAATAACATACGAAATGATACTAAAAAACTTTAGCTACTATTCACACTTTGATAATTTTACAATCTACTATGCACTAAAATTTTCCAAACACATTCAATAAATTTGTTCTCTAACATCGTCAATGGCCTAATATACGATTCATTCAACATATTAAATCAATAAAATTTTAAAACATTAAAATCGTCACAAATTGATATAATATCTGGTACTTTATCTAAAAATTTAAATCGTCCAAAAAAATTTTAGCTAATATTTTCACTTTGATAAATAAATTTTATTTTATATATATATATATATTTGAAATTAAAATAATATGTTTTAACTAAATTATTTTATATATGAGTGTTATAATAATTTATATAAAAATAATATGATCAAGATGTTAATCAATCAACTAAGAGGATCATTAACATTATAAATTGAATTTCTGATATTAAAATAATATGATCAAGATGGTATAGTAGACTTTAAAGTATATAATAAATCAAATGTAAAATCCATTTAAAATATTTTATTTTCCAGCTTTCTCATGTTAAAGGTATAAAGATACATCGAAATTTGAATCAAATAATATATTATGTATGCAAGTATATTGTCTCTTTCAAATATAAAATTCAGTTGGAATGGTTTATTTTCTATATTTTTTAAGTTAATTAAATTTTTAAAGATAAACCGTGCTTTTAACCTGTAGTGGATTTTGTTCATGAAACGGGTTGGAATATATTTTATTCATTCCTCTAACTTTAGACATGTAGAAAGATTTTAAAATTAAGTAAGCTCATGTGCCTCAAAATCATAAGAATAATTTTAATTTGATTTTCATATATAATTAAAAATATTTGATATTTAGATATATAAATTATTTTTTTAGAATATCTAGACCATTTTTTCAAGTCATTTACTATTAACAAATTCAAAGTATTGATCGAGTTCAATCAGTTTGAATATTAAACCTAAATATATTCATATAACATGATCTTTATTTCCACATTTATTCTAAGTTTAAACGGGCCAGTTGAGATTTCATTCCTCAAAATGATTTTTTTGGACAGTGTTGTTTTTTTTAATCTCGACTTTATTTATTTGTAAATGTTTCGAGAGAGTTACAGTTTCGTGTTCCGTTTGTCTTGAACTTACTTTTGTTGGCAAATTATTGGGTTTATATACACCTTTTTACCCCTATACTATGCAAAGTTTACTCATTTGAAAAGTTTGTTTGAAAAATAGTATAATTGTTTATGTATTTTCTCCATTGCAATGATCATAAATGGACCTATATAAACTGTTTTTTCTATAAAAATGTTAAATTTTCAACAACTACAAGACTCGATCCTACAACCTCAAGGATAAAAACAAGCTAATTTATCAGCTAAGCTAGACAAGCTAATTTATATTTATATAATAAAATTAAAGCGCATTGCTTCTCGACATTTTATTGCACAATTTGAAACATATTTCACCTTTAATGATTTTGCACATTCATTTATTTTATGATAATCACCAATTTATTGTAGAATGGAAGTGATAAATTGAATAGAGAGTAGAGTGAGTGAAAGTATGGTAATAATTCATTTATATAGTTTATTGTGAGATGATGATACTTTTGTTTGATTCGAGGGGTCGTTTGTGACAGAGAATTGGTTTGGAGAGAATTGGGCATTGTAGGCTATTTCAAAAATCAACCGTTATGATAATGGTGGGAATGAGACATATAAACTGGATATTGATTGAATCATGATATTTTGTAGAATAATTAAATTATTATATTAGATAATTTATTTGCTCAAATGAATTCTTGAAATGTATTCAAGCTAACTACAAGTTATAGATTATTTAAAAAAATAATGCACATTATTTATATTTTTGGAGCCATTCAAGTTAACTAAGTTATAAATATCTAAAAGAAGTATTTGTTAGTTAATATATCCAGTGAGCTAGATAAAATTAGAGAGATAAGGTTGTGCCTTAATAAGAACAATGATCAGTGAGGTCCTAAGTGTGTAATAGTATGAGTCATGAGATCGTGAGTAAATTAGGTTTGAAGTCATTTACTATTAACAAATCGAGAGTATTGATTGAGTTGAGTTAGTTTAAATTAGGCATATTTATCAAACCTAAATATATTCATATATCACAATCATAATTTCCACATTTTTCTATGTTTTATGGGCCAATTGATGTTTCATTCCTCAAAAAAAAAAAAAAAATTGTCCATTGTTGTTTTCTTTAGTCTTGACTTTATTTGTTTGCAAATATTTCAAGGAAAAATTACAATATAATTTTTTGTTTGTCTTGAACTTACCTTTGTAGGTAAATTAATTTTTTTGAAGTCATATTTGTTTATAAGACATCACTCATTTGGAAATTTTATTAAGAGAAGTATAGTTTAAAAAAAATGAGTTGCATAAATTTAAAAAATTATGAAAATTTAATAGATGTATTTGTCAATTAATACCTATTAAGCTAGAAAAAATTGGATAAATAAGATTGTACTTTAGTAAGAGCAATGACCAATGAGGTCACAAGTGTGTAATAGTATGAGTCATGAGATCGTAAGTAAAGCGGGGTAACAAGTTGTTTACTATTAACAAATTCATAGTATTAATCGGATTGAGTCAGATTGAATTGGGCATATTCATCAAACCTAAATATATTCATATAACATGATCCTTATTTCCATATTCTTCTAAGTTCTAACGGGCCAATTAAGATTTCATTCCTCAATTTCTTTTTTTTAAAGTGTTGATTTTTTTAGTCTCACTTTTATTTGTTTGCAAATGTTTAGAGAGAGTTGCAATCGTTTTCTGTTTGTCTTGAACTTAATATTTTGTTACAAAACTTTTGAAGTTGTATTGGTTTAGAATACATCACTCATTTGATAAGATTGTTTAAGAAAAGTATAAATTAAAAAAAATTTGAGTTGCATAAATTAAAAAAATTATGAATATTTAAGAGAAGTATTTGTCAATTAATATATCCATTGAGCTAGAGAAAATTGGAGAAATAAGATTGTACCTTAGTAAGAGTAATGACTAGTGAGGTCACAAGTGTGTAATAGTATGAGTCATGAGACCATATGTAAAGCGGGTTACAAGTCATTTACTATTAATAAATTCAGAGTATTGATCGGGTTGACATTGAATTGAGCATATTCATCAAACATGTATAAGTACATCGGGTTCTATTTTATTTTAGTATGTACTTTGAACTTAAGTATTATGTGTATTTTGGTACTATATAAACAATTATCTAACTATGTTTATATTTTCTACTTTATAATATTTAAGTTCTCAATTATTAAAGAAAATAAAGTAAAATGAGTGCTCCCGTTTCCTCTGACTTCCCGTTCGGGATGCCGTCGCCGGTGAGACCTAGCGACAGGCCTCCTGAAGCATCGGATTTGCAAGTTCAAGCTCAGCAGCAGGTCTCCGTGAGCCACTCAATCCAATCCAATAAGCCTGCTGGTTTCGGCTTCTCGCTTGATCGTTCCTTTGTGACCGCGCTCCAGGGTCAATCCTCTGCTCCTAACGCAGCTCAACAATGGATCCTTGTCGGCGAGAAGGATATTCTGCCAACTGTGGCGGGACGGCATTAAGTCTCTGAATCTGTCGGATGAGTTCAAGGACAAGCTATGCAAGCCCTGGTCTAATACGGTGGTTGTTAGACTTCTAGGTAAGAGCATTGGTTACTCCTACCTGTGTCACCGCTCCACGCCATTTGGAAGCCGCTTGGGAACTTGCACATCGTGGATCTTGATCGGAATTGTTTTTTGGTTAAATTTGCTAATGAGCAAGACTATTTTAAAGCACTTACGGGAGGTCCATGGATGCTTCTGGATCACTATCTTATTGTTCATCAATGGGATCGCTCTTTCCGAGTCGCTGATGACCTCCCGAAGAAAATGGTGGTTTGGGTGAGATTTAGGCATTTGCCGATTCATTTTTACCACCCCCAGGTGCTGACGTCGCTTGGTAATCTCCTTGGGAGAACTATTAGGATTGATTTTAACACACAAAGAGCGGAAAGAGGCAAGTTTGCCAGGATCGCCATTGAGATTGACCTCTCGGAACCTCTGGCCCCTGTGGTCGAGCTCGACGGAAATCTGCAAAAAATTGAGTATGAAAATCTGCCTGATCTGTGTTTTGAATGCGGCATGGTGGGGCATGAAGCTCAAAGCTGCCCGAAGATCCAAAGGAAGCCGATCCTACCGGAGTCCGAGACGGTCGAAGGCCTGGCATTGATCGGAGCTGCCCCCATGCCGGAGCAAGCGTCGGAACCGGGATCGTACGGCCCCTGGATGGTAGTTGAGCGTAAATCACGGAGAACAAAAAAGGAAACTACCCAGTTAGGGGTTCAGGAAAGGAAGATCTCCCTTCAAACCAAATTAGGAAAGCTGGAGGAGGTGGAGGCAAGAATCGGGGGGTTCAAGGCCAACTAAGGAAGGAGAAGCTGGCGCCGATTAACTCTCACGATGTGGTTGTTCCGACCGTTGGGGGGGAGAGTCCGAAGAACCAAAAGGGGAAAGAAGGGCTACTGTTTCTTCGGCAACCCCGCCTCCACCTACGTCCCATTCTAAGGGACTTGCTGCTACTTCCAAAGCTGGCCCAAGTAATTCGAAAGCCCAAAAACCCAGTTTGGGCCGTACCAAGGATATGCCAAGTCTCAGCCCACACGACCACAAGTCAGCCATCCCGACCCTTCTGACCCGGATACTGCTGCTAGAGACCTCAAGAAGTCCCCTGTGACTGTGTCCTCTCCCTTCGAAGGTCTTTCCTCTACCCATGTCGATCTACCTGTCGTTCCCTACCCGCCAAGCGGCCTCATTTGGAAGCAGGAGCCGTCGATCAACTCCATCAGTTGCAAGAACCTCATCCAAGCTCAAGGCAAAGGTTATCACTGGGCGCAAGTCCTCGTCCGGAATTTCAAAATCGAACACTAAGAAGAGAATTCTCGAGACGCTCAATCCTCCTCCGGCTATCCATGGACCGGATGCTACTATGGCTGAAGAAGGAATGGAAGAGATGGAGGTCGTCATTGAGACTGAAGCTGTCCCTGAGCAGGCCAGGGTCGTCGAGGCTGCGGGTGGTTGGGATCTTAATGACCCTACTCCCTTTTGATTGCTCGGGTGATGTCCTTCCTTTTTCTCCTTTTGCTTATGGATAGTGTATTCATTTGGAATTGCCGGGGTGCCGGCTCAAAATCTTTTCTCAATGCTTTGAATTTCTATCTGCAGAACCACAATCCTTTGATTGTGGTGATCCTCGAACCTCGTATCAGTGGTCTTCGAGGTCAAGCCGTTCGTGTCAAGCTGAGTTTTCAGAATTCTTTTGTCGTTGATGCTCAAGGTTTCAGTGGTTGGAATTTGGTTATTGTGGAATGATGCGGATTTCACGCTCCGGGTTTTGGATTCTTCAAACCAATTCATTCACATTTGTGTCGAGTGGGATCAGGGAAAGTCGTGTGTTCTTACCTTTGTGTATGCTTCGCCTAATATGTCCCGTAGACGTCTCCTTTGGCAGGACCTTGCTAGGCTTGGCTGCTCGACGTCATTGGCATGGATGGCCCTTGGGGACTTTAATGCGATTGTTGACTCTACTGAGAAGTTGTGTGGGGTTGGCTTCAACAGAGTTCAAGCTCGGGAATTCAGGGATTGTATCTCTGAATGTGGCTTTCTCGACATGGGTTTTTCAGGACCAAAATTTACCTGGTTCCGACGGAATCTGAGAGAAAGGCTGGATCGGAGTCTTTGTAATGCGAAGTGGATGACCCTCTTCCCGGCTGCTACTAATTTCCATCTTGAGAGATTAAAGTCAGACCGCCGTCCCCTCCTTGTCCGCTTAGCTCCTTCTGCCAGGTATAACAAGTCCCCGAGACCTTTTCGTTTCAATGCGGCTTGGCTTGGCCACGATGATTTTCCCTCCTTCCTTGATCTTTCCTGGAAACGGGGAAGGAATGTTTGTGATTCCTTGCAGGTTTTCGAGGAAGACTGTCATCGCTGGAACACAGAGGTGTTCGGTCATATCTTCAAGCGCAAGCGCTTCTTGGAAGGACGTCTCAAATGGCTCGAAAGCAGGAATCAGTCTTGCTTTTCCGAGGAGCTGGCTAGGAGGGAAGATGAGGTTCGAGTGGAGCTTGAGAAAACCTTATGGCAAGAGAACATGCTCCGGCTCCAGAAATCTAGACTGCAATGGATTAAAGATGGGGATCGGAACACGAAGTTTTTTCATCTTTCGACCTTAAAGCGTCGGAAATTTAATGCCATCAAGGGCCTCAAGCGTGAAGATGGTAGCTGGTGTTTTGACGACCAGGAGCTTCAAGAACTGGCAATTCGTCATTTCCAGAACCTGTTTCTTGCTGGCGCAGTCACGTCACTTAAAGGAAATGGAGAGCTGGCGGATTTTACTCTCCCTATTCCGGATACCGCTCGTGTTGGCCTCGAGTTGGCGCCTTCGGAGATAGAGATTTTCTCGATTATCAAGTCAATGGGCAGCCTTAAAGCTCCGGGGAAGGACGGATTCCATCCTATCTTTTTCCAAAAATGTTGGACAACGGTGGGTCAGGACGTTTCTAATTTCATTTCCATGTGTTTCAGGTACCTGTAGTTGGTGGAACAGGTTAACGAAACGATCATTGTTTTAATCCCTAAGCTGGCGAAGCCGGAAGCCATTTCTCAGTTTCGGCCAATCAGCCTCTGTAACGTGGTGTATAAGACCATTACCAAGTGCATTGCAGATCGCCTTAAACCCCATATGGTCAATCTTGTCGGTGAAGCTCAAACAAGTTTTGTCCCAGGCCGCCAGATTACGGATAATATCATTGTTTTGCAAGAGGTTCTGCATACCATGCGCCAACAATCTGGGAAGAAGGGTTCGATGATCATCAAGATTGATCTCGCCAAAGCCTACGATCGTCTCGAGTGGAGTTTTATTGAGGAGACGCTCAACCTGGCTAACCTCCCCGTTAAACTTGTGAAACTGATCATGGCCTGCGTTTCTACAGTTTCAACCCAAGTGCTCTGGAATGGGAACCTGACACCCAGCTTCAAACCCGGCCGAGGGCTGCGTCAGGGATGTCCTCTCTCTCCCTTCCTTTTTACTTTATGTATTGAGCGTCTTAGTATTTTGATTTCCAACGCGGTGGTCAGAAAAGATTGGAAGGCGATCCGGCTGTCTAAGGACGGTCCGGAGTTGTCTCATATTTTTTTCGTCGATGACCTGATTCTGTTTGGGGAAGCTAACCTTGCTCAGAGTCGGATTATTAATTCGTGCCTGAATGCCTTTTGTGGTGCGTCGGGTCAGGTTATTAGCAACGACAAGTCTCGTATTTTTTTTCCAAGAACACGAGTGCTAGTATCCGTCGGATTATCTGTGGGACCTTAGGTTTTTCTGAGACTAGGGACCTTGGTCTGTATTTAGGTGTGCCGGCCCTGCACGGGCGTATCACTGAAGCTACCTATGATTATGTCCTTGAGCGTATGAGAAAGAAGCTTGACGGGTGGAAGCGTAATTCGCTTTCTCTGGCGGGTCGAGTTATGCTTGCGACCTCTGTCTTAAGCTCTATCCCTACTTATGTGATGCAGTCTTCGGTTCTTCCTATTGCGACTACGAATCGGATTGATAAGATTATTCGTGATTTTGTTTGGGTGGTACTCCGGATAAGAGGAAGACTAATCTTATCTCTTGGGATCACATTTGCAGGTCTAAGGCGCAAGGAGGACTGGGGCTCAGGAAAGCTCGGGAGCTGAATCTGGCGTACATGATGAAGCTTGGATGGGCTATTGTAAAGGACCCGAACCGTCTTTGGGTGAGAGTGATGACATCCAAATACCTCAAGGAGACTGCTGATGGCCCGGTGCTCAGGAGGAAGACCGGAGGTTCGACTCTTTGGCGTGGGATTAGAAGTGTGTGGCATACGATGGTCGAAGCGAGTCAGCAAAGCATCCGGAATGGTCGGGATACATTTTTTTGGACGTCCAAGTGGATTGACTCGGATGTGATTTTGGCCGAGCATACGTCTGTGACTCTTTCCGAAGCAGAACTGAGGCGCACGGTGGCGGAAGCTACTTCCCCGGATGGTGGTTGGGACTGGCTCTTTCTCAAGAATCATCTGCCCGAAAATAGTATCAGATTGGTGGCTGGTATGGAACCTCCGACGAAGGATGACCGGGACGATGAGCTTATTTGGGGCCCCGATCCCAAAGGTAAATTCTCGATCAAATCGGCCTATGAGATTTTGGACTGTATATCTAACGCCGCTGCAGAGAACATTTGGAAAATTATTTGGAAATGGGAGGGACCCAATCGAGTTAAGCACTTCATCTGGCTTGCAGCGCATGAGAGAGTGCTCACCAATGCCGAACGGTGCCGTCGTCATTGTGCACAGGATAGCTCCTGCTACAGATGTCAGGATACCTGTGAAGACCTGCTCCATGTTTGTCGTGACTGCACTCTGGCCAAAGATGCTTGGATGGGACTCTTCCCTCATCGGACAACAGACGATTTCTTTGCTTTGAATTTTCAGGATTGGTTGCGGTTTGGTATTCAGGATAAGGAGCTCAGTTTGCCTTTTGGAATTACCATCTGGCTGCTTTGGAAATCTCGTAATGAGGCGATCTTTGAACAAAAGCCTGCGACAAGCGATCAGCTCCGCCTACGAGTCCTTCATTGGATCGCCAGGGTTCGAGAGACAATGAAAGCTGACTCGCAGGTTGAGTTCGGAGGTGCAAAACAACGAGAGGAAGTGTTAATCCAGTGGTGTCCGGCACCCGAGGAGTTTGTTACCATCAACACCGACGGTTCGGTGATCCTACCGAACAAGTCAGCTTCTGCTGGAGGCATTATCCGGGACTGGCAGGGACGGAAGGTTGCTGTGTTCGCGGCTAACCTCGGTTCTTGCTCTATCATGCGCGCTGAGTTAAGGGCTGCTGATATCGGCCTTAAGCTCGCGTGGCAACTCGGGTTTAAGAAAGTCCATCTTCAAATTGACTCCAAATCTGCAATCTCAAGCATCTGCGGGAAGATTGAGGATGACTCTCGCCACTGGCAGACGATTAAAAGCATCCATAACTGGTTGGATATGGATTGGGAAGTTCAAGTCTATCACGTTTTTCGAGAAGCTAATAGGGTGGCGGACTTACTCGCTCACCATGGTCACAGCCTTGACTTCGGCATTTCTGTTAATTGCAGTTACCCTCTCTCCATTGATAGGGAAATCTGGAATGACTTTATTGGGGCCTTGTCCCCCCGTGTGATTCGTTTTAATGATTAAGGGTGCCTGACACCCGCTCTTCTACCAAAAAAAAAAAAGTTCTCAATTAAGTCACATGTTAATTATTTGATCTATTAAGGTTAATCCTTCAATTTAAAATTTTAGTTAGTTTATTATTTTCTAAACATAATCTTATTTTATCATTATTGAACAAGATCATTCATCATTTACTAATTATACTAAATAAACAATGGAAATATTACAGATCGGCCAACGGGCCGAAAAAATGCTAATGGCTATTAGGGAAATATGAAATTATTGTTCTTCATTGTTTAGATACACGGGTTCGAGCTCCGAGCTCTAATTCCAGTTCTCCGCTGAAACGGATAGGATCAAAGATTTTAACTTGGGTTTCGTGACAAGAGGAGTCGGAGGAGACGTATTATCGAGATTTGATGATTGGAGATTGGAGGTTGAGAGCCTGTAGTGGAGGTCGGGTGATTACGAGAGAAAAGATAAGGGGATGAAAATTTCCTTCTCGGTAAAAATCAACCAAAAGGCAAAATGACGTAGTTTCGGTTTGCTGACATGTCAAATCTGACAACCTACGGGTTGAATCAGCATAACATGTCAGCAAAATTGTAATGGAGTTTATCAAAATTCTAACGGAAGGATTTCTTTGTTAAGCATTATAAGTAGAGGGGTTTGTTTTGCGCAAATAATTGTAATACGGCTTGTACAACCAATAATTGTTTTGGAAAATACCTTTTGTATTCAATACATTATTTATACACATCTTGACAACTAGAAACTTGTATTACAGATATTTCACTAAATATCTTAATTATTAAATTACATTTACAAAAAAAACGGTCCACAAATAACGGCAAAAGGAAAAGACAACTCCGGAGCTAATAATGAAGCCACCACCCATCACATCATTATAAGCTTTAATAATTTAAAGGACTAAACTGAGATTAAATTAATTAACGAAAAATTGTATTTTGCTACCCTCTACTTTTCCAACTTAACAAATAGCTCCCTATACTATAAACAACTCTTTTTTACCTCTCCTATTTTAGGCCCTTCCGTTTCAACTATCATCTTCTTAATGTTAAATCTAGACACATCCAAAAATCGACTAAGAGAGATATCGGAGGTAGCAAATGAAGAGTTGGTCATGGAGGTATAACAAAGAGTATGGTAAAATACGAAGAGTTTTAAAACCACAGGTTTTATTCGTCAATTTCATCATATCTAATTAAATATATTTATATTCTCAATTAAAAAATATTTATTAAGCTAATCATAGCTATTGAAGCTTACATGGTAGGCCGAATGCTGATGGGCCCCTGCTCGGATTCCGCCCTCAAGGATTGGGCGACGGACCGCCCTGGTCTAGGGGGGTACCTGTCACGTCGAAGGAACAGGAAAGCTACTGCCGCCCATCACTGTTGATAGTGACTCGCTGCGGCCCACTCAGGGTAGGACACGTGGACTTGGCCATACCAACGGGACCTATAAGTAATAAGGTCCCCCCGTTCAGACTCCGCGCTGTACGCTAAAGGCTATCGGTTCCGCCCTCACCAAAGGGCTCTCGCCCGGTACTTCTCTGCAACCCATTCTCCTTATATTACCCACATACTTGTCATCACACGTGTACTAACCCCCACTTGCACGTCCACCCTGCAAGGTACCACCCGCCGGGACACCCGAGGCGGATTCGGTGTTCAGACCTCCAAAGAACCACAGTATTGATCCTCCGGTCCAACTAGGCAGATCAATTGGCGCGCCAGGAAGGGGATAGCTAAACGTCTTATTCCCGAAAGACAAACAACATGCAGAATTTAGAGGAAAATCCCACGAGCGGTACCCCCGCGGGAACGCTCGTCACTTCGGCCAAACAAGTCGTATCGGCAGGCGTCCCCCGGGACCCTCGCCCTCACATTGACACGCCCTTGGGAACGGCTACACAAACACTCCGTCCAGCACGCCCTCTTGGGCTTGGATTGCTCGAGGGGGAGTCTCACATCCCCCCTCCATTGAGAGGCAGAACGGCGGCTGATCTCGCTGCGGGAGACCTGGCGGCACAGGTGGCCGATCTACAAAGATAGAAAGCTAAAATGGCGGCGATGATGAAGTTCCTGGTGACAAAGGAAACCCCAGGAAGTCACGCCGAGGGCTCATCCGGTGGACTGGCTACCGGCATGGCGGACTCGGACGAAATGTACCGACTGTTCCTCCCACGCCACCAGTCAGGCCCAAAGCAACTCGCTATGAGGCAGCCTCTTGACAAAAGTCTCCTCAACATTCCTCCCCCACAAGGGTTTCGTGCCGCCGGAAATTAAAGCTTACGACGGAACTGGAGACCCCGACCAACATCTGTTAACGTTCACCATCGCCATGCAGATGTTCATGGCCCCGGACGCCACCTACTGCCGTACGTTCCCCGAAACGTTAACCGGAGCTGCACTAACCTGGTATGGGGGTTTAGCCGAAGGAATCATAAAAAATTGGGAGGACTTCTGCCAACTCTTTCTCCACAAGTTCTCAAACCAAAAGGAAGCGGGGCGCAACTTATCCGCTTTCTGGAACTTGAAGCAGAACCGGTCGGAGACTCTTCGGCAGTACTACGAAAAGTGGGCCAAGGCCGTCGCGGCGTGCCCAACCTCGCGCTGGACATTGTGCTCCACCACATCCAGACCACCACGTTCAGCACCGAGCTCGTGAAGGACTTGGTCCGAAAGAAGCCGAAGACCCACACCGAGTTGGAGACGTGTATCCTCCAATGTGCTGAAGTAGAAGAGAATGTTGCCATGATACAGGGCGGATATGGGTGCCCGAACGATCAAAACAAAGACAAGGGGTACCAAGGGCGCAAGGAGAAATGCCCTGACGATAGAAGAGACAACCGCCCTCATGGAGAGGGAAGATCGGAAGAAAGGTACACCCCCCTGTCAGAATCGAGGCGGAGGCTACTGTACGTTCTCCAGGAAAAGAAAGGAGGGTTGCGGTGGCCAGTCCCGTTACCCAAAGCGGCGGTGAAAAGAGGAAACCCAAATGAGTATTGCGAATTTCACGGGCAGAAAGGGCACGCACGGAGGACTGCCGAGAACTTCGCAGTGAGATCGAGCGAGCCATAAGGAATGGTGACCTCAGGGAGTTATATTGAGCAACAGAAGAAGAAAGGAGCGAGAACGCTCAGAGTCGCCACAACATAAGGAAAGGTCAGAGACACCCCCTCCGAAGGCAGACAGACACACCCCCCCAGAAAGGTGAGTGTCTTCGACAGAATAACGGACAAAAAGGAGGAACGCCCGGATACCCAGAAGGAGGATGGGAGGCCCAGATACAAAAAAACATGCAGTATGATCTTGGGAGGAGAGGAGGATACGCCCAAGAACAAAATGAGAGTCGTTGGAGAATGTTCCATGGTCAGGCGGTCGGATGAAGAACCGCCATTGACGTTCACATCGTAGATTTGCGTGGGGGAAGTCCCAACACCCAAGCAATGGTGATCCGTGTCATCGTTGAAGACACTTTGGTAGAACGGGTGCTAGTGGACGAAGGCAGTTTGGCGGATATACTTTCAGCTGATGCTTTCAGCAGGATGGGATTAGACCCCGCCCAACTCAAACGTTTAAGATTATGCTGACTGGTTTCGCAGGAAATGACGTACCTGTACTGGGCGTGATCACCTTACCCATCACATTGGGGGACGACGATCACCAGGAGACAAAGCACATCAAATTTTACGTCACCAATTGCAATTCGGCGTATAATATGATAATGGGGCGGCCCAGTTTGGCTGCTTTCGAGGCAGTTTCCTCCACAGTCCATCAAGTAATGAAGTTCCCTACCACAAAAGGGGTCGGGGTAGCATGGGGAGACACTCCATTGGCACGAAAGTGCTATAGAGTGGCTCTCAAGAAAGAAGAGGCGTGCTTCTCAGTAGATACTAGAGACGACGCATATGTCCGCCCAGAATCAGTAGAGGCGGACTTGGAAGTCCCACTATTCCCTAGTGATCCTGAGAGAGTAGTAAGACTGTCCGCTCATATGCCGATCCCAGACAGAGAGCGTACAGTGACGCTCCTAAGAGAATATGCTGACTTGTTCACGTGGAAACCCCAGGATATGTCCTGGGCTGGACCCCGCGATCATACAGCACCACCTAGCGGTCAGAGCAGACGCTCGCCCCGTGTCACAAAAGAAACGGACGGTGAACTGGACAAGGAAACAAGCGGTCCAAGAGGAGATTACGAAACTGCTAGAGGCGGGTTTCATCAGGGAAGTCCAATACCCCACATGGTTGTCCAATGTAGTGATGGTGGGCAAGGCGGATGGAAGCTGGCGGATGTGCATAGATTTTACCAACCTCAACGACGCCTGTCCCAAGGACCCATATCCGCTGCCTAACATCGATCAGCTGGTGGACGCCAGCAAACCATGAGACGTTGTCTTTCCTAGACATGTTCTCGGGATATCACCAGATCCCTTTGGCAAAAGCGGATCAAGAAAAAACATCATTCTCGACGCCCTTTGGCAATTACTACTACAATGTGATGCCATTTGGCTTAAAGAACGTCGAAGCGACGTACCAGAGAATGATTGACAGAGTTTTTCAAGATCAACTAGGTCATCACATGGAAGCGTACATAGATGACCTGCTGGTTAAGACCAAGGCAGGAGATAACCACCTCGGAGACCTCCGGAAAACTTTCGACACTTTGAGGGCGTTCCAACTTCGTTTGAATCCGAAGAAGTGCGTCTTTGGCGCCTCTTCGGGAAAGTTTTTGGGATTCATAATCACCAGGCGGGGGATCGAGGCGAACCCCAAAAAGATAGAAGCTATCATACAGACACCACCTCCCAAGACTGTCAGAGATGTCAAAACATTGACAGGGCGGCTAGCGGCAATGAACAGGTTCATCCCCAAGTCCGCCGAGAGGCAGGCGCCATTTTTTACCACTTTGAAGGCGGCGGCCAAGTTCTCATGGACGGAAGAATGTTCTAAGGCTTTTGAGGAACTCAAGTCATTTCTCACCACTCCGCCGACACTAGCAGCACCAATTCCAGGAGATGAGCTATACCTGTACGTCGCCATCGCGGCTACAGCTGTCAGCTCAGTTCTCGTAAAACGGACGGATAAGGACGAACGCCCTGTTTTCTACACAAGTAAGTCATTGGTAGACGCCGAAACCAGGTATTCTCCATTGGAGAAGTCGGCCTACGCAGTGATCAACGCTTCCAGGAAGTTACGCCCATACTTCCACGCTCACACAATTCATGTCGTGACAAACTTGCCACTCAAAGCTGCTCTCAGGTCCATGGGAGTGGCATGGCGCTTGTCCAAATGGGCAGTAGAGCTCAGTGAGTACGACGTGCACTTCCAGCCACGAACAGCCATCAAAGCGCAGGCTCTAGCGGATTTCTGGTGGAAGGATGCGTTCGAGCGGAAGGACGCCCAGATGATTATTGGGAGCTCTACGTGGACGGGGCGTCAAGCAAGAACGGAGCAGGAGGGGCATAGTGCTAAAAACACCCCAGGGTGTCCTGCACGAGACCGCCCTTCGCTTCGTTAAGTGACGAACCAATAATGCGGCGGAGTACAGGGCGCTAATCGCGGGGCTTAGAATGGCCAAGGCCATGGGAGTATCGCACCTCAAGATTTTCTCCAATTCCGCCATTGTGGTCAATCAACTCAGTGGGGTGTATGAGGTCCGGGAAGAAACTCTGATCCCTTACAATGATCAAGCCAAGATCGCCCTTTAAAGTTTTGAAACAACGGAGATTCATCAGGTAGCAAGAGAAGATAACGCCCACGCTGACGCTCTCTCCAAACTAGCGACCGCTCTCAGTTTCGAGATGACAGAATGATCACGATGGAGAAAGAAAGAGAAGAAGGCGAATGTATGGTTGTCAATGACCAGGCCAGTGTAGCCCCACCTGCACCGCTCTCGGACTGGCGCACGCCCATACTGGACTTTCATTGAAACAGACACCCTCCTGGTGGACCGGGCACTGGCCACCAAGGTTCGTAGTCGGCAGCAAGGTGCGTTTTGCTAGACGGAGAAATATATCACAAATCCTCGGCAGGTCCTTACTTGCGATGCTTAAGTGATGAAGAGCGTCCTTCACCCTGAGAGAAATCCATCAAGGCGTGTGTGGGATGCATATAGGCGCCAAAAGCCTCGAGAAGAATGTCCTATTGCAAGGTTATTATTGGCCCACGATCCGCCGGGATTCTGAAGAGCTGGTTAAGCGATGCCACAAGTGTCAGCTGTTCGCTAACACACATCACCTGCCCTCCACCGCCCTCCAGCCCCAATAGTTTCTCCATGGCCGTTCGCCTTCTGGGGATGGATTTGTTGGGGCCATTCCCAGAGGCAGTGGGTAAGAGGAAATACATCATTGTAGCGGTGGATTACTTCACCAAGTGGGTCGAAGCCGAAGCTCTCGCCTCTATCACGGTATACCAGGTGCAGAAGTTCGTGTTCAAGAACATTATCACTCGTTTCAGCCTTCCCCTAGGATTCGTCTGCGATCATGACACTCAGTTTGATTGCACGGTGTTTCTTGACTTTTGCGAAGAATTCAAAATAATGGTCTGCTTGGCGTCCTTAGCATATCCCCAGGCAAACGGGCAAGCAGAGGCATTAATAAACTCATCTTACAAGGATTGAAGAAAAGAGTTGATGCGGCGAAGGGAAAATGGGTCGATGAGTTGCCCAACATCCTATGGGCGCATAGGACGTCGTACAAAACGGCCACAGATGAAACCCCCTACACTCTGGTATATGGAACTGAAGCAGTCTTACCCGTGGAGGTTAATCTGCCTAGCCTAAGGATTCACATTTCAATCAAGACGGAAACAATTCCGCCCTACATCATAACCTGGACATGATCGAAGAACGAAGAGAGGACGCAGCTATCCGCCATGTAGCTGAAAAGGAACAGCTGGCTAGGCGATACAATGCTCATCTCCGCCCTCATCAACTGGAAGAAGGTGACTTGGTGGTTCGAAAGGTTTTCGGCCAATTCCCCAACAAGGCAAGCTAAATGCCAATTGGGAAGGGCCGTACAGGGTCCGCGAAGTGATCGGTCCAAGCACTTTTAAACTCGAGCACCCTTCTGGCGAGCCCATACACAAGACATGGAACGCCATGCACTTGAGGAAGTACAACGCCAACGGCGAAGCGGTCTAGTTTACTCCACCATTTTCCCGTCCTTGCTTTTCTTTTGGGTTGTTTTTGTCTTTGAAAGGAAGGGAAGCCACGTTCGCTCCTATATATATATATCGATATTATATGCCAATAGACGAGTACCACCAAAAGCTTGGCCACGTCCGAATTCCCCTAGGAGGAATTTAACCCCGTTGCCAAGTTCGGGTTCCCCAAGACGGAACCCAACATTCCTCTAAGATTCGGTTTCCCCAAGGCGGAACCCAACCCCAAAGCGGAAACTTAACACTTCAGATTTCCCCACGGCAGAATCTAACCTCCGCAGTTCAAGTTCCCCCAAAGCAGAGCTCAAATCTGACAAACGTTCGGGCTACCCACGGCGGAACCCAACTCATGTACCTAGTTCGGATCCCCCAGGGCGGAACCCACTTAGGTATCATGCGAGTTCGACAAAAGAAACAAGGCGTAACAACTGGGAAACATTGGCATTATCTTTTCAAACTGCCAAACACTGCGGATTGCTGCGTTTGGATACAAAAAAAGAAAGAGCAAGTACACGAAGGATGGAACAAAAATACCAAACGTCTAAACTACTGCCGCCCGCTTGAGGATCCCGCCTTGTCCGCCCGTGACCTCTCGGCCCGGGCCTTCTTCTTCAACTCCTTGTGGCGAAGGCTCACCTCGGAGTACGCCTCAGACAACAACTCCTTGCGGCGATCCGAGGGAAGCACTTGAGAGTCGGCGGATTCCTCCTTGAATTCCTGTCGCCATCAGCCTCCGAGACGCAGAGCGAACATCTGCTCCTGGTCCCAGGAGCAGTCAACGTTCCCCCGACGGAGTTCATGAGGACGACAGTAAGGGTGTTGTCTAGAGCACCCTGCACCCGGTCCCCTAGCTCTTCAGCCGTCTTCTCGGCGACAGCTTTCCCAATGTCCGCTCTCAGTGCCTAAAGAGTCTCCTCCGTCTCCTTCAGAACTAGATCCCGGCTTTCCAGGTCTTTGGTCTTGGCCCCCAGGTCCTTGGCCAGATCCTTCTTAGCGGTTTCTAGGAGGGCAACCTGCTCCTTCAGGGCCTTCCTATCATCATCCCCTTGGTCAAGGCGTTCTCTACCTTGTATCGTTTCTCCTGCTCCGCCTGTAAGTCCAACATGTGGTCAGTAGCTTGGTTAGCGTGCGCAAGATGGAGCAAATCCAATTCATAAGAGGTAGTTACCAGAAGCCGGGCCGCCTCCTCGTTCATTTCTTTCTTCGCTTTAGAATACTTAGCCTTCCATTGTTGAGTGGCGGCCCTGGCTTCCCGCAGTTGATTCTCCAGCTCCTCAGCACCTTGTGGCTGTTCTTCCCTCAGCGCCTTGTCCGCCGAAAGCAGCGCGCCGGCAGTTCCTAAAAGCTACAACAGAAGCAAAAGCCGAAACGAAACATAAACAAACGGGAGTTTATTTACAAAGTTCTGAGGGCGGAACAGACTAGTGCGTCCACAGAATCACAAAGAGATCTTACCCGGGCTCCAATCGCCATTTGCACCATCGCCAAACGGCGGACCCCATCCTCAGACCGAGGGTGGTCGATGTCCCAGTCGGTCGCCAGTTGGAGGGCGGCCCGCGTGAGAATCTCGTTCCCACTTAGGGTTGGCTGCATCGCCGGAAGCGGGCGGTGCTGTACTCTCCAGAAGACGCCTGGAGCTTGGAAGAGCCTTCGAACCGTTTTCTTTTCCGGAATCTTTCCTCATGGTCACCTTGCGCCGCTTGGTCTCAGGGCGCTCTTTCTCCGCCCTGAGACCAGGAATCTTTCCTCGGGTTCAGTGGTGGCGGGTTCCCGGTAAGGTCAGGCTGCTTGGTCTCATGGCGCTCTTTCTCCGCCGAAGCCTTCCGCGCCTGCCGCGCGTCCTTTATTTTCTGGAACTGGTCCGCTCCAGATTCCTCGGGCTAGGCTGAGTATCCGCAGACGCGCCCGCGTCTTGGCGTTCAGCAGTGCCGCAAAAATGGCGCTCTCTGCACACAAGATAACAAAGAAGACAAAGCGGGCGGGTTAGATAAACATGACAGTCAAACCCAACCGCAAAAAGGCGCACAGAAGGGATCATTATCCTTGGCCCTTATCCGCTCACCACCACCACCCAGCCACGCTTTCAGAGCGTTCTTCCCTCGCTTCTTCAGGTTGTAGTTCTAGGTATTCACCCAGTCTACAATGGCGGCGTCATTCCCCTCAGGAGGGTTGGCTTTGTTGAATTCCTCGATGGCACCATATGACCACGTGGGTTGGAGACGCTCAGCCCAGAGCGCGTCCTCCAGGGCATCAGTTTTCACAAAGAAAAAACTATGCCACCACACGGAGTCAGCCTTGATGGTGTCGTGCACTCCGCTCCCCGAGTACGCCCTCCTTTTGGAGAAAGTGATCCCGTTCTGACCGATCTTGGCGATATGGAGATGACGGAATATTCTGGCACTGGGCGCGACATGCCTTTTCACGCAAGCTACCTTAAAGGCGGACATAACCACCCAAGCATGTGGTTGGAGCGCTCCCAAGGACGCTCCCAGCAGATCCAGCACATCCACCTCCCAAGGATCTAAAGGGAAGCGCAGGCCGTACATCAGAGCCTCGACCCACACGCCTATCCACCCCGGAGGGTAGTTGCCGATTGAACACAGTCTGGCGGGGGCAGCGTATGAAAAATGCTGAGGCATGTCGCACTCATTCAGCAGCCTCACCAAGGCGTGAGTCTTAACATAGGGGAAGTACCCCGGGCCCAGCACTTCACGGCAATCAGCAGGTGCGCCCTCCCACATCTGCTCCCAAGATATGACTTTGTACCCGTACCTTTCTATGGGTTCGCTTGCAGATCAAAGCCCCACGATTCCTTGGTGAAGCCAATCTGCCATGATGCGAATCGCCGACCATTGTTCGGCGGCGCATCTGCCTTCTTGGATACGGCCTTGAATCGGGCCTCAGCTTGTGCTCGAAGCTGCTCCGCCGAGGGACCGGGCAGCGGTTCATCATCCTCAGCGAACCGGTACTCAACGTCGTAATCAGCATACGGGTTGAAGACCAGGTCGCTGTCCTCCGGATAGGGCATTTGACCTTTTTGTTTAGGATCCGGTGCATCCGATCCTTCATCGTCATCGCCTCTTCTCCCCGGGTTGGCTCAGGAGTTAAGGGCGGACTTGGCTGCGGAGACATGAGCGGACTCGGCTGCAGAGACATGGATGATGATGATGTCTCGACCGACACGTCCGCCTCTAGTCCTCTCCTTCCCTTCATCATAACCTCCTACAACAGAAGGGTAAGGGGCACAGATCAGAAGAGGAGGAGGGATGAATACCAAAGGGCGGACGGGCACAGGAGCAGTGTTTGCTCCCGTATCTGGAGGGGGGCGGGCAGTCGGACGCTCGTGTCCCCGCGCACCCCTCAACACTCTCTCTAAGTGGTCATAATCTAAAGAAGACGATGACCCACTAGACGACATCTCTCACCCTTACAAAAAAATGGGAAGGGCGGAGAAAGCAAGGCACGCAAAAACAAAAAAAATATAGTGGGCGGAATAAGAATTTGAATTTAGGAAAGTTTCAGGAACACCTACTTGCTTCGGCGGACGAAGACGACTCAGCATCAGAAGGCATCCTCGATGGTTGTGTTTTGGGGAAGGCGAATAGAGGCAAAGATAAACTACAAAGGTGAAGGCGTGTGACCTCAAACAAATGGGAAGAGCGAGAAAGGGCGGAAGCTCTCAAAGAATTTGCAAGGAAAGATGAAGTGCCTGGAGAAGGAGGGGAGAACACTTATTTATACTAGTGACGTGGGTCAGCGAAACGTCGCCAAGTACAAATGGGCCACGTGTCCCCCAGGTAGTGGGAATAGGCTACTAGCCTGCAGAAAAGGGTGAAACGCGTGCAAGGTCGCCTCAAAAGAAGAGCCCTCCCCATTTCGTTTCCGGCGACGGCGACGGTGGCAGCGACGGCAGCAATTACCTAAAGCCGACATGCGTCAATTCTGCTCACCAGGAGCGAGGGCGACCCACCAATTGCTGAGCCCAGGGGCAATGCTAGGATAAGCCTCGAGCAAGACTTTAGTATCGCCTCGATGCCTAAACGCCCTCGAGCCAATACTAGGGGGAACATACTAAGGAACAGTTAATGGGTCATTGGTTTGAATCCGCCCAGCTGATCAAGGCGTTTTTTCATTCTTCAATGGGCGACGGACCGCCCTGGGGACCGTTCAGGCAGTTTCATAGTATCGCCTCGAGACCCACCCGGCCTCAAGGCCATACTAGGGGACAATTGATGGGCTCCTGAGTTAACATACTCGGGGGCAGGTGATTTGTCATTGGAATGAATCCGCCCACTTGGTCAGGGCGGTCTTCCACTCTTCAGCGGACGACGAACCGCCCTGGGGGCAGTTCGAGCAGTTTCATAGTATCGCCTCGAGACCCACCCAACCTCGAGGCCATACTAGGGGGCAATTGATGGGCCCCTGCTCGGATTCCGCCCTCAAGGATTGGGCGGTCCTTCACTCGAGAGCGGACGACGGACCGCCCTGGTCTAGGGGGTACCTGTCACGTCGAAGGAACAGGAAAACTACTGCCGCCCATCATTGTTGATAGTGACTCGTTGCGGCCCACTCAGGGTAGGACACGTGGACTTGGCCATACCAACGAGACCTATAAGTAATAAGGTTCCTCCGTTCAGAAGAGGACGACACAACATACTCGGGACCATACGCCTGATACTACAAGCCTCCGCGCTGTACGCTAAAGGCTATCGGTTCGACCCTCACTAAAGGGCTCTCGCCCGATACTTCTCTGCAACCCATTCTCCTTATATTACCCACATACTTGCCATCACACGTGTACTAACCCCCACTTGCACGTCCACCCTGCAAGGTACCACCCGCCGGGACACCCGAGGCGGATTCGGTGTTCAGACCTCCAAAGAACCACAGTATTGATCCTCCGGTCCAACTGGGCAGATCAAATGCGCATCAATTAATGTCATGAAGATGAAAACTGAAACAAAAGGACCCAAGCGGTAAAATGGTCAAAGTAGGAGGGAATAAAAAGAGCAATTTATAGTATAGGAGGCTATTTATTAAGTTGAAAAAGTTGGAGGTGGCAAGTTGCTATTTTCCCATTAACAAATTAATTAAATAAAAAGCCACCGCCTTACACGGCTTTACCAATATCAACCTGTTAATCCACCTGTTCCCAGCCAAGCCCAACTTTCCCATATTCCCATTTTGCCCATCGCCCTCATTATATAAACCGATTCCCCCCTTTCATTATTAACTCACACCACAACACAAAATCCCTAATTTCAATTTTGATAAATCCTCATCTCAAAACATTTTCTTCCATTTCTTCATATCATCTTCTTCGTTACACAGAACAGCAATGGCAGCAGTTCAATTCAGCAAGCTGAACGCATTCGCCGTCATCCTGATGGTCGCCATCTACTTCACCGCCGTTTCTGCTCAGGCGCCGGCTCCATCTCCGGTACCGGAACAGGGCGCTGGATACACCGTGGGAGCATCTGGTGCTATGATTTGCAGCTCTCTGTTGCTTTCCCTTGTTGCTATGTTGAGGAATTAAGCATTTGAAATGTTGATTGTTGTTGGTTTGTATGGTGATTATTCTTGCTTTTAATTTTATTATATGTTCATATGAGACTATTTAATATTTATTCACCATATATTAATAAAAAAATTGGGTGATTCCGGTTCGCTTATATTGTAATTCTTCGGATATATCAACCAATTGATTAAGCTTAGATTTTTTTTTTATAATTGATTCAACTGCTAAACTATGCTAAATGACGCGCTTTTTACCGGCTAAAATGGGGTAAATACATTTGTAATCACTCAAGTTTGGGTTATAGCAGGTGATCACTCAAGTTTAAAATTTAACGTTGTAGTCATCGTTATTTGAGCTTTATAATGCAGCACCATTTTCATCCAATTTTTGGAGCAAAAAAAAGACTACACATCATATTGTTATGTCACCAAATAACCACATTTTTAAATGAATCAACTGAGTATTTGGCCCAAAATAATATAGAATGAATCAAAACCTAATTCATATTTATGACCCATAGGTTGAGGTTGAAAACTTTGGGGTCGTTTTCCGCGCAGTATTTGGGCCAGGAATTCGGCTGAATTCTAGTTTGGTCCAAATCCCTTGTTTTCCGAGCAAAGTGGGCTACCCAATATTGGTGGATTTCGAATCTGGGCCGGTTTTCAAATGACCTTCGGTTGGGGTTTCAAAACCCTACCAAAAGGGACGGAGACGGAAGGAAATATATATTTTCCCTTTTTTCTTCCCAATATAACCCCTTCTTATTATTGTCTGACTGTCGAAAGCCAATAACGGCCATCTTCTCCAGAGCACCAATCTTCATCATCGTCGTCATTCTCGGGAGCAGCTCGCGGCAACGGCGGGTGTGGGTCCTCAATCAGGTAAGCTTCCTCCTCCTTCCTTCCGTCAATTCTTCTTCTTCCGTTGTTGCTATTGGCCGGCGTTTGGGTTGGATGCTCTGTCTTATTACTATTTAGTTTGTCCGGCCGGCGTGTTGTTTTATTCCGATTTCAGCTAAGTTTTTTTTTTTTGCTATTTAAGGTTGATGTGTTATACGTTTACCTTTTCCCATCAAAGCTACAATCCAACTTTCTTTATAGTTGATGTGTGCTGCTATGTTGAACTTGCCCTCTTCTGCTGTTAAGTTAAAACTGGCACAACGCCTCTTCTGTACTTAACTTCCTCATTCAATCCTTCTTTGCTTCTTTCCAATATAACTCGCCTGTTCACTTTTCAGCTTTCTTTCTATTAGTTGGTTAAACCGAAATCAGTAGAATTGCAGAAGAGAAGCTTACCTGATGATATCATGGCTCCTTGATTACTTGAACATTGTCTTTCTATAAGCATATGATGATTCTCACTTCTTTATAATTACAATAAATAATACCAATGCATGTCAGAGGTTGTTTTGACATTTGGATCAGTGAGTTAGCTAGCTAGTTCTTGACATATGTTCACAATTTGATAACTCTCTTAATTTCAAGACACGTGTGTTGGTGATTATGAATTTATAACATGGATTCATTCTATCTTTATTGCTCCTTAGATCTACCAATTCTAAACATTAGATAGCTTTTTTTCCACCATGATAGATGTTGATGGAACAACCCATCTAACAATCAATAATTTATCAGTTAAAGTTCAATTCAATCTATTTCGTCGAGATTCATTAGGACAACCCATCGAGCGTCTCCTTCTTTGAGAAGGACAATGAGTATGTTTTTATGTTTGATTTTTTAACGTTGATAGAAATATTTTTTTTCACAAATAGACATGATTTTGAATATTGATGTTTGGTAGTACATTGTTTATTTTTTGAATATTTTTGTTTTGATTTTTTGAATATTGCTATTTGGTTGAATAATAAATTTGAAAGATTTTTGGAATAATGATGAGCTCGAATGGTATAAATATTTTGTGTAAAAAAATGGTATAAATGAAATACATAAAGAATGTAGGGATTAGTTCAGATTGATAGGAAGGGTAATTCAGTCACACTAGGTGGTCCTTCGTTTGAAATCCATATGCTCATTATACAGTGGAAAACAAGGAATTAAAACCCCTGCCCTTCCCCGGCAATCGAATCCCTTCTGGTTTTTAATTCCACTGAATTTCATTTCCGCGCGGAAAACGACCCCTTTGTCATTGAACGACATGACCACCAACATCACCAGGTAACTCATCCCAACTCAAATCATGTGGATCACGATCTAAACCAGATTGATAGTCGTACTACTCGAGTTATAGGTCATGAATCGGGAGTGGGAGAGCCACTCGACGAGTAAACCAGAGCAAAGACGAAAATCGAAGCTAGTGCCTAGCTATGTACCAATCCTAGATCTTGCCATCCTGAGAACATAGATTTGACCTTTTCTTCTAATAGAAAGTCATGTGCATCATCACCATCATCATCATCGTCATCGGAGGAGTCTTGCTTCCAGCTATCCTGTCGCTCATTTGTGATCTACCTCTGCAACCCATGTCGAGCATGCCCACATGGTCCATTATAGCTGCTCAATCTTCTTTATCTTCCAATTTTTTTTGTGATCTGTCCAGATTCAGCTCAATCCCGCTCGAATTTCACCCCTAAAACCAACTAGTGATAGCAAACTCAAATTACAGAAATTTGCAAAAGCAAATGACGGATTAGACCGTGAGTGCCTTCACTAAACTAGCTTTCACTAATCCTTTCTCAAGGATCGAATATCTCTCTCATTTTCTTTATCTTCTAATACATAAGCATTTTCGCTTTTTTTCAGTTGACACGTCAGCGTTTTGGGGATTTTAGAGCTTCTCCTTCATTCTAGGAATGAGGGTATTTTAGATAAAAATCGATTTTGGCAAACAAAATTTTTTGATTCTTTTCTCACGAACAAAGATCGAACTCTCAACCTCATGTTTAAGAGACAAAGTAAACAACCAACAATGCCACACCTAATGATTGGATAGTTTACTATTTAATCAAAGAAAAGTTGCAGTGTTTTCAACGTAACAACAAGAAAGCATAATTATAATATTTTTATTTATTATATTCCAACATATGAATTAAATTATTATATATTAAAAAGTAGAAAAAATTCAACCACACTTCTAAGTAATCTAAATAAAAAAAAAATAATATTTTTTGGTAAAATATTAACACAAAAAATCGGCAAATGGGCTGTCTACAGTTATTTTTTAATTCTTTGGCAGGTATACCTTTAATTTTTTTAAATATCTTTAGTTTTTTAAATTTCAAATTATATTTTCTATTACATGTCAACAATGACGTGGTAAAATTGCAAAAAAAATACACCGCTGACGTTAGTAGGACTGCTCTGAACCCGTATTAAAGTAATGAGTTCACTTTGTAAAGAATTTAAAATTTAGGAGGTACGAAGACACTCGACTGAGTTTGGAGAGGATAGGAAGCCCCAGACGTACTAAATATATTTAATGTTTTAAATATTTATCTTATGTTGAAGTCGGCTAACAGGCCGCGACTAATCTAGTACCCTTTAAAACACAAATCATCCTCTAATTAGAAACTCTCAACAACCAGAATAAACAAAAACATCCCCGATTTTAACATCAACCCATATAAGATCATAATAAACACGAAAAACAAACAAACAAATGAAACATACATTACACATAAATCAAATGCAATCAACCATCAACAACTATACATTTCTTCATATAATCCAATTTCCTCATCTATCCAACATACATACATTGTTCATGGTCAGGCTATAAGCAGTCTCATAGACAGAGACAAAACATAAGCCCCCCACATACCATATGTACAAACCAAACCCATCAATAATCTTATCATGAAACAACGATGGCAGTTGGCAGAGTACTAGTACTACCAGAAGAAGCATTAGTACTACTGGTGTAATAATGATCCAACATCTGTCCAAGGAAGATGAAACACGACACCATGAAACACATCAGCATCCCCACCACTCTGCACAACCGTGGCCCCAACACACACAATAACACAAACAGAATCTTGGTCGACATCACCATGAATACCGACATCAAGCTCACGTAGAACACCATGCTCAATCCCAGTATCACCATTATCATCTTTACCGAAACTCGACGACGACTAGTACAGTGGAAATCTCGTTAATCCATTCATGTGGCAGAGGAACCCAGCCCCAATTCCTGCCTATGATTTGGAGAGGGGAGCTTTATTAGTTGTAACGATTGATGTGAATGTTATGTAATGATTATTGGGTATATATTGTTAAGGTACGACATAGATTGAGCGGGCAATTTGAGTTATTCTGTTTTTGATTTGGCATTGTTGTGCTGTATTTTGATCTTTGTGTCTATCGTTCTGCTTGGAAATAAACGATGTCAAAGAAGTTATTTGTTGGTACAACTAAGGACAAGATCTGGTATATATTGTTTCTGTAACATAAGAAACATCATAACCTGTTTAGCCTTAGCCTACATTATTCAGTTATGAGTTGTGTAATTTGTAGAGTGGTTTGGTCGATGGAATTGGGTTTCAGTTTCTGTTTTATTGTGAATTGTAGTGCAATTATTTGGGCCAATTCCTAGTGGATCGGAATTGGAACCCAATTCTCGAACCCATTCCATCAATCAAATGGACCGTAATTTTATGGAGTTATGGAAGTAAGGAAATGATGTGTCCTCACGGGTCACAAAACTCCAATGGCTAAACTACTCCAAAGAGGTCTAGTCGGTCAAGCCAGACAAATGGCGAATAAAGGTTGTGAGATGGAATTTTATCACTTTCAATGTCAATTATGGACAATAATTGTTGATATGGAATAATACCAAGGTTATCAATCGGAGGATAATATTGTTGGACATAGGGATACGAGCGGAAACTTGATGTAACGAAAGTAGAGCGAGACACAGTTATAACATGGTTCACTAATGTAGTGTAAGCTAATCCATTGAGAGAACTCATAAGAAAAAGTTTGTATTAAGATGATCAAAGAGAAGGAAAGAAGAAGTCTAAACAATGTACACGACTATACAAGTGGTGTATAATATAGAGTAGGTAGGTAACGTGAACTCTAATCTCCAAGTATAATGGGCCTCATGGACAAGTATTATTGGCAGCCCCTCAAATTGATGGAGATCTTTCAACATCAACTTGTTTGATAAGAACTAGTGTCGATTTGTCGGAGCCGCCTTGGTGAGAAGGTCGGCGATTTGATCCTCGGACGATAGATAGAACAAGTGGATGTCCCCCAAAGTTCACAAGATCCTGAATATAATGAATATCAGACGATAGATAGAACAAGTGGATGTCCCCCAAAGTTCACAAGATCCTGAATATAATGAATATATGTCTCAATATGCTTTGTTCGGTCATTTAGAACAGGATGATATCATTCTGAATGACACTAGTATTATCACCAAATAAATGAACTGGAATCTGAACTTGTACTCCAAGATCTTTAAGAAGACGTTGAAGCCAGACAACCCCAAAGCAAACTTTTGTAGAGGATTTGGATACGTTATCTTGTTTCTTACAGCAACACGTAATAAAGGAATCACCAAATTTCACACACTAACCAGAATTGGATCGACGGGTATCCACACAGCCAACATAGTCAGCATCGGCATAGGCCGAGAGCTATTGCAGCCCAGTTTTCGGAAAGAAAATACGAGTCGTTCGAGGACCACTTAATTAGCGAAGAATATGAATCACAACATCAAGATGAGGAACCCTTAGAGTGATCATGTATTGACTAACACCTGAATTGCATATATATGCAATGTCCGGACGAGTAGTAGAAAGATAAATCAAACTACCAACAATCTTCCGAAGGAGTGTAGGATAGAAACTTAATCAATGATTACTTTGATATTGGAATCTAAACAAAAAAGCACGGAAGAGAAACGTTAAATTCGTATTTGAAAGAAGAATCGAACTTTTTACGACCTCTCAAAAAGAGATAACGAGGCGGGGGAATTTTGACGTAATACTATCATTATTGGTCTTGTTAAATTCGTCACTGAAATAAAAATCTTTTTATATAAAAATCAGACTTAAATTGATGAAGTTAAGTTAAATTTAGAAAGAAAATAGAGAAACAAATATATTTTTCTAATACCCAAACTATCCAAATGAATTTAAGTTTGTAGATGAAAAGTGGTTAATCGAATGATTATTAGATGACTTGAGCACCGAATCCAGCTTTTAGACGCAGTAATACGTGGCTATTAATTGCACCAAAATCAAAACAGAAAAGAAAAATAATAATAATAATTTATTCATCCAAAAAAATAAATTTCCTACTCTAGGGTTTGGTCCAAAAAACATATCTTCATGTACGTACTTGTTGGGCTTTATAAAAAAAAAGTGTAAGTCCAATTCGATCAGCCCATCAGGCTATGCGGGCTTCTATAAAAAGGGTAAGTCCAATTCGAACGGCCCATCAGGCTATGCAACACTGAATTAGAAGATGTGGTATATATAAAGTTGTGTCTTTTATGATTTAGAAGATGTGGTATACTAGCTGGAATCATCCACCAAGCCATGAATTTTGAACATTATCAATCAATCTCAATGCAGCAAATATATTCATTCACATACGATTAACATCAAAATTTGAACTACTCTTGATTACAAAATCAGCTCTCCTTTAATTTTGGCATGCACCAAAATAATCTGGATTTGATTTCTTCATATTAATTAATTGCAGCAAAATCAAAACACAATAAATCACAGCATCACTCTCCTGATTTTGTTTCGATTTTTTTTTTTTTTTTGACATAATGCCATGTCCTGGCCAGTGTGTGTATATAAACCCATGATGTAGCAGTGTTTGAAGAATCAACTACACAAAAATCATTCAACACAAAGCAAAGGGAGAAGTAAGAGATCAGGATCAAGTTTGTTGATATCCAAAAACAGAGTACCAAAAGTAATGGAAGGTGGGAGAGTAAAGATCAACTGTGGGATGATGGTGTTGATGGTGATGTTGGGGATGATGGTGGGTCAATCTGATGCTAGCTTTCAGCAGTGCTTAGTGAGGTGTGTGAGGAATTGTTTCTTTGATATTCCATGCTTGTATAGGTGCGCTCCTAATTGCTACCTTACCGACCCTCCTGATGTTCATGTTGCTGCTGGAGCTACTACTAACCAACAGTTGTGCAGTCTTGGCTGTCTCGCTACGACTCTTACACGTGATAGGTCTACAGGTACGTGCCCGACATTTGATTAATGAATTATAATTATCAGACAGTGTATATAAGTGAAGATGATTATAATAAGGTGTTGCTGTTTTGGTGGGCATGATGCAGTTTTGGCAGAGTCCAAGAAAGCTGGAAAAGAAGCTGTAGCGGAGAAATTGGTTGAACGCTGCTCGACGACCTGCGACAATAAGAAGAATTAGTTATTTAGTGTTACGAATTTCATAATTTGATGTTGTTAATAAATGTTATTACATCTTTCATGCACATGATTAATTATTTGATGCCAATAACATTGTTTATTAGAGTTTAATTTGACTCTGTTATTTTTTATGCTACGTATGAATGTATGATATATTCAAAGTGTTTTATCAGAGAAAAAAAAATTCTCAGTATTCCAGTTATCTCCTCGTATCATCCTCTTACGAGGAACACATTGAAGATCTCGACGACACTCTCGTACACCCTCTCAAAAATATTTCTTTATTTGGAAAATTTATAAAGCCAACTAATATTGAGAGGTGGAATAGAAACACAATTAGAGATTATCATAAAAACAGTGACCCTTAAACCTTTATGGGTTGTGATTGGAGAGATCCGATGACACCATTCCATGTGTATATAATGATACATTCACATTAAGTATCAATCAATTCCACCCACAACTTCAATTCCCATTTTGGCCAATATTACAAATTTACAATCAATTCCCAATCAGGGTTCATTTTGCCACCTCTGCACTATATTATAGCCATTGCTATTGGCAAGATTTCCTTTGTTTTTTTTTTTAATTAGCATTTGGAGTCCAATTCCTCTGGGTTTGTACGAAATTCGTCCCATTTGTTTGAAAAAAAATAGATCAGTCCCATACGTTTTTAAATTCGAACATATTCATCTCACTGATCACTTTTCCGGCCAAATCGAACATTCACATGCCTAGTCAGAAAAAAAGTTTAGGTGGAATGTCCAACTCATCTCTTTTGACCCAACCGGTCAAAAGAGCAAACCCAACAAAGAATTCGTTTATCTGGAGAGTGATTTCAAGAATGACGACACTAACTTCTCGCAATTCAGCTTGAATTCCAGCTTCGAGAACGAGAAGTTGATGAATAGAGTGAGAAGATCTAGCAGTAAGGCGAGTAGATCGGGATCGTTTTCTTCTTCCAGACCTCCGCTTGGGCCAAGAGGGAAAACGAACAAGTTGAAAGGATTGGGGAAACCAGAGGACCGCGTTGATAATATGAACGTCTTTCATATGAAACTCCGGACGTTTCATTGGGACAAAGTTGTGGAAAAAAATTATGATCATTCCGGTTGGGTCAAAAGAGATGAATTTGACCTTCCATCTAACCTTTTGTTGCTTACTAGGCATGCTGACGGTTCGATTTGGCCGGAAAAGTGATCGGTGAGATGAATTTGTTCGAAGTTAAAACGTACGGGACTAATCTATTTTTTTTTTCAAACGAATATGACGATTTCGTATAAAACCCAAAGGAATAGGACTCCAAATGCTAATTGAAAAAATAACAAAGGAAATCGCCGATTGCAATGCCTATATAGTACAGAGGTGGCAAAATAAACCCTCAACCCTGATTGGGAATTGATTGTAAAATTGCCCAAAATGGGAATTGATTTTCTGCGGAAGTTTCCATGAAATTCCCGCCTCACACACACTTGTTTTGTGCATTTTCCGGTGCCTGAGCTCCGTCGTCTTGCATTCTCAGGTACGGCAGTGATATTTCAACGACGATCGGTTTGCGGTGGCTGCCTTCTCTCTCACTCGATCTTTGTTTTTGTTTTGGTTGACTCCTCTGTTTCCCTTTTCCTTACAGTTTTTGCTGCCTCGGCGATCGCTCAAAGTTCATTTTGTGTCGGGGGTTAGGTTTTTCTGTGTAATGCATATGTGTATTATCGTGGTTGTCGAGTGCAGGGTGTCTGTCATGTTGCTCTCTTGGCAATTCTTCTGCAGTTAGATAGACATAGATGAGTGGAAATTGTTGAATGTATTATTTGATTCTCAGATATTTGCTTCTTTTGCTTTCTCTGTTGTTTTCTTTTGGCTTGTCATTTGCATCATGTGCTTCAACTCTTTTCCCTTTTTGTGCCGATTTTAGGGTTAGGAGTTGTTGGGCTCTTCTGTTTGACTGCTTAGATATTGTCTGTAGTTTTGCCTTGTCTGTTACGCTATCTATGCCTCTCTCCTTTGTATGTTAATGTTTGTTGAAGCAATATGGTTTATAAAAGGTTTGAAGCTCTTGGTGGCTTTTCTTATTCAATGCTTCTGCTTTCTTAGGCAGAGCAGCAGAGTCATTATATTTATTATTTGCTTGGTCAGTAGTACTGTAATGCATTTTCAGGGTGGCTGATTCGATTTGCATAATAGATCTCTGAATTTTTTTTCTCAGCAAAAGGGTCTCCTCCTAAATTTGGATTGGTGACGATGAACAAACATTCGTTCAAGTCTGTATCATCATCATCTGTTGCTTCATCGGGATTGGGTGCGTCCGTGCATGTGGTTGTAAGTCTAGTGGGGGAGTGAAGACCGGAATATATAAATTATCTATAGTTAATGTTTGATATATATTTAATTATTGTAATTAAGAATAATAGTTTCAACACCTTAATTAGTACCTCCATAACATAATTATCAGACAGTGTATAATATATAATTATATATCCCCTAAATGGCAAAGACACTCCTTAATTAACATTGTTGGACTATGATAAAGTTTTAAAGTCAGCAGAGTGATAACGATGACTTGTTGGAAGACACACAGAACACGCCATCAGTTAACAGAGATAAGAGAACACCCAAATCTCCACAATCACCGATGACCGCCACAACCACCGCCGTCGTCTCCCAAACTCCGATCACCAAAAGTACCAATTCCCCAACCACTCAAAAGCATTTATGTTCCTTTCCCTTATTTGCTTATATTTCCATTTAAACACAAAAAACACCATAATTAATAATTATTGTAAGAAAATCAAAGTTGTTTTATCAGTAAAATAAATTCAAAGTGTTTTATCAGAGAGTCTAATTTTCGATACTTCTTAGTTTCTCAATATTCCACTTATCTTCTCATATCATCCTCTTACGAGTAACACAATGAAAATATCACTGAGTTGGATTTTGAAAGGCAGACTCACCCCTCTTAAAAAATATTTTTTTTTCCTGAATATTTATTAAGCCACCTAATATTTATTAGTTTGGTGATTACGTTCCAGTCTCCTCCCCAAGTGAATATCGGGATTCAAACCGTAATCCTTTCCCTAAGTCTACCATCAACCACTCTCAGTTCTCTACAACACTATTACTCGTCGTCAAAAGCCCTTGTCCGAACTAAAATAGAGCCCTGATCCACCCTTGTCGAAGATCCGGCCCAACATTAGCCTACGATAAAGTTCTGAAGTCAGCAGAGTGATAACGATGACGTTCATCAATAGCCTATAATAATTATAAAAAAAAAAGCTGATCTGAAATGAATGGTGATCAATAAAAAAGATGATGATGGAAAAAAAGAAGCAAATCAATTTTCATGACTTGTAAGTTCGCTTAAGGAAGGCTTCCATCCTTCTTTCTTGGTCACAGAAAAGTGGGGTGAACCCAACAATCCCTACAATCAACGATTTGCCCCTAGGCGGAAAAAAAAAATTATGAAATGATATTCAAGAATGGACATGGGTGAAACTTCTCCTAGATGGGACCTCACCACTTCTGGCACCTTCTCGGTTAGCTCTTTTTACAAGGTGCTGCAGCAGCAGAACTTGGTGGGCGCTATGGAGTTTCCAGCGGATTTGATTTGGCATGCAGATGTTCCAACAAAAGTCTCAGGTTTTGTTTGGCAGGTTTTTTACAAAAACATCTCGACCTTTGAGAACCTCCAGAAAAGAGGTTTTATTGGACCGGGGGTTTGTGTTTTGTGCAGAGCTGACCTTGAGTCAGTGTCGCACTTGTTTCTTTCGTGTTCTTTCACTGCTCATGTATGGTCCACTTTTAGTTCCAAGCTTGCCATCTGGGGTCCAAATCACTCGGACGTCCGGGAGTTCATCCGAGATTGGCAGTCTAGGAACTATCTTAGTGAGTACCGGGCTTATAGAGATAGGTTAGTCCATGCTTTATTCTGGTTTATCTGGAGCGAAAGGAATGATAGGATTTTTAGAGAGACGCATAGGACTAGTGCGGGAGTGGTTTGGAGAGGTGAGCCGATGGATGCGTGTTGCGGGCATTATTTCCACTGATGAGCTTCGAGTTTGGTTATCTTTGTGGCGAGGCAGGACACGATCCGGGCTGAGGGGCTACGTGTGGGGGGGGGGGGGGGGGGGGCTTGAGTCGGGGATTCTGTCCTTGATTCGTTTCTGGGCGGGGGGCTGTGACGTGTACAGCTTCTTATTTTGGGGGATATAGGTTTGGTTGTTGTGTGCAGCCTTGTTTTTTGGGTTAGCGTTTTTTGAGGTGCCAGTTCTTGAGAGGGATTTATCCTTTTTTTTTGGTATTTTTTGTTGTTTCCTCAGGTTTTAGGGTGAGGCCTGTGGCCACCCTTTGTATATGATTTTTTTGTACCTTTGATTCGGTGGTAATATATTCATCATTCATAAAAAAAAAAAAATTAATCTAACCACAAACATGAACAAAAGAGACTCATCTTTCTCTTTTCTTAATTAAAACATCTACTCATACGTTATTGCTCCAATCCTTTCAAATGCATCATAAGGAGCAACCTGTAAATCCCCCAGTATCTTTACGATAGTGATGTTCAAGGAATACGACTTCATGAGAAATCCAACCAGAATCACAACAAGGCCATTTTCGTGGCAGAGGACGTGGTAGTTAGGCAAAGATTTGCATTAGATCCAATAGGTTTTGTTAAAGAGCAGTTGCTCATATTGTGATCGTATCGTCGCGATTTGAAGATACACGGAACAACCCAACATCAGTTCGGACAACCCAAAAAGGTGGGAAAATGTCAAATATGTCCGACAAGAGTAAGAAAAAGTTAACGTCATGATCAAATAGACTAGAGATTTAAACATGAGAAGAGTGTCGGGATTAAAAAAAACATTATAATTTGCTAGAAAAAATGTTAGGGAGGAAACGGAGGCTCCAAACAAACAAACAAACACAATAGCCTATGTGGGTAATCATGATTTCCAACCTTCCGACGGGCAAATTGAAAGCCGATGGAAGTTGGAACTGACTTGAGGGAATAACTGTCTCAGACGTACTATTAATACTCTAATCAAACTAGAATATACATGTTGTAAGACATGTCTTAGTACGTAGTTCTAAGTTCTAACTGATTAAATGACACTAGAGAGTGGACGAGTCACATCCTAATGTGTTCATACTTGATACCCACATGCATTCTAATTGATTAAATAATCAGAAATTGTCTTTAGGGTTTCCTTTTGTTACGTGTTCATAACCGCATTCACGGAAAAAGAAGAAGATAATTACAGTGACCCCTTTTTGACCTAACTTGGGAAGAAGGCAGTGTTAATTCAAGAATACTTACCGCAATTCAGCATACAAAAAACCTAAAAGGAACCTTACTATAAGAATAGAGATTACTTGAATTACATGATATTATTGATCATACTCACCAAATTCATCTAAAAGGAAGCTTCCTTAATTCTATTTAAAAACATAACTAACTGCATCATCCAATTATACACTCACTGACGAAATTAAATAATTAATTTACCTGTCCCTGTACGTGCTATGATGTCATGCTCTAGTACTTAAATGTAGAACAAATGTAAGTAGAGGGACTAAATTGTAAGATGTAAAAGGTAGTAGGTTATAAAACTTGAGTTTGCTGTAATAGTACATTATTAATCAAATATATATAAAAAAAAACCCTATTTCTTTCTCAAAGGAAGCTTCTGCCTTTCTCCTTCCCAACTTCACCTTCATTCTCTTCTTCCTAACTCTATTTTTGTCCGATTATCCTCGCCGGAGATATCCAGATCCTATAGGGACATTAAAAATAGTATCAGAGCTCATCTCTGGCTCCTCTAAGACTGTAATGGCAAATCCACATCCTCCGTATGAGCTTCCAATGTTTTCTAGTGTCTCTGACCCGTCTCCATGGCTTGAAGCTTGTATTAGGTAGTTTAACGTTTATAAAGTTCTTGCAGATGACAGGGTAGATGAAGCTAGGTGGTTTCTTGAAAATAAAGCATACTTTTGTTTTCTAGTGGGAGAATGGACGACATCCATTGGCATGTGAAGAGTTCTCTCCAGTCATTTCCTTTCGATTTGGATCTTCTACCCCCAAACCTATCACAACAACTCATGTTGTAGAATCTACCAGTTGTGAAGCCGATTAGTGTGGACAATGTCGCTTCAGAGCTACCAGTCAGTTCAGAGCTACTGTGCTCTGTAGTAGTAGTATATCAATATTATCAACCACAGCTACAGCCATTAGTTTCATTCATCAAAATACAAAACAAGTCTTAAAGTAAGATCTTAAACACATAATAGCTGGGCGCTCCTAATCTGGGGTTGGGTCTTTCCTACTACTGGCTTTACTGAGGAGTGATGTCAAGCTTTGGCATTCCCACCTGCACCTGAGCTCTTTGGAGTGTACTTGTTCATCAGATCGGTCAGCTGCGAATCGAATTCCTTCTCCAGATCAACCTCGTCTTCCCAGTGCCTCCGCCTCATTGCTACGTACTTCTCTTCGTGTAGCTTCACCAGCTTCTCCCTCTCCTCGACAAACTCGTCCATTTCCTTCTCCTGCAGCTGGATGAACTTCGACACCTCCTCCACCCTAAACACACCAACACAGAATAATAAGCCCAAATTTCGGATATCAAACAGTACGGTTAGTAAAAAGAGAGAGAGAGCATTTCAAACCTGCTTCTGTATTCCCCGTTGTTGTTAGACGACCCGCGAGAGGAGTTTTCGTCTGTCACCTTCTTCCGCACCTCCTGCTGTCTGTTCTCAAACTCCTCTTCTCTTGCCTTCCTTTCTTCACGGATGTGTGCCAGTCGTTCTTTGAAGAACTCCTCTTGGTAATCCAGCTTCAATAACAACACAGATTCAAGTTTGTCAGAATGGGGGAAAATTCCAATTTAATGCTCAAGATAAAATGGTTGAATTACTACCTCCTCTTTGTTCTGCTCGTGATACAATTGGGTTCTTTGTCTAACAATCCGGTTTTCCTCCATTGTCTTCCGCAGCTTCTCGCTAACAGTCCCCAGAGATTCTGCAAGGGCTTTGGAATTCCTCTGCTCCTTGATGACCTTAGTCTTCAGATATGACAACTGCTCATTGTCAATGCATACTCTGTTGTAGTCTCGAACAACCACCTCGTTATATGATCGCATCTCAAATTTCAGCTTAGCCTTTCCTGTTCACCACGTATTTAGTGTACATCAAGTATTAAGAAATCGATCAACTTCCACAAGGAAAAAAGACAAATCACATTAGGAAGATAGGCAAGACAAAAAAGACAAGTATGCAAGCAGAAAGACCGAGATACAGATAGAAAGAGACCGTGAGAATGTTGATTAAAGAGGTCCAGGTCATCTTTGGTTGCCATGAAACCATAGAGCTGCCTCTTTCCGCCAGGATAATACTGGTTTCGCTTCGGATTCCAGGCGTTCCTATCTGTTCCCTGAACAGTAAAGTGGCGACTCAAGCTTCCAGCTTCAAAATAACCCCTTGATGAGGCCTCAAAGATGAGAATGCTCATGCCACGGTGACCCTGTGGACCATACGAATGTTTCGCCTTAACTGCAGCATAATCTTGAAAGTAATCAAGCAGCTCCGGGTTGCCCATCCCAGTCCACTGTCAAATATGATTCAACCAAAGATGCATTAGACTAAGATAATTGTTCATCAAGTACCGAAGACTACAGCTCCACTAAACCTTGCAATAAGAGAGCAAATGAATAGGAGAATTCAACGACTGCATACCTTATCATTGTCATCCTTGTCAAGCCTAGTATTCATGACCATGACCATAGGAGGCCAGACTATCTCGTAGTCTCTTTCTTCCTCCTTCAACCCTTTCCACTTGCCAAAAACTTCACCCGATGGGAAAGCAGAAGTTCCCTTCCTGAGCAGCTCCTCATCAAGAAGATCAGCTAGCTCCCTGTGCAGCTTCAATCTCTTTGCTCCTTTTGTCCGGGCATGTGTCATCAAGGGCTGCAGACCTTTGAACCAGTCAATAGCACCAGGACCACCTTGGCATGCTGGACAGTGCCACTGTCTGTCTGATTCATTGATCTCTTCAAGAGTCAGGCTGTCCAAAAGGTCGAAAAAGCTCTTGAACCACCTGCTATTCTTACGGGTATTATGGCTCTTCTGACTATCATCAGAATCATAATCACTTATGATATCGTCATCATCAGTATCATCTAGATCTTCATCTTCATCATCTTCTCCATCGACACCATCTTGCTCATTATCCTCATCATATTCCTTTTCTGGTGTCACTTCTGAGTCTTTCGTTGCACCAGCCCTAGCTTGCCAGTTCCACCCGTGTGCCAGAGGAGGGGGGATGCCTCCTTGTGGAGGCACCATATAATTCCCCAAGCTCCGGTTGGATGCTTGGTGTTTTCCATTTCCTCTTCCAGTTGGCCTTGAAGACTCAACTGGTTGATTTGCCCAAGCATTGCCCGTCATCCTTTTTGCTCCGTTGTTCTGCTGTCCACCATCTGCCTGCCCCCAGGATTTTGAGTTGGAATTCTGTGAACCCCAAGCCTTTGAAATACTGCTGCCTCCCTTGTTCTTAGACTTCTTGGCGTAAACTGCCCAGTCTCCATCCGTTTGTGCAGAATCGAGCTTGATATCTGCCCACACCTTGATTCATATCAAACTGGGTACTGGTTCCTGTGGCCTTCCCCTTGTTTGATTCCATGCTACTCAAACCAGCAACTTTGGATTTCCCAGTGTTTCCCCTCGAACTCATATTTGAAGTACCTAATAAGAAAAGGAAATATAGTTATATTGGTATCAAAACAAAAAAAGAGAAATGTTTAGATACAAGCTACAGCAGCTAATGACCGATTGCAGAAGTAAAATACTCAAAATGGTGAAACTCAAATCAGAAGAATTATTTTCTCATAGAAAAACTTAAAATCAATCATTTCGATACAAAACAACATTAATATAAGAAGCAGAGATTGAGCAATCTGATAAACTGTCATTCCAAGTGTCATGGGACAAAGGCACCAATAAGAAAAATTGTTCTCTATTTGAAGTGAAAGGGCAAACCATAAGAACAACTTGCAACAATAGCCATAAAAATCAGTGAGTTGTTGCCTCCAACAGCCAGCCATTCACCACTATATTTCTGTGGCTAGGCAAAGGAAAAACAGATAGGCACTAGCCAAATCCTTTTAGTTCCAGCTGATTAGTAAATCAACATTAAAGTACAGTAAAGACAGAAGTGAAAATGATTGCATGCTGAGATTATTTAGCAAAGATGATACTGCCTGAGAAAGCAGAAGCATTAAGCAAGGAACGCCACTAAGAGCTTTAAACCATGACTTATATGATAGTTATAAGCCATTTTAAATTGCATTTGTCAGCTTGCTTCAAAAGCCTTCAAAGGAAAAATAAACAAAACGTAATGCACCACGTGAAATTACTTAGACAAGATTGAACTCTGAGAACCTCTTAAGGCCTACAGACATAACGCTGGAAAACTTCATCCAACAATATCTAAGCAGCCAAACAGAAAGCCCAACACTCACCCCTTAAAGCTTATACCGATTAGTAAATCAACATTCAAGTACAGTAAATGATGGTATACTGGGATTTTTAAGCAAAGATGATAGCCAAAAAATCACCAAGGAAATACAGACAACCATGTCCCGGAGGAAGCCAACAGTTGCCCTAATCTCATAGGCTCTCTTTGTCTGGCAAGACGAAACCCTGAAAATGCATTACTGACCAAGCAAATACAATGACTCTGCCTAAGAAAGCAGAAGCATTGAATAAGAAACGCCATCAAGAGCTTCAAACCTTTTATATGAAAGCTATAAGTCATTTTAAACCGCATTTGTTCATATTGCTTCAAAAAGCATACAAAGGAGAAAGACAAAGCGTAATAGAGAAGCACCACGTGATATTGCTTCGACTAGCTTGAACTCTGCAAATCTCTCAAGGAAAAACTACAGACATAACGCTTCAAAACTTGTTTGTGAGTTTTCGAGTTGGAAAATTTCGTGCTACAATATCTAAGCAGCCAAACAGAACAGCCCAACGCCTAACCCTTAAAAACCCACTCCATCCTCTTTCCCAACAAGAACATAAAATCGGCACAAAAAGGAAAAAGAGTTCACGCACATGCAAATGACAAGCCAAAGAAAACAACAGAGAAAGCAAAAGAAGCAAATAGCCCACAATCGATGGCATCAGTAAACGTCTAAGAATCAAAGAGTACATTCAACAATTTCCACTGATCTAACTGCAGAAGAATTCAAGAATATGCCAGAAACAACACCCTGCACCTGATAACCACGATAATACATATGCATTACACAGAAAACCTAACCCGACACACAGAGAGACGAAAAAACGAAGGGTTAACAGCAAAAGGAAGAAGATGGATGAAAAACGAACAATCGGCTAGAATAACCCGAGGAAAACCCTAAGCTACCAGAAAATGTGAAGCGGACTACCTTAAGAAGACTTTGAGCGAGACGATGACGGAAGAGATCGCCGAGAATCGCAACGGCAGCAAAAACTGTAAGGAAAAGGGAACGAGTGAGTGTTTGTGAGTAAACCAAAACAAAAACACAGAAAAGCGGAAAAAGAGTGAGAGAGAAGACAGACACCGCAAACCGATCGTCGGTGAAATATCACTGCCGTACCTGAGGAATGCGAAGACGACGGAGCTCAGGCGGAGATCGTCCACCGGAAATTGCACAAAAGAAGTGTGGGTGAGAGTGACGGACTAGGGTGAGAGTGACGGACTAGTGTGAGATTACTGGGGAGGGAAAGAGGATATAATAAAGAAAAGGACAAGTAGGAGGAAGAAATTATAGGCTACGGTCGAGTCCACGGAAACTCGCTCTTTTATCGAACCATTTTTGTCCGTTGATATCGCTCCATTTATAAATCTTGATCTAAGTGAATTTTTTTAAAACTTCAGATCCATTTTCAGTCAAACTTTTGAAAACTGAAAAATGCTAAAAATCATGTTTTCATTTATTTACCGTTTAACTGAATATTTTTTTTGCCTACTACCCTCAGATAGCACCAACTATTGCGAAATCCCCAAAACATACACAACATTTTACAAAATACTCGATTAGCACCATCTACCGGGACCCAAGTTTTAAATAGCACGCCGTCAATTTTTTTCGGATTCCGTTAGTCTGAGTTGGCAAACCAATCCACATGGCATATAAATTAAGTATGTGTCAGCTGATGTGGAATTTTTTTGCCACATAAGTTATCAATGAAATAATAAAATAAAATAATAAATAAATAAATTACAAAAATATTTTCTCTCTCTTATATCCTCCCCTTTGTATTTTCCGTTCACCGCCGCCACCGTAGTCGGCCAACAACGACCTCGTCAACTCCATCCCTCGTCCCCTGCCCTTCCTATTCTGATTCTGATTCTCCGATCTCTGCTTCGCCTCCGGTCATGTGGAGCTCGTCCTTTCCCAGGGATCTATATGAATACCATCGACGAACTGATCGATTTCTCCAACGAAGAACACCTCGCGCTGCCGAAGAAGAAGCCCAAATACTAGACTTGCCCCCTATCCCGACCAGATCTCGGCTAGATCTCTTTGTAGCAGCAACGCCACGAGAGCTACGACCTGGCTTGAGTTCCACCGGAGCTACGCCACCAAATCTCCCTACATTCTTAGTTTATTTCCTCTACCAAGCTTTACACTGCACCTAGAACGCATCTCCAATCTCCAATCTAAACTCCTTGTCGTCCTAATTAACAAGCAAAAATGTAATTGAGTTCAACAGAATCATGTACAGAACCAACACCTAAAACAATGCCAAAATTGGGGGAATGGATAAGTATACCACATCTTACAAATCGAAATTGCCGCTCAACAGTGAGTGTTCCTCGCAGAAGCAATCCTTCTGTTGCTGCAAGTACACCGCCGACGGAATTCCCCCTTTGTATTGTTGCTGCTGTCGAGGACGACCCGTGGAGCCATGGGGAAAGGGACGTACTCCACGTGACCGGAGGCGAAGCAGGGAGGAGAATCGAAATCGGAATCGGAGAGGCGGGGACGAAGGAGTTCGTTCGGCCATGGAGTGAGGTGGTGAGAGAATAGGGAATCGGAGAAGGGTTCACAGAGAGAGTAAAAGATTATTTATTTATTTATTAAATAAATTATTGTATTGATGATGTGGCATTTTTATCATCCAAGCAGAACCCACGTCAGCTTATTTGCACCGTCATTAACACCGTTATGCCATCTCTACGACTTAACGAAAATTTTGACGGCGTGCTATGAAAAAACTTGGGTCCCGGTAGATGGTGCTAATCGAGTATTTTGTAAAACGTTGTGTATATTTCGGGGATTTCGCAATAGTTGGTGCTATCTGAGGGTATTAGGCCTTTTTTTTTACCTGCCATAATGCTTTCTTTCACCTTCTATTTCGATAAAAGATTTATGAGAAAAAATTGATGACTCGTTCACTTGGGTGATTTAGGGTGGGAATTTTGGGTGATTTGGAACTCAAATCTAGGAAATCTTGTATTTTTTTCTTTAATATCATCCTTGTGAGTAGGACATAATGAATTAGTTTCCAAAGAAAAACTTTTAATTTTGGTTAAATTTCGAGACTCCAAATATAGCCTTCCATAATTTTTCGTCAATTGGAGAAGGACATATTTCCTCATCTTGTATTGGTCCTTGTGAAATTAGTTCATAGCCTAACATCACCATATATGCTCCCGAATTTGAAAATTTGTCTTCAACTTCGAACAAGGGAAAGGGAATTGATAAGATTTTTTGCACAACGGACATGGGAAACACCTCACTTAGCATTGGGACATTCCACATATACATAACCATAAATTCAGCCACAACACAATTAGCTAGGGGAGATTCATTACTAATATTTCTAAAAGAGGTGATCGGAGGAACAGTTGGGATTTAGGAATCCTTAAAATTTTGTATGGTATGTCCATTCTGAATTTGCTATCTAACTCCTTTAACCAATATACCTCTTTCGTGTAGAATACTTCTCCAACCCCATAATGGTTTGTATCCTAATTTTGCTTGAAAGAAATCTGAATCATTGAAATATCTATCTTTAATGACACGCGAAAGGAGCAAATCAGGGTTATTAAGGTTTCATCATTCTTATTTTGCCATTGGATCTTGGTTAAATTTACTGAAATCCCTAAAGTCGAGCCTTTTTGTTCTTTTGGTATAGAAAGCTTATTCCATTCGATCCAATGAATTTTTATTTTTTCCTCATCATGCCCCACAAAAAATTGGCCATAAGACTATTAATCTTATCCAATGCTGTAATTGGGATGATGTAAGTCCCCATTGCATAAACTAGAAGTCCTGCTACTACTAAATTTAGCAATACTTCCATTCCTGTGGAGACAAGAATTTACCTTTCCAATCTTCAAGCCACAACATCTTCCATAAATTGAAAAAATTACAACCAGTAAAAACCAATCATTTTCACATGAATGTTGGCGAATTCGCCTGATTTCTAGACAACTATTGTTAGTTTTGTAAATACTGTTGGAACATATTTATTTACACACATAGTTTTTTAAATATATTTACTTTGGTGAAATCACCTAAATAATCCAAATAGAAATAGTAATTTTATGTAACATGATCCAACTTGATAAATGACTCAAACTAGACCGAATTCAACTATATGAAACCCGGCTGAAGGATGGTGACATAATGAAAATTATGTCACCTTAACAAAATTCAATCTCAGCCTTTGATTCACCAACATTAGGATCTGATGGATTGGGCTATTAATATTAGGGAAATAGGCAATTAAATGCATTGATTATGTTTGAGTCATTTTGGGAAGGCATTTATATAATGATATTATTCTTATTCTTTGTAATCAATAGTTTATTTTGTTACCAAATTATTTACTAATAGTATTCATGCTCAAAATCCGAGATTAAACATATATATTACCTGTTATTTTTTCATTATTCAGTACTTATTCTCATTTCCTTAGCTTGCGGCTGTTTGCTTGTATCATGAAGTCTAATGTTGTAATCGATGAAGCCAACCAGCAGCGTAGGACCGGAGGTTTTGATCTTAATCTCATACCTGATGATCCAATCGACGAAAATCATGCAGAATCGTCTGAGAATACTGTACCATCGCCAGGAAATCTCGAAATTTTGCAAGGACACGGTATGTAACTAATACTATTATCCAGCAGATACTAGTACTTGTAAACAATCATTTTTTACTTTACTCAGTATGAACTCGATTGTCAATACGATAATAAACTTTTTCAAGGATACGGTGTGATATATTTGTTATGTTTGGTGTTTCATAATCATTTCCAGTGAATATTTCGTTCATTGTTCCTTTTTAGTTTCAAATAACCGATAATGTTATATGTCTAATAATAGTATTTTATCATTTCTGATGCAGAATCGTCTGAGAATACTGTACCATCGCCAGGAAATCTCGAAATTTTGCAAGGACACGGTATGTAACTAATACTATTATCCAGCAAATACTAGTACTTGTAAACAATCATTTTTTACTTTACTCAGTATTAACTCGATTGTCAATACGATAATAAACTTTTTCAAGGATACGGTGTGATATATTTGTTATGTTTGGTGTTTCATAATCATTTTCAGTGAATATTTCGTTCATTGTTCCTTTCTGATGTTTTCAAATAACCGATAATGTTATATGTCTAATAATAGTATTTTATCATTTTTGATGTTTTGTTATTCGTACATTACTGTTTTTTGTATCTTCTTTTATTGTGTGTGTTATACGTGTTTTAAATATAATAATATTACTTAACTTTAATTTTTGTTCACTTAATAGATGTGCCTGAGGTGGATTTTGATTGGGAGGCGTTGGAGTTCAAAACTGTCAAGGATGCCGAATCATTTTACAGAGATTATGCTCATAGTCTCGGATTTGAGATCAAAATAAGAGCCACAAACAAGAATGACAGTAAAGGATTGAAGAGAAACAAGGTTCAGTATATTTACCTTACATGCACCAAGGAATCCTTCAAAAAGAACAGTGATTTGAATCCGAATAACCAAGATTCCCCTCCGGTCCCGGACCAATCCGAACCTGTGTATAAAAAAGGTGAGGTTAGGTGTGGGTGCATAACATTGATGTCACTGAAGCTGGATAGTGAGAAAGATGTGTATCAGATATTCCATTGGGTTTGGAAGCACAATCACGTACTTATGCCCCCTCATTTGAGGCAATTCTTTCGATCTAACCGACAAATTTCGGAAACCCATAAACAGATGGCAATAATGCATGATTCTGTGGGTATCCGTGGTCGTGATTCGTACGATTTGATGGCCAAATGCAGCGGTGGTGTTGAATCACTTGGATTCACCCGTAGCGATCTTTCTACTTTCATCAAAGCCTTTCGGTCCAGCCATATTGAAGATGGTGGTCACATGTTCTTACACAACTAGTTCAGGAAAGAAGCTGCCCGGGATCCTGGCTTCTTCCATGTATTTCAATTGGATGCGAAGGCGAACATTGAGAGTATTTTTTGGGCAGATGCTAGGATGCAACGTGACTATGAAGCTTTTGGTGATGCTATTAGCTTTGACACGACATACAGGACAAACAATACCTTCTGTCCTTTAGGTATGTCTTCTTGGCACAAACTTTTTAATATTTCTTTTTAACTCACGAAACAAGTATATAGTCAATACTAGTATTAATAGTTTACCCCACGTACATTTGTTGCAGCCGTTTTTACTGGTTTCAACCACCACAGGAAGTTGGTTGTTTTTGGAGCTTGCTTGATCTTCGAGGAGACTACCGAGGGGTTCAAATGGTTGTTCGAAAATTTCCTAGAGTGCATGAAGAAGAAACATCCAACTACAATTTTCACTGATCAGTGTCCGGCCATAGCGGCAGGTATTCGAGCCGTTTTCCCTCACACATTTCATGGACTTTGCACTTTTCACATTTTAGAGAATGCAAAGGACAAGATCAAGAAAGGCATGAAGGAGGGTATGATGTCATCCCTTTGTAACTTAATGTTTGATGTGGACGATGAAGCGGGCTTCAACAAATGTTGGGAGTCGACAATCAATAAATATTTCCAGGAAAGGTCCATATGGTCATCCTTGGTTAGCTTTCATGTACAAGTTTCGTCACCAGTGGTCTTCGGCATGGGTTAACAACAACTTCACGTGCGGTATGCGAAGTTCCCAGTTGAGTGAATCTTTCAATAGCAACCTCAGAATTTTCCTAAACACGAAGTGCAACTTACATCAATTCTTCACTCAATTCAACCGTTTGTTGGAAAGCAAGAGGGCTGACGAATTACAACTTGATTTTAATGCATTGAACTCAGTATCTCCTGCAAGATACACAGTCCATCCACATGTTCATCAAGCATTCAAGGTATGTCCTTTGAAGAACTTCTACATGTGTGCATACTATTATTTTACCAATACTATTATTCCGTTAGTAACTGTTATTGCATTTCATTCCAGTTTTACACCAAGACAATCTTCATGCACTTCGAACTGGAATACTCTGCCATGTCTGCTTATTTTCCAAAAAGCTTCCCCATAAATATTGGAGAAAACATTAAGGCTTATGACTGGTTTAAGCTCGATGAAGACCAAAAAACTGTGATCGACGAGCGTCGCGTCATTGTGAACTCCTCTTCTTCGGACTACAAATGCACATGTCGTGTATTTGATTCGTGTGGTTGGTTATGCCGTCACATCTTGAAGACTATGGATTTTGAAATGCAATGGAATCATTTTGGACCTCGTAATATACCGGCAAAATATTTCAAGGATCGTTGGTCCAAGACAGCAAAGTTGGGTCTATCATCGATTATACTGAATAATATTACAGCAGCGGAACCTGATTCCGAAGCGGGCAGGTATCAAAGTTTATGCTCACTAATTGCAGCCTTTGCATTAGAAGCTTCTCCACTAGTTTCCACCTACAAGGTTGCGAAGGAAATAATAACTGCTGGTAGAAACCGTGTGCGCACCATGATTCTTGAGCAACACGATCTCCAATTCAATGTTGCAAATACCACTGGTCAAGGTATTTTCCAATTTACTTCATTTACCATTTTATAATTCGAACCATATATAGCCTGTTATAAATAATTATACATTTTCTTACAGGAATCATCAATTTACCACCCCCGCCACTAGTATATGCCGGTCGTCCAATACCGACTGGATTGAAGGAGAAGACCGTTGTAAACAGATCAAATAGGAGGCTGAAGTCAACACAAAAAACCGAGAGAGACCGGCGTAGGCATAGACAGCAAGCTAAAGTTCGACGTCAAAACGCCAGTTCCTCGCAACCAGTGGATTAGTTTGTTTACCTTAATATGACAGTCAGATTTATCTTTTCTCAAACAATTTTTATGTCTACTTTGATTACATATGAACGCATGAATACTCTACGCGTGGAACATTTTCAATATATTTATTAAACTTTCTGAATACTATTATTTCGATAAATGAATTTGTTGGTAAGTGTAAGGGGCTGTGTTTTTTATTGGTTCTATTATTTATGGCTCTATTACATAAGTTGAAAAAATTTATCATTTTTCATACAAGAACTTAATTTGTTCGTTCAGAATGTTTGTTTGAAGCTGACATTATATACTAAAACTCATTATCCAGCTAAATACTAGTATTCAAGAAGACATCCATAATCCAGCTAAATACTATTATACTAAAACTCATTACTAAAGCTGACATCCATAATCAGAAAAGAAAAACTATATCACTCATTATCCAGCTAAATACTAGTATTCAAGAAGAATAATCTTCTCAGTACAAAAGTAAGAAACAATCCCCTTAAAAACAACCTTCCAGAATCCAACCAAATTCCAAATGCTAAGTAAAAAAGTTGACCATTCAACAAACAATCCCCTTCAAACAACCTTTAGTCCAAAAACAAACTCCCTACTAGAGAACTATTTTCACCGCGGAGTTGGAAATTGCGATGGACTGATTGTGTAGTGCACCATCCCTGTCTCGAGCACAGCCTTCGCTCTCTTGTTCATTGGGTTTGCAAACATTTCGAGAAATACGATTTCCCTGTAATCTCGAATTTCTTGCTCATTCTTCCACTCCTTAGCCATCCACGAAGAACCTTCCCATCCCATTTTTCTAACATCCTCAGTAGGTAGTCTCCACAAAAAGAGCTGCCATGCCTTTGCCTAATACCCTTAATCATCTCCCATTTCAGACTGCTGAAATTGACGGACTTACCACAGTTAGAGAAATACTCAGATACATGTTTCATCACGCGGAACCCCGTCGTCATCCACTGATGATCAAAACCGTCTGTGCTCCTGCTGTCAAAGAATTGAAACTTTTGATCTCTCGTGTTCAAAATGAACATAGAATAATGCTCAGCGTGTAGAATCGGGAAGCACCACTGCAAAGAAACGTTGCAAAAAAAAAACCATCTGTCAGCTGTTAATAATAGTATCGTAGGAATAACAGTATTATACTCAAACCCAAACCAAGGCATGAATTATTATATTATTAAGTTGCAACAAACTTACAATTTCGCAAGTAGTTGTTAGGTCTTCGTATTTGCTCATCCAGGTGTGCTCATGAATGGCCCTATCAGCAATCAAGCCATATACCCCATCTTTCATAATTGGATTTTAATGTTGGCGTGAACTTGTCCCTGTCAAGTATGAGAAAATTTCAAATTTTTAGTTTCAATACACAAAAAAAAAGATGTCGATTAATAATTCATGCCTTGATCAAACTACTTACCGCCACCGCCAAAGGGAAAATCCACTTCTTAATATTCCCATGTTCAGCTGCCAACCAGTTCAAAGCATACCCGTAACTGTCCACAATGTGTGAGCAAACCGGTTCCATGCTAAGGAATTCTGCCATTTGTGCCGCTTGTACACAAAATTCAGCCGAAACCAAAATCAATTTATAGTATTCTTCCTGCAAATTCAATACCACACCATTTACATATTTAAATACTATTATCCGTGTTTAAATAAATATCCCAAAATTAGGCAACTAACCATTCATCCTTTGCATGGAGAATATACTCCTTCAAAGCCTCCACCTCCACATCAATGTTCTCTAAACATTTCATTCTCGTCCACTTGGGTTACTCTGACTGTTTTTGCTGCTTTTTTAACAGTTTCTGCTCGATTCTTCATCTTGCCCTCAGTTGTGTATGGACTGACAGTCGATGGAGCAGGTTTGCGACTCCTCTTTGGACGTTCTCTTACACCTCCTTTTTCAATGTTCTCAGTACCACGCTTCCTTTTAAGTAGGTCTTGCAATGGAATGTTTTCAAAGTCATCATCATCATCTACATCAAGACCCTAAGAAGACACAAGAGATGAAAACCATTGCCAAACATTAGTATGTACCGAAAATAGTACAAGCCCTAAAAATATTATTTAATCAATAATAGTATTCTTACAGACCGTCATAGCCGCCTTAAACAAATTGTCAATTGTGGCAATACTATTATCTAAACAATACTATTATCGGGGCACAGATTTTCGTACCCTAACAGTTTCAGCAGCTATTTCACTAACTGATGGCCCCTTATCAGCATTCTTTTTTCCAGATTTTGCCTCCGATTTCGACGATCCCCCAGCTCCTTTTCCCTTAGAAACAGAGATCACCTCTTCCTCTGCATTTGTTGGTACATCATTGAGACCAATAGTTTCAGTTTTCTCACTAGAATCATCTACATCGCTAGGTGTGTCTTTTTGTTGCTGCCTTTTCCCTTCAGCGATGTTCTGCCGCCTTGCTTCTCTTAGTCTCGTCAGATGCACATTACAGTTATCACGGATTGATGTGATCCATTGTTCCATATCACTCATCTACAATACATGGTGGAAATTAGTTTCAAATAGATTTTTCAGACTCTGAATAATAGTAAGCTGAAAATTAATTTTTATGAATCGACTTGATATTTACCTTAGCTGTTGACATACCAGTAAATGTCAAATTCGTTGTAGGCACAAAAACTGGTTTCCCATCAGTTTCACTTCCTTCATTTGCTTGGTAACCAGATTTCCTCCGAACTGCCTTCAAATCAGTCTTCACCTTCTGTGTATCCCAATAATCACAGAATGGAAGTGTAGGTGTTAGGTCGAGATGGACGGCTACCAAACTTCTGGCAAATCGAAACCTGTCACAAATACAATACAACAAACCTTTAAAACACACTTTATAAAGGAAAATAAATGTCTTAATAACATGCTGCGACACAGATTAGTTTGGTTTCCTTTCTAGCGAACACACAGTATTCAGTCAATACTATTATCTAACTAGCTTAACACACAGTATTTAGTCAATACTATTATCTAACTAATACTATTACTGTTACCCTTACTTACCATGACCAGATGCAAATCACCCTCAATGTATTTTCCTTTCTTTGATTTTACCATGCCCTCATGAAGTTGCTCTGCCACATAGCTGCACCAGTTGTATTCGAGGAGTTTTCTCAACCGGTTCTTCTGTATCAAACGTGCATAATCCATAGACGCAACCGGCCGAGTTTTGGGGCATAGTAACGATCCCATCACAAACAGTACATACATCTGACACCATGTCTGTTTGTCCACCTCTATCTCATACAGCCTGTCTCTCAGGAGCTTCAGGTCTACATTTTTGCTGTTTTCTTTTTCAAATTTAGACCAAGCTCTGCAACCATATCATTCATCTCCTTCTCCGTTGTTTCAGACAAGTCGACTTCACGTTTACCCTTTGGCAGCCCGTAAACTTCGTGCACATCTTCTCCAGAAATTTTCAACCTCATATCATCTCCAATTATGAAACTCCTTGATTCTACATCATAGACATCTACAACCCACCTCCTGAATTCGAACGGCAACTGATTCATCTTAACCTTAAGCGTACCACCGAATCCAATACTATCCAACACATTCACTCTTTCACTCAATCCCAATTCTTCAAGCTTCTTGTGCAGTTCCAAATTCTGTTTGGACTGCATCTTGCATTTACCACTGCTGATCCATATCTGCAAACAAATTATCCAAAATAACAGTTTAGAAACACAAGTCTATGTATTCTTCCCGCTAAAAAACTACATACCATTACAGGCTCTATACTAGTATCCAGAATATAAATAAACAACATAAATGAAATTGCAACGTTTACCTGACTTGAGCTTGCTGTGTATTCATTTGAGATTCTCCAACTGGTTCAGCAGGCCTATTAACTGGTTCAGCCCTGTCTTCAGGTCTTGGTGCAACATTTTTTTTCGGCTTAGGCTTTTTGCAAACCGCCAACTTAATTCTTTTCCCCTTTTGAGGAACATGAGTTTTCGTCATCTTTTTCTCTGAAATTGACAAAGAAACTTCATTAACATCAAACACCACAATCAAGAACGTCAGCCCAACAAAAACCACTCAAACCACACACTTGTACAACATGTCATCACAAGTATAACTGTTAATAATAGTATTACAGAAATACTATTATCTTCTCAAGCACAAATACTATTATCTTCTTAACTGTTAATAATAGTATTACAGAAATACTATTATCTTCTCATCCAGACACAACAGAAACAATACAGCTCACCTAATTCAATAATAGTAATGCTTGAATACTATTATTTGTCATTTTGCTGTGAACAACGACAACTAAATGCTTAGAATCTAACGCAATGGCTGCACATATGTGGAACAAACAGTACTCATACAATAATTGCATCAGAAAGGCCAATGCACACACACAAAACAGAGTTGCAGGAACAATTTACATTACAAGTTACATTGATAATAGTATTTCAAATATAATATTATCAGCTCAAATCAACCCCAAACAAACACCATAGTTTACCTCATTCAACGCAGTAATCCTACAATACTATTATTGGCCAGTGACTGTGAACTGCAACAGTTATAATCTTTCATACAAAAAGCAATAACCATGGACTGTGATGCAGAACCATGGACAATACAAACATGCAGGAACCATGGACAATACAATTCATATCATAAATTTCACATTCTGGAAGGAAAACACACAAATCATTTTATATGGTAATAGTATTACACAGTCCAGATGTACTTTCAACCACAAATCATTTGGGATAATAGTATTACCAAATAAAAGTACCGAAACCATACACAAACCACAACAATCTAACTGAAAAAACGCGATGAATGCTGTCACTAAACCTAATTCCGAACACAATCGAAACCACAGCTACGTCTGATTGCACATGCAGAGTTAGAAAACAATACCTGGTTATGGGTCTTGTCGGCTCTTTATGGTTCCCGAAACCACAGCGGCTGCACCAAACAACTGCACCAAATCAGAAATCGGAATTAGTTGGGATGAATCGGCAGAGGGATGTCGTGCGGTAGTGCTTACCTGAGCGCGAAGACTGACTCTGCTCTCCCACCGACGGCGGCTGCAATCGGCGACTACGGGCGACGGTTTTTGACTGCAGAGAAGAGGGAGAGAATAGGCGGCCGAGAATGGGGGAGCAGTTTCTGATTTGGGCACGGTTAAAAGAGAAAGTAAAATGTAAAAGGTAATTAGTATAATGAATTTTTGGGTAATAAAATTATTTAATATGCCACATTAATTAGGGGAATCCCATTATTTTATTACTGATGGGCCCGAGTTGAATCCGCCCTCGAACATGGTCAGGACGGTCCGTCACTCCAGGGCGTTCGAAACAGTCCCATAGTATCGCCTCGAGCCTCTTACGGCCTCGAGGCCATACTGGGGGCAATTGATGGGCCCAGTTGAATCCGCCCTCCCACTGGTCAGGGCGGTCCGTCACTCAAGGGCGGTCCTCCGTCCGCCTGAGCCAAAGGACTACCTGTCACATCAACAGTAGACCACCGCCCATTACTGTTGACGGTGACTCGCTGCGGCCACTCAGAGCAGGACACGTGGACCCTGTCAGACCAATGGGACCTATAAATAACAGGATCCCCCATTCAGAAGAGGACACGACAGACTGGGGACCATACGCCTGATACTATAAGCTTTCATGTTGTACGCTAAAGGCTATCGGTTCCGCCCACACCAAAGGGCTCTCGCCCGGTACTTCTCTGTAACCCATTCTCCCTACATTATCCACATACTCGTCACCTTACATATACTAACCCCTTGCACATCCGCCTTGCAAGGTACCATCCGCCGAGACACTCCGAGGACGGATCCGTTGTTTAACCCTCCAAAGAACCACAGTATTGATCCACCGGTCCAACTGGGCGGATCAATTGGCGCGCCAGATAGGGGGCAGCAAAACGTTTTGTTCCCAAAAGACAAACAGCATGCAGAATTTGGAGGAAAATCCCGAGTGGTATCCCCACGAATACGCTCGTCACCCCCGGCCAAAACAAGTCGTATCGGCGGGTGTCCCCCGAGACCCTAGTCCTTCCGTAGTCCTACTAAGGGCGTATATGTAAGGAAAGGAAGGCAGTTTCATTCAAGGATATATATACGATATTATGTATCAATAAACAAGTACTACTCAAAGCATGGCCGGGTTCGAACTCCCTAGGAAGAACTTAACCCCTGTGCCAAGTTCGGGTTCCCCAAGGCGGAACCCAACATTCCCATCAGCGTTCGGGTTCCCCAAGGCGGAACCCAACACCTCGTTGAGTTCAGTTTTCCCCAGGGCGGAATCTAGCTCATCATCAGCGTTCGGGTTCCCCAAGGCGGAACCCAACACCTCGTTGAGTTCAGTTTTCCCCAGGGCGGAATCTAGCTCATCAGCGTTCGGGTTCCCAAGGCGGAACCCAACACCTCGTTGAGTTCAGTTTTCCCCAGGGCGGAAACTAATTCATCATCATTCGGGTTCCCCAAGGCGGAACCCAACATTTCCTCCAAGTTCAGATTCCCCAGGGCGGAATCTAGCTCATCAGCGTTCAGGTTCCCCAAGGCGGAACCCAACACCTCGTTGAGTTCAGTTTTCCCCAGGGCGGAATCTAGCTCATCAGCGTTCGGGTTCCCCAAGGCGGAACCCAACACCTCGTTGAGTTCAGTTTTCCCCAGGGCGGAATCTAGTCATCAGCGTTCGGGTTCCCCAAGGCGGAACCCAACACCTCGTTGAGTTCAGTTTTCCCCAGGGCGGAAACTAATTCATCATCATTCGGGTTCCCCAAGGCGGAACCCAACATTTCCTCCAAGTTCAGATTCCCCAGGGTGGAATCTAGCTCATCAGCGTTCGGGTTCCCCAAGGCGGAACCCAACACCTCGTTGAGTTCAGTTTTCCCCAGGGCGGAATCTAGCTCATCAGCGTTCGGGTTCCCCAAGGCGGAACCCAACACCTCGTTGAATTCAGTTTTTTCCCCAGGGCGGAACCCAGCATTTCGTTGTCCAGTTTTCCCTATGGAGAAATTCTACCTCAGCAAATCAGGCGAACTTCACACAAACAAAGGAAAAGGGAAGAAAAAGGGGATGGCATTTCATTTCTTATCCTGACGTGGCGGATGAATACGTTTTGATACAGAGGACAAGTCAAAAGGAAGAGCAAATATACAAGGAAGCAACCACTACGAGCGCCCCCCCGACGACCCCGCCTTGTCCGCCCGCGACCTCTCAGCACGGGCCTTCTTCTTCAACTCCTTGTGCCGGAGAGTCACCTCGGAGTGCGCCTCGAGCAACAGCTCCTTGCGACGGTCCGGGGAGAGCACTTGAGAATCAGCGGACTCCTCCTTGAGCTCCTCCGCCATCAACCTCCGAGACGCAGAGCGAAACATCTGCTCCTGGTTCCAGGAACAATCGATGTTCCCCCGTCGGAGTTCATGGCGGACGGCAGTGAGGGTGCTGTCAAGAGCGCCCTGCACCCGGTCGCCTAACTCCGCTTCAGCCTTCTCAGCGACCGCCTTCTCAACGTCCGCCCTCAGCGCCTGAAGGGTCTCCTCCGTCTCTTTCAAAACGAGGCCGCGGCTCTCCAGGTCTCTTGTCTTGGCCCCCAGATCCTCGGCCATGACCGCCCTGTCGGTCTCTAAGAGGACCACCTGCTCCTTCAGGGCGTCCTTATCCGCTTCCGCCTGGGACAGGGCCGCCTCCACCTCGTAGCGCCTCTGCTGCTCCGCCTGTAAGTCCAACATATGTTCAGTGGCTTGGTTAGCGTGCGCAACACGGATCAAATCCAATTCATACGAGGTAGTTACCAGAAGCCGGGCCGCCTCCTCGTCCATTTCCCTCTTCGCCCTGGAATACTTGGCCTTCCACTGCTGAGTGGCGGCCCGAGCTTCCCGCAGTTGGCTTTCCAGCTCCTCAGCACCTTGGGGACGCTCGGCCCTAAGCGCATTATCCGCCGAAAGCAGTGCGCCGGCGGTTCCCAAAAGCTGCGAAAACAAGCAATCCAAAAATTACTAAAAAAAAGGGTAGCAGGACAAAACTTGTGTATGACATCGCAAAGAGATCTTACCCTGGCTCCAATCGCCATTTGCTCCATCGCCATACTGCGAACCCCCTCCTCCGACCGGGGATGGTCGATTGTCCAGTCGGCAGCCAGTTGGAGAGCGGCTCGCGTGAGAATCTCATTGCCGCTTAGGGTGGGCTGCATCGCCGGAAGGCGGGCGGAGCTGTACTCCCCAGAAGAAGCCTGGGGTTTTGAAGAGCTCTCCGGCCGTTTTCTCTTCCCGGAATCCTTCTTGGCTAACGTCTTGCGGCGCTTTGCCTTCTCCTTCGGCGATGGCGGACTCCTGGCCGGCTCGGCTCGTCTCTCCAGGCGATCCTTATCCGCCTTCTCTTTTCCTGGGTGGGCGGTTCGTACGCTTCGCGTTCCCTCCGGCTGATCCGCCACCGAAGTTTCAGGCTGCGGCTGGGTATCAGCAGACGCTCCCCGCATCCTAGCATTCAGCAACGCCGCGAAGATGGAATTCTCTGCACCAAGTCAAAACAAGCAAACATATTAGGCATTTCAGAGAATTAGACTGGATACACACTAAGGGCGCCCAACTACAGAAGCATCGCTCTCAAAATCGTCCGCTCACCACCGCCGCCTAGCCAGGCCTTCAGGGCGGTCCGGCCCCTCTTCTTCAAGTTGTAATTCCAGGTGTTCACCCAGTTCACAATAGAGGCATCATTCTCCTGAAGGCGGCCGGGGTTATTGAACACCTCGATGGCCCCATACGACCATGTGGGTCGAAGGCGCTCCGCCCAGAACGCATCCTCCGGCGAGTCAGCTTTCAAAAGAAAAAGCTATGCCACCATACGGAGTCGCCTTGATGGCACCATAAACTCCGCTCCCTGAGTACGCCATCCTCTTTGAGAAAGTAATACCATTTTGGTTAATCTTGGCTCTGTAGAGATGGCGGAATACTCGGGCACTGGGAGGTACATTCCTCTTCACGCATGACACCTGAAACGCTGCCATAACCGCCCAGGCGTGGGGTTGGAGAGCTCCCAAGGACGCTCCTAGCAGATCCAAGACATCCAGCTCCCAAGGATCCAGAGGAAACGGAGACCGTACATGAGCGCCTCCACCCAAACGCCCACCCATCCGGGCGGACAGTTTCCTATTGAGCAAAGACGGGCAGGAGCAGCGTACGAGAAGCGTGGGGGCATGTCACAATCCTTCAACACTTTCGCCAGGGCGGACGTCTTGACATATGGAAAGTATCCCGGACCGAACACTTCCCGGCAGTCTGCGGGCGACCCCTCCCACATCTGCTCCCAACTTCTGATCCTGTACCCATACTTCTCCACAGCCCTGGTGTCAAGATCAAAACCCCAAGTCTCGTTGAATCCGGCTTGCCACGACGCGAACCGGCGAACAAGGTTTGAGTTGGGTTTCTTGAACCTGGCTTCTGCCTGACGGCGGAGCTGCTCCGCCGAAGGGGAAGGCAGCGGATCAGCATCCTCAGCGAAGGTGTACTCCATGTCAAAATCGGCGTACGGGTCGAAGACTATGTCGGAGTCCTCCGGATAAGGCATCTGCCCTTTGAGTTTGGGATCCGCTGCATCCGACCCTTCCTCATCAAACCTTTCTTCCCTGACAGGCTCGGGGGACAGAGGCGGACTCGAGTGACGAGGCGGAGATGACGATGACGAAGATGAGGACGACGCATCCGCCCCCGTTCCTCTCCTCCCTTCGTCATAACCTCCTACAACAGAAGGACAAGGGGCACAAATCAGAAGAGGAGGAGGAACGAACACCAGGGGGCGAACGGATACCGGAGCCGTGCTTGTCCCGTCCTCTTGGACGGGCGGGCGGCAGAGCGACGACGTTCCCGCATGTCCCTCAACTCTCTCTCTAAAAGGTCATAATCCACGGAGGATGATGACCCACTAGACGACATCTCACACACAAGCGGAAATGCGAAAGAACAAAAAAAAAAGAAATTGCAGGGCGGACACAAAAAAAGAAATTGATAGAATGAAAGAATTTTCAAAGAAACCTACTTGCTTCGGCGGAGGAAGACGACTCAGAATCAGAAGGCATCTTTGATGAAAGTTTTGGAAGAAGGCGGACAAGCTCAAAGAGTTGTAAGGACAAGGCGGACAAGCTCAAGAAAATTGGTTAGGGCGGAAGCTCTCACGGATTTAGTTGACAAGCTGAAGTGCCGAAATGAAGGGGGGAGAACCTCTATTTATACAAGTGACGTGGGCTAGCGAAACGTCGCCAAATATAATCGTGCCACGTGTCCCCCAGGCAGTGGGCGAATAGGCTGGTAGCCTGCACAAAGGGTGGAACGCATGCAAGTTTCACCTCAAAAGAAGAGCCCCCCCCCCCCCCCCCCCCCCGTTTCGGCCACCGGTAACAGCATCGGTGACAAGCTAGGTCCTTGAGTCGTATCCGCCCTCGTACATGATGAAGGCGGTCCATCACTCCAAGGCGTTCGAAACAGTCCCATAGTATCGCCTCGAGCCGCTTACGGCCTCGGGGCCATACTGGGGGCAATTGATGGGCCCGAGTTGAATCCGCCCTCGAACATGGTCAGGACGGTCCGTCACTCCAGGGCGTTCGAAACAGTCCCATAGTATCGCCTCGAGCCTCTTACGGCCTCGAGGCCATACTGGGGGCAATTGATGGGCCCGAGTTGAATCCGCCCTCCCACATGGTCAGGGCGGTCCGTCACTCAAGGGCGGTCCTCCGTCCGCCTGAGCCAAAGGACTACCTGTCACATCAACAGTAGACCACCGCCCATTACTGTTGACGGTGACTCGCTGCGGCCACTCAGAGCAGGACACGTGGACCCTGTCAGACCAATGGGACCTATAAATAACAGGATCCCCCATTCAGAAGAGGACACGACAGACTGGGGACCATACGCCTGATACTACAAGCTTTCATGCTGTACGCTAAAGGCTATCGGTTCCGCCCACACCAAAGGGCTCTCGCCCGGTACTTCTCTGTAACCCATTCTCCCTACATTATCCACATACTCGTCACCTTACATATACTAACCCCTTGCACATCCGCCTTGCAAGGTACCATCCGCCGAGACACTCCGAGGACGGATCCGTTGTTTAACCCTCCAAAGAACCACAGTATTGATCCACCGGTCCAACTGGGCGGATCAATTACTATAATCCCTCAACCATTAGATCTATTCTATGGAGATCTAATGGCTCTTATGGATTATGTCTTATAGACATAATCCATAGTTTTGTCACCACTCCTAATCCGTATGAAACCCATAGATATGAAATTTGACGAACTTGAAATTTGGATAATATATAACTTAACTAATTAATAAGTAAAATAAAATAAATTCAAAATAAATTTTGGAACATTAACACCTCTAAGAATAATTTTTATGACTTTTATGAAGTATTATCACAGTTACTTATTCTTATTAACATCATCTCGTATTATTTTAATTACTTTTAAATAGAGTAGTAAAAAATATTCCCAAAATTAAAAAATATTATATTTATTATTGATATGTATATAATAAATAAACATATTTATGATGAAATAAATTATTATTAGAATATTTGTAATTTTTTAATTTCACTTAATGAAATATGAAGCTTAAAAAACGGGTCAAATACTTAAGTAGTCCCAAAACTTTGGGCTGTGTTACAAACTTATCCTGAAACTTCGTTTTGTTGCAGACTCGTCCCGAAAGTATGAAATTCGTTACGACATGGTACTATTTGCCACATCATCCTGTACACATCAGCTAAATACTAATTAAATAATAGACCCCGCCTAAATCAACCTAAGTCATCTAATCAAACCGGTTAACATAACTAAAAACTAACCGGTTAACATAACTCAAAACCAAAAATCATGTGAATTTTAGTCAAACCGAAATCGTTCCTTTCATCTTTCTCCTCGCCTTACTCTGCCTCTCCCCTTGCTTCTTCACCACCACCACCATCATCTCCGCCTCCGTTCGTTTTCCTATCAATCTGAGACTCTTTAATCATCGAGCACATGCAAGCAAACAGAAGAATCCAGAAGCTTTCTTCCCCAATCTCAGAATACAAATATGGGAAGAAAACAAATTCTACACCACACTATGTCAAAGAGAATCATCAGCAAACTGAAAACAATAGACTTTCAGCATCAACGATAAAATTCTAAAGAAGCTGATAACACATATTGAAAATGAAATCACAAAATCTTAGCGAAGACAAAGCTTTCCCAAACAAGACACTCAATCCGCTTTGTGCAAATTCAATAGAAGTCTACATCAATCAGAATCAGTGAACATTAGGTAAAGCAGACTAACCAAGGTCTTGGATCTTGGGTATCAGTTGGTCATGTTCGACCTTCGGAGCGGAGGACTGGAGGTATTTAGATTCAGTGACTTGAATCGCCGGCTCACCAACATCGCCGTCGATATCGGTAGAAGAGTCGGCCCACGGCAGCAGAAAGAAGTAAGGCGAGAAAGAGAGAGGATATTAGGAACTTAGCGGCCGCCGTGACAAGAAGAAGACCAATTCTAAGAGATGATTTGGTAAGTCGATTCTATAAATGAAGAGTATCGATCCATCTACGAACAACGGGTTGAAAGCCTAGATCGATAGAATCAAAGAGATTGAATTAATAACTAAAAATTTGACAAATAGGGAAAACACAGTGAGGGAATTGAAGACAATGTCAGTTTCAGCGTTTCAGGTAGGTGTTCGTGGAATCGAAGTTTGCGGCGGAGTTGATTGTGGTGGTGGTGGTGAAAAAGCAAGGGAGAGGCAGAGTAAGGCGAGGAGGAAGAGAGAAGGAACGATTTTCGGTTTGACTAAAATTCACATGATTTTCGATTTTGAGTTATTTTGACCGGTTTGATTGGATGACATAGGTTGATTTGGGCGGGGTCTATTAATTAATTAGTAGGTAAAACTAATTAATTTAATCCTATTTAATTTAAAGGCTTAAGATCAGTTGATTGAACGGACGGATAAGATAGCGACACGCAAGCGGGTGCACTCAGTGCACCTACCTAGCTGGGTGCACCGGAGTGTTTTCCTTAATTAGTATTTAGCTGACGTGGACAGATGATGTGGCAAATAGTACCATGTCGTAACAAATTCCATACTTTCGGGACGAGTCTGCAACAAAACGAAGTTTCAGGACAAGTTTATAACACAGCCCAAAGTTTCGGGACTATTTAAGTATTTGACCCCTTAAAAAACAGAGTACAATTGAATAAAAAAAACAGTTTACCATGTTAATAAAGTTTTAAAATTATTTTTTATCACATTATTCTTGTTATAAATTAAATATACTAAAATTGGAATTATATTTTTATAAAATAATTTAAATTTTTTTATAACATATTCAATGTTAAAGTATTTAATACATGAGCATTTAATAATAGGAAAGAGAGAAAAAATAATTTTTTATTTAAAGTTTGTGTGGTGATGTGAAATTTTGTAAGAAGAGTTCTAATCGTATGTGTCAAAACCAAATCTACCATAACACTATTAATATTTAAGATTAACATATTTACTTATAATTTCTGAAATTTTAGTTTAGTTAATAATTTTTGTTTCCACCATAAACTTGGCATTTCCCCGCTAAATTATATTTATATGACTATATTAGATATTTAGATAACTAATCCCTACAAATGATGAGAATTCATAACAACTTGGCCAAATAAACCCCCAAAATTATACTTAGTCAAACCTCCTTAATCATACTTAGTCAAAACCCTTATAATTAAAACCTTATATAAGCTTCTTTAACTCTCAAATTAGGACATTACCACCAAAAACCCAATCTATTCTAACCTCAATCCCACAAAATGACCCAATTACCCCTAGTTGCAACTCTAACACTTCTCATGTTGATCAACATATCATCGGCATCACTAGTCACAACAATGGATAGCCATCGCAAGACGTACTGTTCGAACGTATATCGAGACTTTGTACCGTGTGTCCCTTACATTGCAGGGATGTCGGTTTCACCTAGACCTTGTTGTGAAGCCATCAATGCCTTGAACCACAAGGCACACCAAGATAAGGATGGTCCAAAGTTAATATGCCAGTGCATCGAGGACATGGCCCACGTGATGAACATTCGATTCATCGCCTCTCGCATTGCCTTGCTCGATGATGAAATGTGCCATTTGTCGAAGAGTTTCCCAATCTCGAATAGCATGAATTGCTCCATGTAACATGTCATCTCATCATTGTTTTTCCTTATACGTACATACCCCATGTTTCCTAAGTAAACAATTAGCTAATTTAGTCCATACTTGTTTTGTTGCAGGATTGGGGAATGAGTTCAGTTTTTGAACAATCAACAGTGGATTCAAGAACATAAGATCTCAAGGATAGAAATTGATGATTATATGTCACGAGGCTGAACTGTCTTCCTCAATCTATAGATCACTTAGCAACTCTAGGATAGAGAAATAAAAAAATTAAAAAATTAAAAAAATTAGAGCATAGTTTCAATCCAGGGACCTATGGGTTTATAATCCCACCACGCTTCCGTTGCGCCACTCTGATGAGAATGAAATTGATATGGAAAATAAGTTACTCTGATAGAAACGAAGATATCAAGTGTTGTAATCTTTTGTAGTTTGCATTGCAATGAATATGAACACTTAAGACTTGGTATCATTCTCGATTCTACTATTAATATGTGGGATGTGTATTAAATCGATTGTTAGGAGTTTGATTGGGAGAGTACAGGTGGCTTCATTTATTTATATTTAATAATTCATTGCATTGCGCGGTCATATTTCTAGTAACTTCATTAATCCTCGCTATCTTTGTCATAGTAATATTGGTGATTTTTTCGGTGATTGATTGAATCGATGGTCTATTAAACCAATTCAATCTCATCTCTTAATTAAAATCAAATTCTAATCCTTCTAATTAAATATTAATAATTATTTACAAAATTACTTGGAAGATATTTATTAGGATTTGTTTTTGAATTATACATAACCGTCGTCCACACAATTTTCTCACTGTCTATAATCAAAATTGTGCTATATTTTCTTTTTTGTAACTCCATTGTCACCTGATTTTTTTCTCCACCGTATCTGTTCTTCTCGTCAGTTTCACTTATTGTACTTGTGCATGTATTCTGAGTATATTTTATATTTGTTGGCAACACGTTCTAGTGTAGGCAATTCAGATTTAATTCATTTTTTGTCACACGCACCTCATGTCTAGTACACGTAATTCAATTCTAATTCATTTTTCGTGTTCACACGAAATTATTGATTTCATTTTTCATTATAACATCTTAACAAATTTAAAAAGTTTAAAAGGAAAAATCAAGATAAAGAACTTTAACACGACCAAATTTATTCTAGCGACAATACATGTACGAACACAACAAATCACATATGATCAATTTTCATTGTACTAGTGTGCTATGCTATACTATCATTTTCAATTGCACTAGCTACCATGTCACAAATACAATATTTTGGTTGTCCTAATGCAAACTTCATTAGATCTGAATTGCTGGTCATCGGATCTAAACCATCAATGATAGATCTGAAGAGAGGAGCTAGTAACTCCCTACATACACCAACACGTTGATTCTGGACACTCGTCTGAACTATGCATCGTTCTCATCGCATTTGGCGATAAAAGGGATCATCATCATCACACCCTCTACTTTCTGGATCCTCGTGTCCTTGAGCACCAGCGAGAACAGTGTCGGCCCTCGGACTCAACGCCACCAAAATTTATCGAAGGAAGAACAGCAACGAATCCAAAGAAACCTTCACATGTTCATCAAAATTAAATTAAATCAATCGCCACTCGTCGCACCACCGCTTTCAGCCGCTCCTCCTAGTGGTCTCCTCCGCGTGGTGGTGATGAGTATGTAGTTGATAATGGTGATGATTATGCAGTGTAAGTCGTCATTTTTTAATGAAAAAAGTTGTGTGTTTTTTTTCGGTGTGGGA